>OX638135.1:69970802-70138994 GCA_951804985.1 Dryomyza anilis
CAGTGTCAAGAGGCATCAGCGATTATAAATTGTGAGTCAAATCCATCAAGGGACTACGGCACATCGCAAATAAACAAACAATCTACTCACAGGTTTATAAATGAGTGAACGAAGGATTTGGCTGCCAAAGAAAAGAGTCAAGTGCAAAAGTTAATTGATAAATATCGGTGTATATTTGCTGAAAAGGGCCAAAAGGATGGCAGAACTGCCATTGTAAAACATCGAATAGACACTGGTGATTCTAACCCAATTCGTCAAGCACCAAGAAGAGTACCACTTGCGAAAAGAGACGAATCATCACATTTGGTTGAAGAAATGCACACAAATGGCGTGGTGGAACCATCTGAGAGTCCATGGAGTTCACCAGTAGTATTGGTGAAAAAGAAGGACGGTAGTACTCGGTTCTGCGTTGATTACCGAAAACTTAATGATGTCACCAAGAAAGATAGTTATCCACTGCCCAGAATCGATGACACCTTGGATACACTATCTAATGCTAAGTGGTTTTCAACGTTGGACATACAAAGCGGTTACTGGCAGGTGGGAAATTTGTACTTGATACGGATAGCGAAATTACTGTGTCACCAGGAGGGAACTTCTTGCTGTAATTGAAAGTGTGAAAAATTTCCATAAGTATCTGTACGGACAACAGTTTCACTTGAAAACCGATCACGCAGCACTACGATGGTTACTTCAGTTCAAAGATCCGGAAGGCCAAATTGCGCGTTGGATAGAACGATTACAGAGCTACGATTTCTCAATCGAACATCGTAAAGGAGGAAATCATGGAAATGCAGATGCTCTGTCACGACGCCCATGTAAACTAGAATGCAGACATTGTTCAAGAGCGGAAGGAAAAGAAAACTTAATTGATTTTCGTTTGCTTAATGTTTTAACCGATGAAAAATGGACTCCGGACCTAATTCAAATTTATCAAAAGAGTGATCCCGATCTCAGAAAAATCATGATGTTCAAGGAACAGCAAAGAAAACCATCATGGGAAGATATAGCTGCCGACAGTCCAATAACTAAAGCTTACTGGGCACAGTGGCAGAGCTTAAAGCTGCAAAATGGTTGTTTATATCGCGCCTGGGAAAGCGAAGATGGCAGATCCGCTCGAAATTTGATTGTTGTTCCCAAGTCAAAAGTAAAAGAGATATTAGCGGAATACCATGGTGGATCTAGTGGAGGTCATTTAGGTATAAATAAAACGGTCGAAAAAGTAAAGAAACGTTTTTATTGGGTTGGATGCCAAGAGTCAGTCGCCGATTGGATTCGCAGTTGTCCACAATGTGTACCAGCAAAAAGACCAACAGTCAGAAGTCGCGGCAGAATGCATCAGTACAACGTGGGAGCACCATTCGAGCGTATTGCAATGCATGTAGCCGGACCGTTTCCAATCAGTGACGCGGGTAATAAGTAAGTCCTTGTCGTCATTGACTACTTCAGCAAGTGGCCTGAAGTGTTTCCTATGCCGAATCAAGAAGCCACAACAGTTGCGGATGCATTAGTAAACAACTGGGTAAGCCGTTTTGGAGTACCGTTGGAATTGCATTCAGATCAAGGAAGAAATTTTGAGTCTGCAGTTTTTAAGGAAGTATGCAATGTCCTCAACATACACAAAACACGAACAACGCCTTTGCACCCGCAATCAGACGGCATGCTGGAGAGATTCAATCGGACTTTGGAAGAGTATCTCAGAAAAGTGGTTGATAAAAATCAAAAAGATTGGGATACACACTTATCACTATTTCTCATGGCTTATCGAACGGCGGTTCATGATACCACAGCAGCTTCACCATCTAAAATTGTTTTTGAAACAGACTTAAGATTACCTGCGGATTTAAAGTTTGGTGCGACTCCTTCAGCTGGAATTCCTATACACAATTATGTTTCCTGAAAAAGTGAAGAAATGAACGAAGTGCATCAATTTATAAGACAGCGTACACAATTTGCTAGCGATAAGATGAAGGCCATATACGACTTGCGCACAAATTCAGAGAGATTTACGGAAGGAGAGCTTGTTTTGCTCTATAACCCGCAAAGGAAGAAAGGCTTATCCCCTAAGCTACAAACACACTGGGAAGGACCATATAAGATAATTAAAAGAATTAATGATGTAGTGTATCGGATTCAGAATACTGCGGGCGTTTGACGAAAATGAAGCCGTATAGAGAGAGAGAGGATTAACATCTGGTCGGGACGAACAGATTTAGGTGGAGGACAGTGTTACGAAAAGATGTAATTTGCCCCATAGTGCAAGCAATCAACAATAATTAATGAGACGCAAGACAATTCAGCGCACTAAGCATGTGTTAGAAAGAGACGGAAGATCATTCAGCGCACTGAGGCAGTGTGCGAGAAAGAGATGGAAGATCAGCGCATTAAAACACATGAGTGCGAATGAGATGCCAATAGCATGCGTCATTCACGAAACGAGTAGAAGGTTCTCGAAACACGTCGAAGCTTGTCGAAACGTGTCAAACTGATGCATGCAGTATATAAGGGAGCCGCATCTGAGGTACAACACTTCAGTTGTGATTTAATAGTGAACTAGTGCGGCTCGTGAGTGAACATTGTAAAGATAAATTGTAGTAATTGTGCAATTGATATAAGTGATTATTCTTTAAGTTGTTATTTAAATTAATAAAGTTAATTAATACTAGTTGAAATAATACTAGTTAAAACCAAATATAAGTGCGTTTTTATTTTGTACACAATCCAGCGATACGAACTCGTAGTACAGTTTTACGTAGACTGAATTTTACGTAGACTGAATTTTCTTAGGCCGAGCTCTCGCACCATTTCCAGCTGTGCGTGTAATATTTGTACTCAAAGTGGTGGGACCAGTGTTGCCGGAACTTTTTTGAAGAAAAAGCTAAACAACCAAAAAAAAAAACCTAGAAAAGGCTAAAATCAATAAATAAAAAAGCATAAAAAAATGGGAAATATTTTTTATTATATTTTCTTTATATTTTATTTATAATAATAATAATAAAAATCACCAATATAATATTTCAGCATGTTAAAAATATTATAATTTGTATATTTTCACTAAAATTCCAAATTATCCAATAGAAGGTCAATAAATAAATGTATCAAAATATACAAAAAATTTCCGAGGTCAAAATTTGTTGATAATTTAAAATTGCTTTTAATTTTTAATATGCAATAAAATTTTCAAAGATTCCATAAACATTTTTTATTTGTCAGTATTATTTTTCAAAATTATTATTTTCAATTATTTTTCAAAATTACACCTAAAAGTCAGTACAATTAGTCAGTACTATTAATTTTTAATCTTTCAAATTTTCAATATATTTAAAAAAAAATCACCTAAATCCATGTACAATTTAAAGCTCGAATAATGTTGTTTTACCTGCTTCTACTCTGCTTTTATACTTTTCGAAACTGTGAATTGCGTTCAAATACTAACTTTTGAGATATTTCTATATTTTTGGAATTAAAAAAAAAAAGTTTTTTTAATTGGATATGTATTTGTAAATAAGTATTTTTGGAAAATTTAATGGATCATAATTGCTAAACTCATTTGGGAAAGCTTTTTCGTTCTATAATGCACTTCGCAAAAATATAGGAATTCTTGGTCCGCATTGGTCTTATAAAAGGCGTTGTTGTCTCCGCAACCATCTAATTTAAACTATATGGCTGAACATTAATCAATATATTTAAAATGCTACCACGATCATCGATAATCAATACTGTTGACATCAGGTTGTTCTTAATTTTAGGATACTCGAAGAAAAACTAAATTTTATAAAAAATGACGGTTGTATTTTAAACAATATTTCAAATTAAGACACACTATTTTATGGAAATTTCCATTATTTACTAAATTTTATTAAGATTTTGCTAATTTAAAAAAAAGGCTCATTGGAAGATGAGGTGCTCCTGGACATGTCCAGGATGATCTTGGACAACGTTTTTTTTTTTTCATAATATTGATGAGGTGCTCCTGGACATTCCATGATGACCTTGAACATTTTTTTTTTCATTATGTTTTGAAATGCCATAAAAATGATTGTTGACATATACATTGGAGGTGTTCTTGGACATGTCCATGATGACCTTGGACAAACATTTTTTTATCCTTATGTTTTGAAATGCCATAAAAATGAGTTTGGACATGTACACTGGAGGATGAGGTGCTCCTGGACATGTCCATGATGACCTCGGAAAAAAATTTCATTGTTTTGAAATGCCATGAAAATAATTTTGGACATGTACACTGGAGGATGAGGTGCTCCTGGGTATATCCATGATGACATTGGTTAAACAATTTTTGTTTCTTTATGTTTTGAAATGTCATAAAAATGATTTTCGACCTGTACACTGGAGGATAAGGTGTTCCTGGACATGTCCTTGATGACCTTGGACAAAAATTTGTTTTTCGTTATGTTTTGAAATGCTATAAAAATGATTTCGACATGTACACTGGAGGATGAGGTTTTTCTGGACATGTCCATGATGACCATGGACAACATTTTTTTTAATAATGTTGATGAGGTGCTCCTGGACATGTCCATGATGACCTTGGATAAACAATTTTTTTTTCATTATGTTTTGAAATGCCATAAAAATGATTTTGGACATGTACACTGAACTATGAGGTGTTCTTGGACATGTCCTTGACCTTGGACAATTTTTTTTTTATTTTTTTATTACGGTTTGAAATGTCATAAAATGATTTTAGATATGTACCTTGGAGGATAAGGTGTTTCTGGACATGTCCATGATGAGATCCGTATAATATGTCGAAAAAAAAAATGTCGCAACCTAAGAATATCGAAATTTTAAAAGCCTTACAACGCCGAAACTGTATTTGGCCGAATAAAAAATGTCGAACAAAATTTTAAATCTAGAAAATATCGAAAAATCTTTGAAACTATAACTCCAAAAACCTTATATATATATATATATATATATATATATATATATATATATATATATATATATATATATATATATATATATATATATATATATATATTTATATATATATATATATATATATATATATATATATATATATATATATATATATATATATACAAATATATATATATATATATATATGGATATATATATATATATATATATGTATATATATATATCCATATATCCATATATTTTTTTTTTGTTACGTTGCAGTTTTTTCTACATTTTCTATTATTTTTTCTTCAAAAAATTATTATATTAAATTTGGACACTTTTCATTTTCGACATTTTGTTTTTCAACATCGACATTTTTAGGTTTCGGCATTTTTATTTTCTACATTTTTTTCTTCGGTACCTTTAGTTTCGATATTTTAAATTTTGACTTATCGTACCAGACCCGTCTATGATGACCTTGCACAACATTTTTTTTTCAGTATGTTTTGAAATGCCATAAAAATGATTTTGAACAAGTACACTAGACTGATTCAAATTTGTAAGAAAAATCTAGAACTATTTTTTCTTTCGCTCCGCGTCGACTTTCTGAAACTAGGACCTCTAAAACTGAGAAGAAGCTTTTGAAACCCAAAAAAAAAAAAAAATTTTTGAACTTTTAACGACTTTTTTCAATAAAATTGTTATTACTCCAAGTACAAGAAGATATCACTCAGTTTTATTTTTTTTTTAATTTAGAATCTCTTACTGAAATAAAGGTTTTTTAAATTACAAATTTTTAGTTAACCGTTAAAGTTTTATTTAGTCTAAAATATTTTAAGAATTTAGTAAACCATAAATAATGAAGTTTTAAGTCATAAATATTCTTATTAAACTACGTTCTAAAAGTAGACTTTATTAGCTACATTCTTGAAAAAAATACTAACTCCTGTCGTGGATATTATCAAAGATATTGATCGAGAAATTAATCCTTCATATAATTTTATTTTTTGATTTCAATCAAAATATATTGTTTTTTAGGCTAGGTGAGCTATTTACAAATAATACGATATCTAAAAATATAAGAGTGACATATCATTTTAAAGATAATTGTATGATAATACAAAAATGTTATCCCAAATTCGTTAGAATAAAATTTGAAACATTTCGACCGTTAAAATTAGTAAAAAAGTCTACATTATACGTGTTTGGCAAGCAATGAATCTATAACGGTTAAGTAAAAATTTATAATTAAAAAAAAAGCATTATTTCAGTAAGAGATTTTAAATTAAATAAAAAAATAAAACTAAGTGATATCTTTTTATAATTGGAGTAATAATAATTCTATTGAAAATAGTCGTTAAAAGTTCAAAAATGTCCTTTAAGCTCTTTGCGCAAACTCACAGGATCACTTTTTTTTGGGTTTTAAAAAGCTTCTTCTCAGTTTTAGAGGTCCTAGTTTCAGAAAGTCGACGCGGAGCGAAAGATTTTAAGATTTTTGGTTTTTGAATCAGTCTAATGTACACTGGAGGATGAGATGCTCCTGGGTATGTCTATGATGACCTTGGATAAACAATTTTTTTTTCGTTATGTTTTGAAATGTCATAAAAATGATTTTCGACATGTACACTGACCTTGGACAAACATTTTTTTTTGTTATGTTTTGAAATGCCATAAAAATGATTTTGGACATGTACACTGGAGGATGATGTGTTCCTGGACATGTACACTGGAGGATGATGTGTTCCTGGACATGTTCATGATGAACTTGGACAAATTTTTTTTTAATAATGTTGATGAGGTACTCCTGGACATGTCCATGATGAACTTGCAGATTTTTGTTTTATTATGTTTTGAAATGCCATAAAAATGATTTTGGACATGTACACTGGACGATGAGGTGTTCCTGGGCATGTCCGTGATGACCTTGGAAAATTTTTTTTTTTTATTTTTTTATTATGTTTTGAAATGTCATAAAATGATTTTAGACGTGTACACTGGAGGATAAGGTGTTACTGGACATGTCCATGATGAGATCCGTATGATATGTCGAAAAAAAAAATGTCGCAACCTAAAAATGTCGAAATTTAAAAGCCTTACAACGCCGCATTAGTATTTGGCCGAATAAAAAATGTCGAACAAAATTTTAAATCTAGAAAATATCGAAAAATCTTTGAAACTATAACTCCAAAAACCTTATTTTATAGGGTCAAAAAATGTTGAAAATTAAAATGCCTAAGTATCAAAATGTTGCAATACAAATTTCAAATCGTAGTTGAGTCATTCAACACCAAATCGCCCAGGATTTGCAACTCACCTTCTTTGATTTCAATGAAATTTGGAAACTTATAAATGGCATCGAGATCTGCATTGACCATTTTTTTATATTTTTCCGACCACTATTTCCAGAGGTACCACTTTTTCCAGAGACACAGTCCAAAGTTAAAAAATTGTCAAAGATCACTTATGTATGGTGGTACATATTAAAATATCTCTTGATGCCAGAAACTCCGTTAAGGTTTCGCTTTAAAACTAATAAAACAGTCTTATGGAAAATGTAAGTCTTTTTAACATGAACTTCAAATTTCATGTCCTTAAAAAAAGTAATTTAAAAAAAAAATATTAAAATTTGTGTTGATTAATTGTAAGTGTTCGAGGTAAATTCCAAGATGGTATTTTGAAGGCAGCATATGTAATATATATATATATATATATATATATATATATATATATATATATATATATATATATATATATATATATGTATATATATATATATATATATATATATATATATATATATATATATATATATATATATATATATATATATATATATATATATATATATATATATAGTTATATATATATATATAGATATATATATTTTAAAGATAAGGTACACTGGAGGATGAGGTGCTCCTGCACATGTTCATGATGACCTCAGACAAAAAAAATGTCCATTGTTTTGAAATTCCATACAAATAATTTTGGACATGTACTCTGTAGGATGAAGTGCTCCTGGGTATGTCCATGATGATTTTGGACAAACAATTGTTTTTTCATTATGTTTTGAAATGTCATAAAAATGATTTTCGACATGTACACTGGAGGATAAGGTGTTCCTGGACATGTCTATGATGACCTTGGATAAACATTTTTTTTTTCATTATGTTTTTACACTGGAGGATGAGGTGTTCCTGGACATGTCCATGATGACCTGAGGCACAGCAAGCTGAGGCACAGCAAGAGCGTTTCGCAGTTACCGATGGCAGGGGCCACCAGTTTCCAGGAGTTACTGACTTTACCATCCACTGGACTCACTACGACCGAAGGAACGTTACTTCCGGGTGAGTAGAAAATTATTTTTACCACTAGTGAGCAGACGTGGACACTGTCCACATTCGTTACCGTTAATGTCGGTAGGAACTTCGTCACCCTACACATTTTCGATGGCTGGTACACAATCACCCAAGTACAGAACACATACAGTGGCACAGGCAAAAATAGCGCAACAGGCGTAACTTACGCAAATCACACAAATGGCACAGCAGCTAAAGCAACAGGAACAGCAACATGCGCAACAACAGGCACATCAGGGGGAAGTGGCGCAGCAGCTGATGCAACAGGAGCAACAACAGTCGCAAAAGGCACTGCAGTTGGCACAACGGGAGCAACTGATACAACAAGCACAACAGGCGCAACAGTAACTACTACAGGAACAACTACAGGCGCAAAGAGCGCAACCACAGGTGCAGCAGACATTACAGTCACCACAAGCGCATATTGCGTCACAGACGCATATGGCATCTTTCGAAGATAGCAGGTTCATGGGACCTCAACCGGCGGACAGACGGACTTGGGCACCGACTAAAGGCGCGGCGCCAGTCCATAATCAAGGAGCAGTGGCTCACTCAGGAGAAACAGTAAGATACGAAATTGCGATGGAGCTGATAAGGAAGTGGCCGGTAAAATTTAATGGCAGCAGCGACCCGCTGGTGTCATCGAGCGCTTAGAGGAGCTGATGTCATCGGAATAAAGGACACAATGAGGCATGCGCACTACGATGAGCAGACGGAGCTGTATCGGATTTTTAGAAATTACCGCCAGGAATATCAGCTCTATATTCGACACCGCGACTTCTCAACGCTAGAAGAACTAGTGGATCTAGCGGACGATTACGATGTTATTCAGGGATGGGGCACGCACAGCCACATTACACAGCACGGTCACGAGAGGAACAGAAACGACGATTAGATGATCTCATCAGGGTGAACATCAACCCAAGGACCGCATTCGCCTATCTAGACGACATCATCGTCACCGGAACCACGCTCGAGGAGCACATGACGAATCTCAAGGATGTTTTCTGACGGCTGAGACGGGCCAAGCTGCAGTGGGACTTTTTCAAGAGGGAGATCGGACATCTTAGGCATATGGTGAGCAACCAAGGTATCCATACGGACCCGGACAAGATCGCTGCCATTCAGGAGTTACGACCACCGACCAACGTACGAGAGCTGCGGCAATGCGTGGGCATCGCCTCATGGTACCAGAGATTTGTACCAGAGTTTTCAAATGTGGAGCAACCGCTGACCGAATTGCTGAAAAAGGGGAAGCTTTTCAGTTGGTTAGATGAACAGCAGTTGGCGTTTGATCAGTTAAAGGTTATGCTAACTGAGGCACCGGAGCAGTGCTGATGCAAGACATTGACGGCCAGGAGCGCGTCATCGCATACGCAAGCCGCATATTCAACAAGGCAAAAGAAAATTACTCGCCAACAGAGAAGGAGTGAATAACCATCGCAAGTGGAATTAGAAAGAAGCGGCCTTACCTGGAAGAATATCGGTTCCTAGTCATCACCGACCATTTGAAAGATGAAATGGTTGAACTCCATTGGGAACCCCTCAGGGCAGAGCGAGCGCTGGGCCCTGGAGCTGCAGCAGCACACCTTTGACATCCAGTATCGCAAGCGAAAACTGAACGTCGTGGCTGATCCGTTATCAAGGCAACCGATGGAAGCACTGATGAAGACCGGAGAGGAGGCCCCAGCTGAAGATCGTTGTCCGTGGACGGACAGACGAATAATCGAGGTACGAGAAAAACCGGAGAAGTTTCCCGAGTATGCCATTGTAGATGGTAATCTATTCAGGGACCTACCGCAACACCGCTCTCCAAACACGGCAACAAGATGCTGTTAGTGTTCTTCGACAAATTTTCAAAATGGACGGAATGTTCGCCAAGAACAGCGTGCTATTTTCGAGAGGAGCTATTTTCGCACGACATTTTGTGGTGATCTTTTTGATCTTTTTGATCTTTTTGATCTTTTTGATCTTTTTGATCTTTTTGATCTTTTTGATCTTTTTGATCTTTTTAATCTTTTTGATCTTTTTGATCTTTTTGATCTTTTTGATCTTTTTGATCTTTTTGATCTTTTTGATCTTTTTGATATTTTTGATCTTTTTGATCTTTTTGATCTTTTTGATCTTTTTGATCTTTTTGATCTTTTTGATCTTTTTGATCTTTTTGATCTTTTTGATCTTTTTGATCTTTTTGATCTTTTTGATCTTTTTGATCTTTTTGATCTTTTTGATCTTTTTGATCTTTTTGATCTTTTGCCGAAGTTTCCCGACTATGCCATTGTAGATGGTAATCTATTCAGGGACCTACCGCAACACCGCTCTCCAAACACGGCAACAAGATGCTGTTAGTGTTCTTCGACAAATTTTCAAAATGGACGGAATGTTCGCCAAGAACAGCGTGCTATTTTCGAGAGGAGCTATTTTCGCACGACATTTTGTGGTGATCTTTTTGATCTTTTTGATATTTTTGAACTCTTTGATCTTTTTGATCTTTTTGATCTTTTTGATCTTTTTGATCTTTTTGATCTTTTTGATCTTTTTGATCTTTTTGATCTTTTTGATCTTTTTGATCTTTTTGATCTTTTTGATCTTTTTGATCTTTTTGATCTTTTTGATCTTTTTGATCTTTTTGATCTTTTTGATCTTTTTGATCTTTTTGATCTTTTTGATCTTTTTGATCTTTTTGATCTTTTTGATCTTTTTGATCTTTTTGATCTTTTTGATCTTTTTGATCTTTTTTATATTTTTGATCTTTTTGATCTTTTTGATCTTTTTGATCTTTTTGATCTTTTTGATCTTTTTGATCTTTTTGATCTTTTTGATCTTTTTGATCTTTTTGATCTTTTTGATCTTTTTGATCTTTTTGATCTTTTTGATCTTTTTGATCTTTTTGATCTTTTTGATCTTTTTGATCTTTTTGATCTTTTTGATCTTTTTGATCTTTTTGATCTTTTTGATCTTTTTGATCTTTTTGATCTTTTTGATCTTTTTGATCTTTTTGATCTTTTTGATCTTTTTGATCTTTTTGATCTTTTTGATCTTTTTGATCTTTTTGATCTTTTTGATCTCTTTGATCTTTTTGATCTTTTTGATCTTTTTGATCTTTTTGATCTTTTTGATCTTTTTGATCTTTTTGATCTTTTTGATCTTTTTGATCTTTTTGATCTTTTTGATCTTTTTGATCTTTTTGATCTTTTTGATCTTTTTGATCTTTTTGATCTTTTTGATCTTTTTGATCTTTTTGATCTTTTTGATCTTTTTGATCTTTTTGATCTTTTTGATCTTTTTGATCTTTTTGATCTTTTTGATCTTTTTGATCTTTTTGATCTTTTTGATCTTTTTGATCTTTTTGATCTTTTTGATCTTTTTGATCTTTTTGATCTTTTTGATCTTTTTGATCTTTTTGATCTTTTTGATCTTTTTGATATTTTTGATCTTTTTGATCTTTTTGATCTTTTTGATCTTTTTGATCTTTTTGATCTTTTTGATCTTTTTGATCTTTTTGATCTTTTTGATCTTTTTGATCTTTTTGATCTTTTTGATCTTTTTGATCTTTTTGATCTTTTTGATCTTTTTGATCTTTTTGATCTTTTTGATCTTTTTGATCTTTTTGATCTTTTTGATCTTTTTGATCTTTTTGATCTTTTTGATCTTTTTGATCTTTTTGATCTTTTTGATCTTTTTGATCTTTTTGATCTTTTTGATCTTTTTGATCTTTTTGATCTTTTTGATCTTTTTGATCTTTTTGATCTTTTTGATCTTTTTGATCTTTTTGATCTTTTTGATCTTTTTGATCTTTTTGATCTTTTTGATCTTTTTGATCTTTTTGATCTTTTTGATCTTTTTGATCTTTTTGATCTTTTTGATCTTTTTGATCTTTTTGATCTTTTTGATCTTTTTGATCTTTTTGATCTTTTTGATCTTTTTGATCTTTTTGATCTTTTTGATCTTTTTGATCTTTTTGATCTGTTTGATCTGTTTGATCTGTTTGATCTTTTTGATCTTTTTGATCTTTTTGATCTTTTTGATCTTTTTGATCTTTTTGATCTTTTTGATCTTTTAGATCTTTTAAATCTTTCAGATCTTTTAGATCTTTTAGATGTTTTAGTTCTTTTAGATATTTTAGATATTTTAGATCTTTTAGATCTTTTAGATCTTTTAGATCTTTTAGATCTTTTAGATCTTTTAGATCTTTTAGATCTTTTAGATCTTTTAGATCTTTTAGATCTTTTAGATCTTTTAGATCTTTTAGATCTTTTAGATCTTTTAGATCTTTTAGATCTTTTAGATCTTTTAGATCTTTTAGATCTTTTAGATCTTTTAGATCTTTTAGATCTTTTAGATCTTTTAGATCTTTTAGATCTTTTAGATCTTTTAGATCTTTTAGATCTTTTAGATCTTTTAGATATTTTAGATATTTTAGATCTTTTAGATCTTTTAGATCTTTTAGATCTTTTAGATCTTTTAGATCTTTTAGATCTTTTAGATCTTTTAGATCTTTTAGATCTTTTAGATCTTTTAGATCTTTTAGATCTTTTAGATCTTTTAGATCTTTTAGATCTTTTAGATCTTTTAGATCTTTTAGATCTTTTAGATCTTTTAGATCTTTTAGATCTTTTAGATCTTTTAGATCTTTTAGATCTTTTAGATCTTTTAGATCTTTTAGATCTTTTAGATCTTTTAGATCTTTTAGATCTTTTAGATCTTTTAGATCTTTTAGATCTTTTAGATCTTTTAGATCTTTTAGATCTTTTAGATCTTTTAGATCTTTTAGATCTTTTAGATCTTTTAGATCTTTTAGATCTTTTAGATCTTTTAGATCTTTTAGATCTTTTAGATCTTTTAGATCTTTTAGATCTTTTAGATCTTTTAGATCTTTTAGATCTTTTAGATCTTTTAGATCTTTTAGATCTTTTAGATCTTTTAGATCTTTTAGATCTTTTAGATCTTTTAGATCTTTTAGATCTTTTAGATCTTTTAGATCTTTTAGGTCTTTTAAATCTTTTAGATTTTTTAGATCTTTTAGATCTTTTAGATCTTTTAGATCTTTTAGATCTTTTAGATCTTTTAGATCTTTTAGATCTTTTAGATCTTTTAGATCTTTTAGATCTTTTAGATCTTTTAGATCTTTTAGATCTTTTAGATCTTTTAGATCTTTTAGATCTTTTAGATCTTTTAGATCTTTTAGATCTTTTAGATCTTTTAGATCTTTTAGATCTTTTAGATCTTTTAGATCTTTTAGATCTTTTAGATCTTTTAGATCTTTTAGATCTTTTAGATCTTTTAGATCTTTTAGATCTTTTAGATCTTTTAGATCTTTTAGATCTTTTCGATCTTTTCGATCTTTTAGATCTTTTAGATCTTTTAGATCTTTCAGATCTTTTCGATATTTTTGATATTTTTGATATTTTTGGACTTTTTGATCTTTTTGATCTTTTCGATCTTTGCGATCTTTAAGATCTTTTAGATCTTTTAGATCTTTTAGATCTTTTTGATCTTTTTGGTCTTTTTGATCTTTTTGATCTTTTTGATCTTTTTGATCTTTTTGATCTTTTTGATCTTTTTGATCTTTTTGATCTTTTTGATCTTTTTGATCTTTTTGATTTTTTGATCTTTTTGATCTTTTAAATCTTTTAGATCTTTTAGATCTTTTAGATGTTTTAGTTCTTTTAGATATTTTAGATATTTTAGATATTTTAGATATTTTAGATCTTTTAGATCTTTTAGATCTTTTAGATCTTTTTGATCTTTTTGATCTTTTTGATCTTTTTGATCTTTTTGATCTTTTTGATCTTTTTGATCTTTTTGATCTTTTTGATCTTTTTGATCTTTTTGATCTTTTTGATCTTTTTGATCTTTTTGATCTTTTTGATCTTTTTGATCTTTTTGATCTTTTTGATCTTTTTGATCTTTTTGATCTTTTTGATCTTTTTGATCTTTTTGATCTTTTTGATCTTTTTGATCTTTTTGATCTTTTTGATCTTTTTGATCTTTTTGATCTTTTTGATCTTTTTGATCTTTTTGATCTTTTTGATCTTTTTGATCTTTTTGATCTTTTTGATCTTTTTGATCTTTTTGATCTTTTTGATCTTTTTGATCTTTTTGATCTTTTTGATCTTTTTGATCTTTTTGATCTTTTTGATCTTTTTGATCTTTTTGATCTTTTTGATCTTTTTGATCTTTTTGATCTTTTTGATCTTTTTGATCTTTTTGATCTTTTTGATCTTTTTGATCTTTTTGATCTTTTTGATCTTTTTGATCTTTTTGATCTTTTTGATCTTTTTGATCTTTTTGATCTTTTTGATCTTTTTGATCTTTTTGATCTTTTTGATCTTTTTGATCTTTTTGATCTTTTTGATCTTTTTGATCTTTTTGATCTTTTTGATCTTTTTGATCTTTTTGATCTTTTTGATCTTTTTGATCTTTTTGATCTTTTTGATCTTTTTGATCTTTTTGATCTTTTTGATCTTTTTGATCTTTTTGATCTTTTTGATCTTTTTGATCTTTTTGATCTTTTTGATCTTTTTGATCTTTTTGATCTTTTTGATCTTTTTGATCTTTTTGATCTTTTTGATCTTTTTGATCTTTTTGATCTTTTTGATCTTTTTGATCTTTTTGATCTTTTTGATCTTTTTGATCTTTTTGATCTTTTTGATCTTTTTGATCTTTTTGATCTTTTTGATCTTTTTGATCTTTTTGATCTTTTTGATCTTTTTGATGTTTTAGTTCTTTTAGATATTTTAGATATTTTAGATATTTTAGATCTTTTAGATCTTTTTGATCTTTTTGATCTTTTTGATCTTTTTGATCTTTTTGATCTTTTTGATCTTTTTGATCTTTTTGATCTTTTTGATCTTTTTGATCTTTTTGATCTTTTTGATCTTTTTGATCTTTTTGATCTTTTTGATCTTTTTGATCTTTTTGATCTTTTTGATCTTTTTGATCTTTTTGATCTTTTTGATCTTTTTGATCTTTTTGATCTTTTTGATCTTTTTGATCTTTTTGATCTTTTTGATCTTTTTGATCTTTTTGATCTTTTTGATCTTTTTGATCTTTTTGATCTTTTTGATCTTTTTGATCTTTTTGATCTTTTTGATCTTTTTGATCTTTTTGATCTTTTTGATCTTTTTGATCTTTTTGATCTTTTTGATCTTTTTGATCTTTTTGATCTTTTTGATCTTTTTGATCTTTTTGATCTTTTTGATCTTTTTGATCTTTTTGATCTTTTTGATCTTTTTGATCTTTTTGATCTTTTTGATCTTTTTAATCTTTTTGATCTTTTTGATCTTTTTGATCTTTTTGATCTTTTTGATCTTTTTTATCTTTTTGATCTTTTTGATCTTTTTGATCTTTTTGATCTTTTTGATCTTTTTGATCTTTTTGATCTTTTTGATCTTTTTGATCTTTTTGATCTTTTTGATCTTTTTGATCTTTTTGATCTTTTTGATCTTTTTGATCTTTTTGATCTTTTAGATCTTTTAGATCTTTTTGATCTTTTTGATCTTTTTGATCTTTTTGATCTTTTTGATCTTTTTGATCTTTTTGATCTTTTTGATCTTTTTGATCTTTTTGATCTTTTTGATCTTTTTGAACCTTTTGAACCTTTTGAACCTTTTGATCTTTTTGATCTTCGTGGTTTTTTTTGATGTTTTTTGATGTTTTTTGATCTCCTTGATGTTTTTGATCTTTTAGATCTGTTTGATCTTTTAGATCTTTTAGATCTGTTAGATCTTTTAGATCTTTTAGATCTTTTAGATCTTTTAGATCTTTTAGATCTTTTAGATCTTTTAGATCTTTTAGATCTTTCAGATCTAGTAGATCTTTTAGATCTTTTATATCTTTTAGATCTTTTAGATCTTTTAGATCTTTTAGATCTTTTAGATCTTTTAGATCTTTTAGATCTTTTAGATCTTTTAGATCTTTTAGATCTTTTAGATCTTTTAGATCTTTTAGATCTTTTAGATCTTTTAGATCTTTTAGATCTTTTAGATCTTTTAGATCTTTTAGATCTTTTAGATCTTTTAGATCTTTTAGATCTTTTAGATCTTTTAGATCTTTTAGATCTTTTAGATCTTTTAGATCTTTTAGATCTTTTAGATCTTTTAGGTCTTTTAGATCTTTTAGATCTTTTAGATCTTTTAGATCTTTTAGATCCTTTCGATCTTTTAGTTCTTTTAGATCTTTTAGATCTTTTAGATCTTTTAGATCTTTTAGATCTTTTAGTTCTTTTAGATCTTTTAGATCTTTTAGATCTTTTAGATCTTTTAGATCTTTTAGATCTTTTAGATCTTTTAGATCTTTTGGATCTTTTAGATCTTTTAGATCTTTCAGATCTAGTAGATCTTTTAGATCTTTTAGATCTTTTAGATCTTTTAGATCTTTTAGATCTTTTAGATCTTTTAGATCTTTTAGATCTTTTAGATCTTTTAGATCTTTTAGATCTTTTAGATCTTTTAGATCTTTTAGATCTTTTAGATCTTTTAGATCTTTTAGATCTTTTAGATCTTTTAGATCTTTTAGATCTTTTAGATCTTTTAGATCTTTTAGATCTTTTAGATCTTTTAGATCTTTTAGATCTTTTAGATCTTTTAGATCTTTTCGATATTTTTGATCTTTTCGATCTTTTCGATTTTTTCGATCTTTTCGATCTTTTTGATCTTTCTGATATTTTTGATATTTTTGATATTTTTGATATTTTTGATATTTTTGATATTTTTGATATTTTTGATATTTTTGGACTTTTTGATCTTTTTGATCTTTTCGATCTTTGCGATCTTTTAGATCTTTTAGATCTTTTCGACCTTTTTGATATTTTTGATCTTTTCGACCTTTTTGATATTTTCGATCTTTTAGATCTTTTTGATCTTTTCGACCATTCTGATCTTTTTGATGTTTTCGATCTTTTCGATCTTTTTGATCTCTTTGATCTTTTTGATCTTTTTGATCTTTTTTAATGTTTTAGATCTTTTAGATCTTTTAGATCTTTTAGATCTTTTAGATCTTTCAGATCTTTTAGATCTTTTAAATCTTTCAGATCTTTTAGATCTTTTAGATCTTTTAGATCTTTTAGATCTTTTAGATCTTTTAGATCTTTTAGATCTTTTAGATCTTTTAGATCTTTTAGATCTTTTAGATCTTTTGGATCTTTTAGATCTTTTAGATCTTTTAGATCTTTTAGATCTTTTAGATCTTTTAGATCTTTTAGATCTTTTAGATCTTTTAGATCTTTTAGATCTTTTAGATCTTTTAGATCTTTTAGATCTTTTAGATCTTTTAGATCTTTTAGATCTTTTAGATCTTTTAGATCTTTTAGATCTTTTAGATCTTTTAGATCTTTTAGATCTATTAGATATTTTAGATATTTTAGATATTTTAGATATTTTAGATCTTTTAGATCTTTTAGATCTTTTAGATCTTTTAGATCTTTTAGATCTTTTAGATATTTTAGATATTTTAGATCTTTTAGATCTTTTAGATCTTTTAGATCTTTTAGATCTTTTAGATCTTTTAAATCTTTTAGATCTTTTAGATCTTTTAGATCTTTTAGATCTTTTAGATCTTTTAGATCTTTTAGATCTTTTAGATCTTTTAGATCTTTTAGATCTTTTAGATCTTTTAGATCTTTTAGATCTTTTAGATCTTTTAGATCTTTTAGATCTTTTAGATCTTTTAGATCTTTTAGATCTTTTAGATCTTTTAGATCTTTTAGATCTTTTAGATCTTTTAGATCTTTTAGATCTTTTAGATCTTTTAGATCTTTCAGATCTTTTAGATCTTTCAGATCTTTTAGATCTTTCAGATCTTTTAGATCTTTTAGATCTTTTAGATCTTTTAGATCTTTTAGATCTTTTAGATCTTTTAGATCTTTTAGATCTTTTAGATCTTTTAGATCTTTTAGATCTGTTAGATCTTTTAGATCTTTTAGATCTTTTAGATCTTTTAGATCTTTTAGATCTTTTAGATCTTTTAGATCTTTTAGATCTTTTAGATCTTTTAGATCTTTTATATCTTTTAGATCTTTTAGATCTTTTAGATCTTTTAGATCTTTTAGATCTTTTAGATCTTTTAGATCTTTTAGATCTTTTATATCTTTTAGATCTTTTAGATCTTTTAGATCTTTTAGATCTTTTAGATCTTTTAGATCTTTTAGATCTTTTAGATCTTTTAGATCTCTTAGATCTTTTAGATCTTTTAGATCTTTTAGATCTTTTAGATCTTTTAGATCTTTTAGATCTTTTAGATCTTTTAGATCTTTTAGATCTTTTAGATCTTTTAGATCTTTTAGATCTTTTAGATCTTTTAGATCTTTTAGATCTTTTAGATCTTTTAGATCTTTTAGATCTTTTAGATCTTTTAGATCTTTTAGATCTTTTAGATCTTTTAGATCTTTTAGATCTTTTAGGTCTTTTAGATCTTTTAGATCTTTTTGATCTTTTAGATCTTTTAGATCTTTTAGATCTTTTAGATCTTTTAGATCTTTTCGATATTTTTGATCTTTTCGATCTTTTCGATATTTTTGATCTTTTCGATCTTTTCGATTTTTTCGATCTTATCGATCTTTTTGATCTTTCTGATATTTTTGATATTTTTGATATTTTTGGACTTTTTGATCTTTTTGATCTTTTCGATCTTTGCGATCTTTTAGATCTTTTAGATCTTTTCGACCTTTTTGATATTTTTGATCTTTTCGACCTTTTTGATATTTTCGATCTTTTAGATCTTTTTGATCTTTTCGACCATTCTGATCTTTTTGATGTTTTCGATCTTTTTGATCTCTTTGATCTTTTTGATCTTTTTGATCTTTTTTAATGTTTTAGATCTTTTAGATCTTTTAGATCTTTTAGATCTTTCAGATCTTTTAGATCTTTTAAATCTTTCAGATCTTTTAGATCTTTTAGATCTTTTAGATCTTTTAGATCTTTTAAATCTTTTAGATCTTTTAGATCTTTTAGATCTTTTAGATCTTTTAGATCTTTTAGATCTTTTAGATCTTTTAGATCTTTTAGATCTTTTAGATCTTTTAGATCTTTTAGATCTTTTAGATCTTTTAGATCTTTTAGATCTTTTAGATCTTTTAGATCTTTTAGATCTTTTAGATCTTTTAGATCTTTTAGATCTTTTAGATCTTTTAGATCTTTTAGATCTTTTAGATCTTTTAGATCTATTAGATATTTTAGATATTTTAGATATTTTAGATATTTTAGATATTTTAGATCTTTTAGATCTTTTAGATCTTTTAGATCTTTTAGATCTTTTAGATATTTTAGATATTTTAGATATTTTAGATCTTTTAGATCTTTTAGATCTTTTAGATCTTTTAAATCTTTTAGATCTTTTAGATCTTTTAGATCTTTTAGATCTTTTAGATCTTTTAGATCTTTTAGATCTTTTAGATCTTTTAGATCTTTTAGATCTTTTAGATCTTTTAGATCTTTTAGATCTTTTAGATCTTTTAGATCTTTTAGATCTTTTAGATCTTTTAGATCTTTTAGATCTTTTAGATCTTTTAGATCTTTTAGATCTTTTAGATCTTTTAGATCTTTTAGATCTTTTAGATCTTTTAGATCTTTTAGATCTTTTAGATCTTTTAGATCTTTTAGATCTTTTAGATCTTTCAGATCTTTTAGATCTTTCAGATCTTTTAGATCTTTCAGATCTTTTAGATCTTTTAGATCTTTTAGATCTTTTAGATCTTTTAGATCTTTTAGATCTTTTAGATCTTTTAGATCTTTTAGATCTTTTAGATCTGTTAGATCTTTTAGATCTTTTAGATTTTTTAGATCTTTTAGATCTTTTAGATCTTTTAGATCTTTTAGATCTTTTAGATCTTTTAGATCTTTTAGATCTTTTAGATCTTTTAGATCTTTTAGATCTTTTAGATCTTTTAGATCTTTTAGATCTTTTAGATCTTTTAGATCTTTTAGATCTTTTAGATCTTTTAGATCTTTTAGATCTCTTAGATCTTTTAGATCTTTTAGATCTTTTAGATCTTTTAGATCTTCTAGATCTTTTAGATCTTTTAGATCTTTTAGATCTTTTAGATCTTTTAGATCTTTTAGATCTTTTAGATCTTTTAGATCTTTTAGATCTTTTAGATCTTTTAGATCTTTTAGATCTTTTAGATCTTTTAGATCTTTTAGATCTTTTAGATCTTTTAGATCTTTTAGATCTTTTAGATCTTTTAGATCTTTTCGATATTTTTGATCTTTTCGATCTTTTCGATATTTTTGATCTTTTCGATCTTTTCGATTTTTTCGATCTTATCGATCTTTTTGATCTTTCTGATATTTTTGATATTTTTGATATTTTTGGACTTTTTGATCTTTTTGATCTTTTCGATCTTTGCGATCTTTTAGATCTTTTAGATCTATTTGATATTTTTGATCTTTTTGATCTTTTCGACCTTTTTGATATTTTCGATCTTTTAGATCTTTTTGATCTTTTCGACCATTCTGATCTTTTTGATGTTTTCGATCTTTTCGATCTTTTTGATCTTTTTGATCTTTTTGATCTTTTTGATCTTTTTGATCTTTTTGATCTTTTTGATCTTTTTGATCTTTTTGATCTTTTTGATCTTTTTGATCTTTTTGATCTTTTTTAATTCTTTTTTAATGTTTTAGATCTTTTAGATCTTTTAGGTCTTTTTGATCTTTTTGATCTTTTTGATCTTTTTGATCTTTTTGATCTTTTTGATCTTTTTGATCTTTTTGATCTTTTTGATCTTTTTGATCTTTTTGATCTTTTTGATCTTTTTGATCTTTTTGATCTTTTTGATCTTTTTGATCTTTTTTAATTCTTTTTTAATGTTTTAGATCTTTTAGATCTTTTAGGTCTTTTTGATCTTTTTGATCTTTTTGATCTTTTTGATCTTTTTGATCTTTTTGATCTTTTTGATCTTTTTGATCTTTTTGATCTTTTTGATCTTTTTGATCTTTTTGATCTTTTTGATCTTTTTGATCTTTTTGATCTTTTTGATCTTTTTGATCTTTTTGATCTTTTTGATCTTTTTGATCTTTTTGATCTTTTTGATTTTTTTGGATCTTTTTGATCTTTTTGATCTTTTTGATCTTTTTGATCTTTTTGATCTTTTTGATCTTTTTGATCTTTTTGATCTTTTTGATCTTTTAGATCTTTTAGATCTTTTAGATCTTTTAGATCTTTTAGATCTTTTAGATATTTTAGATCTTTTAGATCTTTTAGATCTTTTAGATCTTTTAGATCTTTTAGATCTTTTAGATCTTTTAGATCTTTTAGATCTTTTAGATCTATTAGATATTTTAGATATTTTAGATATTTTAGATATTTTAGATCTTTTAGATCTTTTAGATCTTTTAGATCTTTTAGATCTTTTAGATATTTTAGATATTTTAGATCTTTTAGATCTTTTAGATCTTTTAGATCTTTTAAATCTTTTAGATCTTTTAGATCTTTTAGATCTTTTAGATCTTTTAGATCTTTTAGATCTTTTAGATCTTTTAGATCTTTTAGATCTTTTAGATCTTTTAGATCTTTTAGATCTTTTAGATCTTTTAGATCTTTTAGATCTTTTAGATCTTTTAGATCTTTTAGATCTTTTAGATCTTTTAGATCTTTTAGATCTTTTAGATCTTTTAGATCTTTTAGATCTTTTAGATCTTTTAGATCTTTTAGATCTTTTAGATCTTTCAGATCTTTCAGATCTTTTAGATCTTTTAGATCTTTCAGATCTTTTAGATCTTTTAGATCTTTTAGATCTTTTAGATCTTTTAGATCTTTTAGATCTTTTAGATCTGTTAGATCTTTTAGATCTTTTAGATCTTTTAGATCTTTTAGATCTTTTAGATCTTTTAGATCTTTTAGATCTTTTAGATCTTTTAGATCTTTTAGATCTTTTAGATCTTTTAGATCTTTTAGATCTTTTAGATCTTTTAGATCTTTTAGATCTTTTAGATCTTTTAGATCTTTTAGATCTTTTAGATCTTTTAGATCTTTTAGATCTTTTAGATCTTTTAGATCTTTTAGATCTTTTAGATCTTTTAGATCTTTTAGATCTTTTAGATCTTTTAGATCTTTTAGATCTTTTAGATCTTTTAGATCTTTTAGATCTTTTAGATCTTTTAGATCTTTTAGATCTTTTAGATCTTTTAGATCTTTTAGATCTTTTAGATCTTTTAGATCTTTTAGATCTTTTAGATCTTTTAGATCTCTTAGATCTTTTAGATCTTTTAGATCTTTTAGATCTTTTAGATCTTTTAGATCTTTTAGATCTTTTAGATCTTTTAGATCTTTTAGATCTTTTAGATCTTTTAGATCTTTTAGATCTTTTAGATCTTTTAGATCTTTTAGATCTTTTAGATCTTTTAGATCTTTTAGATCTTTTAGATCTTTTAGATCTTTTAGATCTTTTAGATCTTTTAGATCTTTTTGATCTTTTAGATCTTTTAGATCTTTTTGATCTTTTAGATCTTTTAGATCTTTTAGATCTTTTAGATCTTTTAGATCTTTTAGATCTTTTCGATATTTTTGATCTTTTCGATCTTTTCGATATTTTTGATCTTTTCGATCCTTTCGATTTTTTCGATCTTATCGATCTTTTTGATCTTTCTGATATTTTTGATATTTTTGATATTTTTGGACTTTTTGATCTTTTTGATCTTTTCGATCTTTGCGATCTTTTAGATCTTTTAGATCTTTTCGACCTTTTTGATATTTTTGATCTTTTCGACCTTTTTGATATTTTCGATCTTTTAGATCTTTTTGATCTTTTCGACCATTCTGATCTTTTTGATGTTTTCGATCTTTTCGATCTTTTTGATCTCTTTGATCTTTTTGATCTTTTTGATCTTTTTTAATGTTTTAGATCTTTTAGATCTTTTAGATCTTTTAGATCTTTTAGATCTTTCAGATCTTTTAGATCTTTTAAATCTTTCAGATCTTTTAGATCTTTTAGATCTTTTAGATCTTTTAGATCTTTTAGATCTTTTAGATCTTTTAGATCTTTTAGATCTTTTAGATCTTTTAGATCTTTTAGATCTTTTAGATCTTTTAGATCTTTTAGATCTTTTAGATCTTTTAGATCTTTTAGATCTTTTAGATCTTTTAGATCTTTTAGATCTTTTAGATCTTTTAGATCTTTTAGATCTTTTAGATCTTTTAGATCTTTTAGATCTTTTAGATCTTTTAGATCTTTTAGATCTTTTAGATCTTTTAGATCTTTTAGATCTTTTAGATCTTTTAGATCTTTTAGATCTATTAGATATTTTAGATATTTTAGATATTTTAGATATTTTAGATATTTTAGATCTTTTAGATCTTTTAGATCTTTTAGATCTTTTAGATATTTTAGATATTTTAGATATTTTAGATCTTTTAGATCTTTTAGATCTTTTAGATCTTTTAAATCTTTTAGATCTTTTAGATCTTTTAGATCTTTTAGATCTTTTAGATCTTTTAGATCTTTTAGATCTTTTAGATCTTTTAGATCTTTTAGATCTTTTAGATCTTTTAGATCTTTTAGATCTTTTAGATCTTTTAGATCTTTTAGATCTTTTAGATCTTTTAGATCTTTTAGATCTTTTAGATCTTTTAGATCTTTTAGATCTTTTAGATCTTTTAGATCTTTTAGATCTTTTAGATCTTTTAGATCTTTCAGATCTTTTAGATCTTTCAGATCTTTTAGATCTTTCAGATCTTTTAGATCTTTTAGATCTTTTAGATCTTTTAGATCTTTTAGTTCTTTTAGATCTTTTAGATCTTTTAGATCTTTTAGATCTGTTAGATCTTTTAGATCTTTTAGATCTTTTAGATCTTTTAGATGTTTTAGATCTTTTAGATCTTTTAGATCTTTTAGATCTTTTAGATCTTTTAGATCTTTTAGATCTTTTAGATCTTTTAGATCTTTTAGATCTTTTAGATCTTTTAGATCTTTTAGATCTTTTAGATCTTTTAGATCTTTTAGATCTTTTAGATCTTTTAGATCTTTTAGATCTTTTAGATCTTTTAGATCTTTTAGATCTTTTAGATCTTTTAGATCTTTTAGATCTTTTAGATCTTTTAGATCTTTTAGATCTTTTAGATCTTTTAGATCTTTTAGATCTCTTAGATCTTTTAGATCTTTTAGATCTTTTAGATCTTTTAGATCTTTTAGATCTTTTAGATCTTTTAGATCTTTTAGATCTTTTAGATCTTTTAGATCTTTTAGATCTTTTAGATCTTTTAGATCTTTTAGATCTTTTAGATCTTTTAGATCTTTTAGATCTTTTTGATCTTTTAGATCTTTTAGATCTTTTAGATCTTTTAGATCTTTTAGATCTTTTCGATATTTTTGATCTTTTCGATCTTTTCGATTTTTTCGATCTTATCGATCTTTTTGATCTTTCTGATATTTTTGATATTTTTGATATTTTTGGACTTTTTGATCTTTTTGATCTTTTCGATCTTTGCGATCTTTTAGATCTTTTAGATCTATTTGATATTTTTGATCTTTTTGATCTTTTCGACCTTTTTGATATTTTCGATCTTTTAGATCTTTTTGATCTTTTCGACCATTCTGATCTTTTTGATGTTTTCGATCTTTTCGATCTTTTTGATCTTTTTGATCTTTTTGATCTTTTTGATCTTTTTGATCTTTTTGATCTTTTTGATCTTTTTGATCTTTTTGATCTTTTTTAATTCTTTTTTAATGTTTTAGATAATTAAAATCTTTTAGGTCTTTTTGATCTTTTTGATCTTTTTGATCTTTTTGATCTTTTTGATCTTTTTGATCTTTTTGATCTTTTTGATCTTTTTGATCTTTTTGATCTTTTTGATCTTTTTGATCTTTTTGATCTTTTTGATCTTTTTGATCTTTTTGATCTTTTTGATCTTTTTGATCTTTTTGATCTTTTTGATCTTTTTGATCTTTTTGATCTTTTTGATCTTTTTGATCTTTTTGATCTTTTTGATCTTTTTGATCTTTTTGATCTTTTTGATCTTTTTGATCTTTTTGATCTTTTTGATCTTTTTGATCTTTTTGATCTTTTTGATCTTTTTGATCTTTTTGATCTTTTTGATCTTTTTGATCTTTTTGATCTTTTTGATCTTTTTGATCTTTTTGATCTTTTTGATCTTTTTGATCTTTTTGATCTTTTTGATCTTTTTGATCTTTTTGATCTTTTTGATCTTTTTGATCTTTTTGATCTTTTTGATCTTTTTGATCTTTTTGATCTTTTTGATCTTTTTGATCTTTTTGATCTTTTTGATCTTTTTGATCTTTTTGATCTTTTTGATCTTTTTGATCTTTTTGATCTTTTTGATCTTTTTGATCTTTTTGATCTTTTTGATCTTTTTGATCTTTTTGATCTTTTTGATCTTTTTGATCTTTTTGATCTTTTTGATCTTTTTGATCTTTTTGATCTTTTTGATCTTTTTGATCTTTTTGATCTTTTTGATCTTTTTGATCTTTTTGATCTTTTTGATCTTTTTGATCTTTTTGATCTTTTTGATCTTTTGATCTTTTTGATCTTTTTGATCTTTTTGATCTTTTTGATCTTTTTGATATTTTTTGATGTTTTCGATCTTTTCGATCTTTTTGACGTTTTCGATCCTTTCGATCTTTTTGATCTCTTTGATCTTTTTGATCTTTTTGATCTTTTTGATCTTTTTGATCTTTTTGATCTTTTTGATCTTTTTGATCTTTTTGATCTTTTTGATCTTTTTGATCTTTTTGATCTTTTTGATCTTTTTGATCTTTTTTAAATCTTTTTGATGTTTTAGATCTTTTAGATCTTTTAGATCTTTTAGATCTTTTAGATCTTTTAGATCTTTCAGATCTTTCAGATCTTTTAGATCTTTTAGATCTTTTAGATCTTTTAGATCTTTTAGATCTTTTAGATCTTTTAGATCTTTTAGATATTTTAGATCTTTTAGATCTTTTAGATCTTTTAGATCTTTTTGATCTTTTAGATCTTTTAGATCTTTTAGATCTTTTAGATCTTTTAGATCTTTTAGATCTTTTAGATCTTTTAGATCTTTTAGATCTTTTAGATCTTTTAGATCTTTTAGATCTTTTAGATCTTTTTGATCTTTAAGGCCCTTTTAATCTTTTTGATCTTTTTGATCTTTTTGATCTTTTTGATCTTTTTGATCTTTTTGATCTTTTTGATCTTTTTGATCTTTTTGATCTTTTTGATCTTTTTGATCTTTTTGATCTTTTTGATCTTTTTGATCTTTTTGATCTTTTTGATCTTTTTGATCTTTTTGATCTTTTTGATCTTTTTGATCTTTTTGATCTTTTTGATCTTTTTGATCTTTTTGATCTTTTTGATCTTTTTGATCTTTTTGATCTTTTTGATCTTTTTGATCTTTTTGATCTTTTTGATCTTTTTGATCTTTTTGATCTTTTTGATCTTTTTGATCTTTTTGATCTTTTTGATCTTTTTGATCTTTTTGATCTTTTTGATCTTTTTGATCTTTTTGATCTTTTTGATCTTTTTGATCTTTTTGATCTTTTTGATCTTTTTGATCTTTTTGATCTTTTTGATCTTTTTGATGTTTTTGATCTTTTTGATCTTGGTAGCTCAGTGGTAGCTCTTTTAGATCTTTTAGATCTTTTAGATCGATCTTTTCGATTTTTAGATCTTTTAGATCTTTTAGATCTTTTAGATCTTTTAGATCTTTTAGATCTTTTAGATCTTTTAGATCTTTTAGATCTTTTAGATCTTTTAGATCTTTTAGATCTTTTAGATCTTTTAGATCTTTTAGATCTTTTAGATCTTTTAGATCTTTTAGATCTTTTAGATCTTTTAGATCTTTTAGATCTTTTAGATCTTTGAGATCTTTTAGATCTTTTAGATCTTTTAGATCTTTTAGATCTTTTAGATCTTTTAGATCTTTTTGATCTTTTAGATCTTTTAGATCTTTTAGATCTTTTAGATATTTTTGATCTTTTTGATCTTCGTGGTCTTTTTGATGTTTTTTGATCTCCTTGATGTTTTTGATCTTTTAGATCTTTTAGATCTTTTAGATCTTTTAGATCTTTTAGATCTTTTAGATCTTTTAGATCTTTTAGATCTTTTAGATCTTTTAGATCTTTTAGATCTTTTAGATCTTTTAGATCTTTTAGATCTTTTAGATCTTTTAGATCTTTTAGATCTTTTAGATCTTTTAGATCTTTTAGATCTTTTAGATCTTTTAGATCTTTTAGATCTTTTAGATCTTTTAGATCTTTTAGATCTTTCAGATCTTTTAGATCTTTTAGATCTTTTAGATCTTTTAGATCTTTTAGATCTTTTAGATCTTTTAGATCTTTTAGATCTTTAGATCTTTTAGATCTTTTAGATCTTTTAGATCTTTTAGATCTTTTAGATCTTTTAGATCTTTTAGATCTTTTAGATCTTTTAGATCTTTTAGATCTTTTAGATCTTTTAGATCTTTTAGATCTTTTAGATCTTTTAGATCTTTTAGATCTTTTAGATCTTTTAGATCTTTTAGATCTTTTAGATCTTTTAGATCTTTTAGATCTTTTAGATCTTTTAGATCTTTTAGATCTTTTAGATCTTTTAGATCTTTTAGATCTTTTAGATCTTTTAGATCTTTTAGATCTTTTAGATCTTTTAGATCTTTTAGATCTTTTAGATCTTTTAGATCTTTTAGATCTTTTAGATCTTTTAGATCTTTTAGATCTTTTAGATCTTTTAGATCTTTTAGATCTTTTAGATCTTTTAGATCTTTTAGATCTTTTAGATCTTTTAGATCTTTTAGATCTTTTAGATCTTTTAGATCTTTTAGATCTTTTAGATCTTTTAGATCTTTTAGATCTTTTAGATCTTTTAGATCTTTTAGATCTTTTAGATCTTTTAGATCTTTTAGATCTTTTAGATCTTTTAGATCTTTTAGATCTTTTAGATCTTTTAGATCTTTTAGATCTTTTAGATCTTTTAGATCTTTTTGATCTTTTTGATCTTTTTGATCTTTTTGATCTTTTAGATCTTTTAGATCTTTTAGATCTTTTTGATCTTTTTGATCTTTTTGATCTTTTTGATCTTTTTGATCTTTTTGATCTTTTTGATCTTTTTGATCTTTTTGATCTTTTTGATCTTTTTGATCTTTTTGATCTTTTTGATCTTTTTGATCTTTTTGATCTTTTTGATCTTTTTGATCTTTTTGATCTTTTTGATCTTTTTGATCTTTTTGATCTTTTTGATCTTTTTGATCTTTTTGATCTTTTTGATCTTTTTGATCTTTTTGATCTTTTTGATCTTTTTGATCTTTTTGATCTTTTTGATCTTTTTGATCTTTTTGATCTTTTTGATCTTTTTGATCTTTTTGATCTTTTTGATCTTTTTGATCTTTTTGATCTTTTTGATCTTTTTGATCTTTTTGATATTTTTGATCTTTTTGATCTATTTGATCTTTTTGATCTTTTTGATCTTTTTGATCTTTTTGATCTTTTTGATCTTTTTGATCTTTTTGATCTTCGTGGTCTTTTTGATGTTTTTTAATCTCCTTGATGTTTTTGATCTTTTAGATCTTTTAGATCTTTTAGATCTTTTAGATCTTTTAGATCTTTTAGATCTTTTAGATCTTTTGGATCTTTTAGATCTTTTAGATCTTTTAGATCTTTTAGATCTTTTAGATCTTTTAGATCTTTTTGATCTTTTTGATATTTTTGATCTTTTTGATCTTTTTGATCTTTTTGATCTTTTTGATCTTTTTGATATTTTTGATCTTTTTGATCTCTTTGATCTTTTTGATCTTTTTGATCTTTTTGATCTTTTTGATCTTTTTGATCTTTTTGATCTTTTTGATCTTTTTGATCTTTTTGATCTTTTTGATCTTTTTGATCTTTTTGATCTTTTTGATCTTTTTGATCTTTTTGATCTTTTTGATCTTTTTGATCTTTTTGATCTTTTTGATCTTTTTGATCTTTTTGATCTTTTTGATCTTTTTGATCTTTTTGATCTTTTTGATCTTTTTGATCTTTTTGATCTTTTTGATCTTTTTGATCTTTTTGATCTTTTTGATCTTTTTGATCTTTTTGATCTTTTTGATCTTTTTGATCTTTTTGATCTTTTTGATCTTTTTGATCTTTTTGATCTTTTTGATCTTTTTGATCTTTTTGATCTTTTTGATCTTTTTGATCTTTTTGATCTTTTTGATCTTTTTGATCTTTTTGATCTTTTTGATCTTTTTGATCTTTTTGATCTTTTTGATCTTTTTGATCTTTTTGATCTTTTTGATCTTTTTGATCTTTTTGATCTTTTTGATCTTTTTGATCTTTTTGATCTTTTTGATCTTTTTGATCTTTTTGATCTTTTTGATCTTTTTGATCTTTTTGATCTTTTTGATCTTTTTGATCTTTTTGATCTTTTTGATCTTTTTGATCTTTTTGATCTTTTTGATCTTTTTGATCTTTTTGATCTTTTTGATCTTTTTGATCTTTTTGATCTTTTTGATCTTTTTGATCTTTTTGATCTTTTTGATCTTTTTGATCTTTTTGATCTTTTTGATCTTTTTGATCTTTTTGATCTTTTTGATCTTTTTGATCTTTTTGATCTTTTTGATCTTTTTGATCTTTTTGATCTTTTTGATCTTTTTGATCTTTTTGATCTTTTTGATCTTTTTGATCTTTTTGATCTTTTTGATCTTTTTGATCTTTTTGATCTTTTTGATCTTTTTGATCTATTTGATCTTTTTGATCTTTTTGATCTTTTTGATCTTTTTGATCTTTTTGATCTTTTTGATCTTTTTGATCTTTTTGATCTTTTTGATCTATTTGATCTTTTTGATCTTTTTGATCTTTTTGATCTTTTTGATCTTTTTGATCTTTTTGATCTTTTTGATCTTTTTGATCTTCGTGGTCTTTTTGATGTTTTTTAATCTCCTTGATGTTTTTGATCTTTTAGATCTTTTAGATCTTTTAGATCTTTTAGATCTTTTAGATCTTTTAGATCTTTTAGATCTTTTAGATCTTTTAGATCTTTTAGATCTTTTAGATCTTTTAGATCTTTTAGATCTTTTAGATCTTTTAGATGTTTTAGATCTTTTAGATCTTTAGATATTTTAGATTTTTAGATCTTTTAGATCTTTTAGATATTTTAGATCTTTTAGATATTTTAGATATTTTAGATCTTTTAGATCTTTTAGATCTTTTAGATCTTTTAGATCTTTTAGATCTTTTAGATCTTTTAGATCTTTTAGATCTTTAGATCTTTAGATCTTTTAGATCTTTTAGATCTTTTAGATCTTTTAGATCTTTTAGATCTTTTAGATCTTTTAGATCTTTTAGATCTTTTAGATCTTTTAGATCTTTTAGATCTTTTAGATCTTTTAGATCTTTTAGATCTTTTAGATCTTTTAGATCTTTTAGATCTTTTAGATCTTTTAGATCTTTTAGATCTTTTAGATCTTTTAGATCTTTTAGATCTTTTAGATCTTTTAGATCTTTTAGATCTTTTAGATCTTTTAGATCTTTTAGATCTTTTAGATCTTTCAGATCTTTTAGATCTTTTAGATCTTTTATATCTTTTATATCTTTTAGATCTTTTAGATCTTTTAGATCTTTTAGATCTTTTAGAAATTTTAGATCTTTTAGATCTTTTAGATCTTTTAGATCTTTTAGATCTTTTAGATCTTTTAGATCTTTTAGATCTTTTAGATCTTTTAGATCTTTTAGATCTTTTAGATCTTTTAGATCTTTTAGATCTTTTAGATCTTTTAGATCTTTTAGATCTTTTAGATCTTTTAGATCTTTTAGATCTTTTAGATCTTTTAGATCTTTTAGATCTTTTAGATCTTTTAGATCTTTTAGATCTTTTAGATCTTTTAGATCTTTTAGATCTTTTAGATCTTTTAGATCTTTTAGATCTTTTAGATCTTTTAGATCTTTTAGATCTTTTAGATCTTTTAGATCTTTTAGATCTTTTAGATCTTTTAGATCTTTTAGATCTTTTAGATCTTTTAGATCTTTTAGATCTTTTAGATCTTTTAGATCTTTTAGATCTTTTAGATCTTTTAGATCTTTTAGATCTTTTAGATCTTTTAGATCTTTTAGATCTTTTAGATCTTTTAGATCTTTTAGATCTTTTAGATCTTTTAGATCTTTTAGATCTTTTAGATCTTTTAGATCTTTTAGATCTTTTAGATCTTTTAGATCTTTTAGATCTTTTAGATCTTTTAGATCTTTTAGATCTTTTAGATCTTTTAGATCTTTTAGATCTTTTAGATCTTTTAGATCTTTTAGATCTTTTTGATCTTTTTGATCTTTTTGATCTTTTTGATCTTTTTGATCTTTTTGATCTTTTTGATCTTTTTGATCTTTTTGATCTTTTTGATCTTTTAGATCTTTTAGATCTTTTAGATCTTTTAGATCTTTTTTGATATTTTTGATATTTTTGATCTTTTTGATCTTTTTGATCTTTTTGATCTTTTTGATCTTTTTGATCTTTTTGATCTTTTTGATCTTTTTGATCTTTTTGATCTTTTTGATCTTTTTGATCTTTTTGATCTTTTTGATCTTTTTGATCTTTTTGATCTTTTTGATCTTTTTGATCTTTTTGATCTTTTTGATCTTTTTGATCTTTTTGATCTTTTTGATCTTTTTGATCTTTTTGATCTTTTTGATCTTTTTGATCTTTTTGATCTTTTTGATCTTTTTGATCTTTTTGATCTTTTTGATCTTTTTGATCTTTTTGATCTTTTTGATCTTTTTGATCTTTTTGATCTTTTTGATCTTTTTGATCTTTTTGATCTTTTTGATCTTTTTGATCTTTTTGATCTTTTTGATCTTTTTGATCTTTTTGATCTTTTTGATCTTTTTGATCTTTTTGATCTTTTTGATCTTTTTGATCTTTTTTAACTTTTTGATCTTTTTTAACTTTTTGATCTTTTTGATCTTTTTTAACTTTTTGATCTTTTTGATCTTTTTGATCTTTTTGATCTTTTTGATCTTTTTGATCTTTTTGATCTTTTTGATCTTTTTGATTTTTTGATCTTTTTGATCTTTTTGATCTTTTTGATCTTTTTGATCTTTTTGATCTTTTTGATCTTTTTGATCTTTTTGATCTTTTTGATCTTTTTGATCTTTTTGATCTTTTTGATCTTTTTGATCTTTTTGATCTTTTTGATCTTTTTGATCTTTTTGATCTTTTTGATCTTTTTGATCTTTTTGATCTTTTTGATCTTTTTGATCTTTTTGATCTTTTTGATCTTTTTGATCTTTTTGATCTTTTTGATCTTTTTGATCTTTTTGATCTTTTTGATCTTTTTGATCTTTTTGATCTTTTTGATCTTTTTGATCTTTTTGATCTTTTTGATCTTTTTGATCTTTTTGATCTTTTTGATCTTTTTGATCTTTTTGATCTTTTTGATCTTTTTGATCTTTTTGATCTTTTTGATCTTTTTGATCTTTTTGATCTTTTTGATCTTTTTGATCTTTTTGATCTTTTTGATCTTTTTGATCTTTTTGATCTTTTTGATCTTTTTGATCTTTTTGATCTCTTTGATCTCTTTGATCTTTTTGATCTTTTTGATCTTTTTGATCTTTTTGATCTTTTTGATCTTTTTGATCTTTTTGATCTTTTTGATCTTTTTGATCTTTTTGATCTTTTTGATCTTTTTGATCTTTTTGATCTTTTTGATCTTTTTGATCTTTTTGATCTTTTTGATCTTTTTGATCTTTTTGATCTTTTTGATCTTTTTGATCTTTTTGATCTTTTTGATCTTTTTGATCTTTTTGATCTTTTTGATCTTTTTGATCTTTTTGATCTTTTTGATCTTTTTGATCTTTTTGATCTTTTTGATCTTTTTGATCTTTTTGATCTTTTTGATCTTTTTGATCTTTTTGATCTTTTTGATCTTTTTGATCTTTTTGTTCTTTTTGATCTTTTTGATCTTTTTGTTCTTTTTGATCTTTTTGATCTTATTGATCTTTTAGATCTTTTAGATCTTTTAGATCTTTTAGATCTTTTAGATCTTTTAGATCTTTTAGATCTTTTAGATCTTTTAGATCTTTTAGATCTTTTAGATCTTTTAGATCTTTTAGATCTTTTAGATCTTTTAGATCTTTTAGATCTTTTAGATCTTTTAGATCTTTTAGATCTTTTAGATCTTTTAGATCTTTTAGATCTTTTAGATCTTTTAGATCTTTTAGATCTTTTAGATCTTTTAGATCTTTTAGATCTTTTAGATCTTTTAGATCTTTTAGATCTTTTAGATCTTTTAGATCTTTTAGATCTTTTAGATCTTTTAGATCTTTTAGATCTTTTAGATCTTTTAGATCTTTTAGATCTTTTAGATCTTTTAGATCTTTTAGATCTTTTAGATCTTTTAGATCTTTTAGATCTTTTAGATCTTTTAGATCTTTTAGATCTTTTAGATCTTTTAGATCTTTTAGATCTTTTAGATCTTTTAGATCTTTTAGATCTTTTAGATCTTTTAGATCTTTTAGATCTTTTAGATCTTTTAGATCTATTAGATCTTTTAGATCTTTTAGATCTTTTAGATCTTTTAGATCTTTTAGATCTTTTAGATCTTTTAGATCTTTTAGATCTTTTAGATCTTTTAGATCTTTTAGATCTTTTAGATCTTTTAGATCTTTTAGATCTTTTAGATCTTTTAGATCTTTTAGATCTTTTAGATCTTTTAGATCTTTTAGATCTTTTAGATCTTTTAGATCTTTTAGATCTTTTAGATCTTTTAGATCTTTTAGATCTTTTAGATCTTTTAGATCTTTTAGATCTTTTAGATCTTTTAGATCTTTTAGATCTTTTAGATCTTTTAGATCTTTTAGATCTTTTAGATCTTTTAGATCTTTTAGATCTTTTAGATCTTTTAGATCTTTTAGATCTTTTAGATCTTTTAGATCTTTTAGATCTTTTAGATCTTTAGATCTTTTAGATCTTTAGATCTTTTAGATCTTTTAGATCTTTTAGATCTTTTAGATCTTTTAGATCTTTTAGATCTTTTAGATCTTTTAGATCTTTTAGATCTTTTAGATCTTTTAGATCTTTTAGATCTTTTAGATCTTTTAGATCTTTTAGATCTTATTGATCTTATTGATCTTTTAGATCTTTTAGATCTTTTAGATCTTTTAGATCTTTTAGATCTTTTAGATTTTTTAGATCTTTTAGATCTTTTAGATCTTTTAGATCTTTTAGATCTTTTAGATCTTTTAGATCTTTTAGATCTTTTAGATCTTTTAGATCTTTTAGATCTTTTAGATCTTTTAGATCTTTTAGATCTTTTAGATCTTTTAGATCTTTTAGATCTTTTAGATCTTTTAGATCTTTTAGATCTTTTAGATCTTTTAGATCTTTTAGATCTTTTAGATCTTTTAGATCTTTTAGATCTTTTAGATCTTTTAGATCTTTTAGATCTTTTAGATCTTTTAGATCTTTTAGATCTTTTAGATCTTTTAGATCTTTTAGATCTTTTAGATCTTTTAGATCTTTTAGATCTTTTAGATCTTTTAGATCTTTTAGATCTTTTAGATCTTTTAGATCTTTTAGATCTTTTAGATCTTTTAGATCTTTTAGATCTTTTAGATCTTTTAGATCTTTTAGATCTTTTAGATCTTTTAGATCTTTTAGATCTTTTAGATCTTTTAGATCTTTTAGATCTTTTAGATCTTTTAGATCTTTTAGATCTTTTAGATCTTTTAGATCTTTTAGATCTTTTAGATCTTTTAGATCTTTTAGATCTTTTAGATCTTTTAGATCTTTTAGATTTTTTAGATCTTTTAGATCTTTTAGATCTTTTAGATCTTTTAGATCTTTTAGATCTTTTAGATCTTTTAGATCTTTTAGATCTTTTAGATCTTTTAGATCTTTTAGATCTTTTAGATCTTTTAGATCTTTTAGATCTTTTAGATCTTTTAGATCTTTTAGATCTTTTAGATCTTTTAGATCTTTTAGATCTTTTAGATCTTTTAGATCTTTTAGATCTTTTAGATCTTTTAGATCTTTTAGATCTTTTAGATCTTTTAGATCTTTTAGATCTTTTAGATCTTTTAGATCTTTAGATCTTTTAGATCTTTTAGATCTTTTAGATCTTTTAGATCTTTTAGATCTTTTAGATCTTTTAGATCTTTTAGATCTTTTAGATCTTTTAGATCTTTTAGATCTTTTAGATCTTTTAGATCTTTTAGATCTTTTAGATCTTTTAGATCTTTTAGATCTTTTAGATCTTTTAGATCTTTTAGAGCTTTTAGATCTTTTAGATCTTTTAGATCTTATTGATCTTTTAGATCTTTTAGATCTTTTAGATCTTTTAGATCTTTTAGATCTTTTAGATCTTTTAGATCTTTTAGATCTTTTAGATCTTTTAGATCTTTTAGATTTTTTAGATCTTTTAGATCTTTTAGATCTTTTAGATCTTTTAGATCTTTTAGATCTTTTAGATCTTTTAGATCTTTTAGATCTTTTAGATCTTTTAGATCTTTTAGATCTTTTAGATCTTTTAGATCTTTTAGATCTTTTAGATCTTTTAGATCTTTTAGATCTTTTAGATCTTTTAGATCTTTTAGATCTTTTAGATCTTTTAGATCTTTTAGATCTTTTAGATCTTTTAGATCTTTTAGATCTTTTAGATCTTTTAGATCTTTTAGATATTTTAGATCTTTTAGATCTTTTAGGGCTTTTAAATCTTTTAGATCTTTTAGATCTTTTAGATCTTTTAGATCTTTTAGATCTTTTAGATCTTTTAGATCTTTTAGATCTTTTAGATCTTTTAGATCTTTTAGATCTTTTAGATCTTTTAGATCTTTTAGATCTTTTAGATCTTTTAGATCTTTTAGATCTTTTAGATCTTTTAGATCTTTTAGATCTTTTAGATTTTTTAGATCTTTTAGAACTTTTAGATCTTTTAGATCTTTTAGATCTTTTAGATCTTTTAGATCTTTTAGATCTTTTAGATCTTTTAGATCTTTTAGATCTTTTTGATCTTTTTGATCTTTTTGATCTTTTTGATCTTTTAGATCTTTTAGATCTTTTAGATCTTTTAGATCTTTTAGATCTTTTAGATCTTTTAGATCTTTTAGATCTTTTAGATCTTTTAGATCTTTTAGATCTTTTAGATCTTTTAGATCTTTTAGATCTTTTAGATCTTTTAGATCTTTTAGATCTTTTAGATCTTTTAGAACTTTTAGATCTTTTAGATCTTTTAGATCTTTTAGATCTTTTAGATCTTTTAGATCTTTTAGATCTTTTAGATCTTTTAGATCTTTTAGATCTTTTAGATCTTATATATTTTTTAGATCTTTTTGATCTTTTAGATCTTTTAGATCTTTTAGATCTTTTAGATCTTTTAGATCTTTTAGATCTTTTAGATCTTTTAGATCTTTTAGATCTTTTAGATCTTTTAGATCTTTTAGATCTTTTAGATCTTTTAGATCTTTTAGATCTTTTAGATCTTTTAGATCTTTTAGATCTTTTAGATCTTTTAGATCTTTTAGATCTTTTAGATCTTTTAGATCTTTTAGATCTTTTAGATCTTTTAGATCTTTTAGATCTTTTAGATCTTTTAGATCTTTTAGATCTTTTAGATCTTTTAGATCTTTTAGATCTTTTAGATCTTTTAGATCTTTTAGATCTTTTAGATCTTTTAGATCTTTTAGATCTTTTAGATCTTTTAGATCTTTTAGATCTTTTAGATCTTTTAGATCTTTTAGATCTTTTAGATCTTTTAGATCTTTTAGATCTTTTAGATCTTTTAGATCTTTTAGATCTTTTAGATCTTTTAGATCTTTTAGATCTTTTAGATCTTTTAGATCTTTTAGATCTTTTAGATCTTTTAGATCTTTTAGATCTTTTAGATCTTTTAGATCTTTTAGATCTTTTAGATCTTTTAGATCTTTTAGATCTTTTAGATCTTTTAGATCTTTTAGATCTTTTAGATCTTTTAGATCTTTTAGATCTTTTAGATCTTTTAGATCTTTTAGATCTTTTAGATCTTTTAGATCTTTTAGATCTTTTAGATCTTTTAGATCTTTTAGATCTTTTAGATCTTTTTGATATTTTAGATCTTTTAGATTCTTTAGATCTTTTAGATCTTTTAGATCTTTTAGATCTTTTAGATCTTTTAGATCTTTTAGATCTTTTTTATCTTTTTGATCTTTTTGATCTTTTTGATCTTTTTGATCTTTTTGATCTTTTTGATCTTTTTGATCTTTTTGATCTTTTTGATCTTTTTGATCTTTTTGATCTTTTTGATCTTTTTGATCTTTTTGATCTTTTTGATCTTTTTGATCTTTTTGATCTCTTTGATCTTTTTGATCTTTTTGATCTTTTTGATCTTTTTGATCTTTTTGATCTTTTTGATCTTTTTGATCTTTTTGATCTTTTTGATCTTTTTGATCTTTTTGATCTTTTTGATCTTTTTGATCTTTTTGATCTTTTTGATCTTTTTGATCTTTTTGATCTTTTTGATCTTTTTGATCTTTTTGATCTTTTTGATCTTTTTGATCTTTTTGATCTTTTTGATCTTTTTGATCTTTTTGATCTTTTTGATCTTTTTGATCTTTTTGATCTTTTTGATCTTTTTGATCTTTTTGATCTTTTTGATCTTTTTGATCTTTTTGATCTTTTTGATCTTTTTGATCTTTTTGATCTTTTTGATCTTTTTGATCTTTTTGATCTTTTTGATCTTTTTGATCTTTTTGATCTTTTTGATCTTTTTGATCTTTTTGATCTTTTTGATCTTTTTGATCTTTTAGATCTTTTAGATCTTTTAGATCTTTTAGATCTTTGAGATCTTTGAGATCTTTGAGATCTTTGAGATCTTTTAGATCTTTTAGATCTTTTAGATCTTTTAGATCTTTTAGATCTTTTAGATCTTTTAGATCTTTTAGATCTTTTAGATCTTTTAGATCTTTTAGATCTTTTAGATCTTTTAGATCTTTTAGATCTTTTAGATCTTTTAGATCTTTTAGATCTTTTAGATCTTTTAGATCTTTTAGATCTTTTAGATCTTTTAGATCTTTTAGATCTTTTAGATCTTTTAGATCTTTTAGATCTTTTAGATCTTTTAGATCTTTTAGATCTTTTAGATATTTTAGATATTTTAGATATTTTAGATCTTTTAGATCTTTTAGATCTTTTAGATCTTTTAGATCTTTTAGATCTTTTAGATCTTTTAGATCTTTTAGATCTTTTAGATCTTTTAGATCTTTTAGATCTTTTAGATATTTTTGATCTTTTTGATCTTTTTGATCTTTTTGATCTTTTTGATCTTTTTGATCTTTTTGATCTTTTTGATCTTTTTGATCTTTTTGATCTTTTTGATCTTTTTGATCTTTTTGATCTTTTTGATCTTTTTGATCTTTTTGATCTTTTTGATCTTTTTGATCTTTTTGATCTTTTTGATCTTTTTGATCTTTTTGATCTTTTTGATCTTTTTGATCTTTTTGATCTTTTTGATCTTTTTGATCTTTTTGATCTTTTTGATCTTTTTGATCTTTTTGATCTTTTTGATCTTTTTGATCTTTTTGATCTTTTTGATCTTTTTGATCTTTTTGATCTTTTTGATCTTTTTGATCTTTTTGATCTTTTTGATCTTTTTGATCTTTTTGATCTTTTAGATCTTTTTGATCTTTTTGATCTTTTTGATCTTTTTGATCTTTTTGATCTTTTTGATCTTTTTGATCTTTTTGATCTTTTTGATCTTTTTGATCTTTTTGATCTTTTAGATCTTTTAGATCTTTTAGATCTTTTAGATCTTTTAGATCTTTAAGATCTTTTAGATCTTTTAGATCTTTTAGATCTTTTAGATCTTTTAGATCTTTTAGATCTTTTAGATCTTTTAGATCTTTTAGATCTTTTAGATCTTTTAGATCTTTTAGATCTTTTAGATCTTTTAGATCTTTTAGATCTTTTAGATCTTTTAGATCTTTTAGATCTTTTAGATCTTTTAGATCTTTTAGATCTTTTAGATCTTTTAGATCTTTTAGATCTTTTAGATCTTTTAGATCTTTTAGATCTTTTAGATCTTTTAGATCTTTTAGATCTTTTAGATCTTTTAGATCTTTTAGATCTTTTAGATCTTTTAGATCTTTTAGATCTTTTAGATCTTTTAGATCTTTTAGATCTTTTAGATCTTTTAGATCTTTTAGATCTTTTAGATCTTTTAGATCTTTTAGATCTTTTAGATCTTTTAGATCTTTTAGATCTTTTAGATCTTTTAGATCTTTTAGATCTTTTAGATCTTTTAGATCTTTTAGATCTTTTAGATCTTTTAGATCTTTTAGATCTTTTAGATCTTTTAGATCTTTTAGATCTTTTAAACCTTTTAGATCTTTTAGATCTTTTAGATCTTTTAGATCTTTTAGATCTTTTAGATCTTTTAGATCTTTTAGATCTTTTAGATCTTTTTGATCTTTTAGATCTTTTAGATCTTTTTGATCTTTTTGATCTTTTTGATCTTTTTGATCTTTTAGATCTTTTAGATCTTTTAGATCTTTTAGATCTTTTAGATCTTTTAGATCTTTTAGATCTTTTAGATCTTTTAGATCTTTTAGATCTTTTGGATCTTTTAGATCTTTTAGATCTTTTAGATCTTTTAGATCTTTTAGATCTTTTAGATCTTTTAGATCTTTTAGATCTTTTAGATCTTATATATTTTTTTGATCTTTTTGATCTTTTAGATCTTTTAGATCTTTTAGATCTTTTAGATCTTTTAGATCTTTTAGATCTTTTAGATCTTTTAGATCTTTTAGATCTTTTAGATCTTTTAGATCTTTTAGATCTTTTAGATCTTTTAGATCTTTTAGATCTTTTAGATCTTTTAGATCTTTTAGATCTTTTAGATCTTTTAGATCTTTTAGATCTTTTAGATCTTTTAGATCTTTTAGATCTTTTAGATCTTTTAGATCTTTTAGATCTTTTAGATCTTTTAGATATTTTAGATCTTTTAGATCTTTGAGATCTTTTAGATCTTTGAGATCTTTTAGATCTTTGAGATCTTTTAGATCTTTTAGATCTTTTAGATCTTTTAGATCTTTTAGATCTTTTAGATCTTTTAGATCTTTTAGATCTTTTAGATCTTTTAGATCTTTTAGATCTTTTAGATCTTTTAGATCTTTTAGATCTTTTAGATCTTTTAGATCTTTTAGATCTTTTAGATCTTTTAGATCTTTTAGATCTTTTAGATCTTTTAGATCTTTTAGATCTTTTAGATCTTTTAGATCTTTTAGATCTTTTAGATCTTTTAGATCTTTTAGATCTTTTAGATCTTTTAGATCTTTTAGATCTTTTAGATCTTTTAGATCTTTTAGATCTTTTAGATCTTTTAGATCTTTTTGATCTTTTAGATCTTTTAGATCTTTTAGATATTTTAGATATTTTAGATCTTTTAGATCTTTTAGATCTTTTAGATCTTTTAGATCTTTTAGATCTTTTAGATCTTTTAGATCTTTTAGATCTTTTAGATCTTTTAGATCTTTTAGATCTTTTAGATCTTTTAGATCTTTTAGATCTTTTAGATCTTTTAGATCTTTTAGATCTTTTAGATCTTTTAGATCTTTTAGATCTTTTAGATCTTTTAGATCTTTTAGATCTTTTAGATCTTTTAGATCTTTTAGATCTTTTAGATCTTTTAGATCTTTTAGATCTTTTAGATCTTTTAGATCTTTTTGATCTTTTAGATCTTTTAGATCTTTTTGATCTTTTTGATCTTTTTGATCTTTTTGATCTTTTTGATCTTTTTGATCTTTTTGATCTTTTTGATCTTTTTGATCTTTTTGATCTTTTTGATCTTTTTGATCTTTTTGATCTTTTTGATCTTTTTGATCTTTTTGATCTTTTTGATCTTTTTGATCTTTTTGATCTTTTTGATCTTTTTGATCTTTTTGATCTTTTTGATCTTTTTGATCTTTTTGATCTTTTTGATCTTTTTGATCTTTTTGATCTTTTTGATCTTTTTGATCTTTTTGATCTTTTTGATCTTTTTGATCTTTTTGATCTTTTTGATCTTTTTGATCTTTTTGATCTTTTTGATCTTTTTGATCTTTTTGATCTTTTTGATCTTTTTGATCTTTTTGATCTTTTTGATCTTTTTGATCTTTTTGATCTTTTTGATCTTTTTGATCTTTTTGATCTTTTTGATCTTTTTGATCTTTTTGATCTTTTTGATCTTTTTGATCTTTTTGATCTTTTTGATCTTTTTGATCTTTTTGATCTTTTTGATCTTTTTGATCTTTTTGATCTTTTTGATCTTTTTGATCTTTTTGATCTTTTTTATCTTTTTGATCTTTTTGATCTTTTAGATCTTTTAGATCTTTTAGATCTTTTAGATCTTTTAGATCTTTTAGATCTTTTAGATCTTTTAGATCTTTTAGATCTTTTAGATCTTTTAGATCTTTAAGATCTTTTAGATCTTTTAGATCTTTTAGATCTTTTAGATCTTTTAGATCTTTTAGATCTTTTAGATCTTTTAGATCTTTTAGATCTTTTAGATCTTTTAGATCTTTTAGATCTTTTAGATCTTTTAGATCTTTTAGATCTTTTAGATCTTTTAGAACTTTTAGATCTTTTAGATCTTTTAGATCTTTTAGATCTTTTAGATCTTTTAGATCTTTTAGATCTTTTAGATCTTTTAGATCTTTTAGATCTTTTAGATCTTTTAGATCTTTTAGATCTTTTAGATCTTTTAGATCTTTTAGATCTTTTAGATCTTTTAGATCTTTTAGATCTTTTAGATCTTTTAGATCTTTTAGATCTTTTAGATCTTTTAGATCTTTTAGATCTTTTAGATCTTTTAGATCTTTTAGATCTTTTAGATCTTTTAGATCTTTTAGATCTTTTAGATCTTTTAGATCTTTTAGATCTTTTAGATCTTTTAGATCTTTTAGATCTTTTAGATCTTTTAGATCTTTTAGATCTTTTAGATCTTTTAGATCTTTTAGATCTTTTAGATCTTTTAGATCTTTTAGATCTTTTAGATCTTTTAGATCTTTTAGATCTTTTTGATCTTTTTGATCTTTTTGATCTTTTTGATCTTTTTGATCTTTTTGATCTTTTTGATCTTTTTGATCTTTTAGATCTTTTAGATCTTTTAGATCTTTTAGATCTTTTAGATCTTTTAGATCTTTTAGATCTTTTAGATCTTTTAGATCTTTTAGATCTTTTAGATCTTTTAGATCTTTTAGATCTTTTAGATCTTTTAGATCTTTTAGATCTTTTAGATCTTTTAGATCTTTTAGATCTTTTAGATCTTTTAGATCTTTTAGATCTTTTAGATCTTTTAGATCTTTTAGATCTTTTAGATCTTTTAGATCTTTTAGATCTTTTAGATCTTTTAGATCTTTTAGATCTTTTAGATCTTTTAGATCTTTTAGATCTTTTAGATCTTTTAGATCTTATATATTTTTTTGATCTTTTTGATCTTTTAGATCTTTTAGATCTTTTAGATCTTTTAGATCTTTTAGATCTTTTAGATCTTTTAGATCTTTTAGATCTTTTAGATCTTTTAGATCTTTTAGATCTTTTAGATCTTTTAGATCTTTTAGATCTTTTAGATCTTTTAGATCTTTTAGATCTTTTAGATCTTTTAGATCTTTTAGATCTTTTAGATCTTTTAGATCTTTTAGATCTTTTAGATCTTTTAGATCTTTTAGATCTTTTAGATCTTTTAGATCTTTTAGATATTTTAGATCTTTTAGATCTTTGAGATCTTTTAGATCTTTGAGATCTTTTAGATCTTTGAGATCTTTTAGATCTTTTAGATCTTTTAGATCTTTTAGATCTTTTAGATCTTTTAGATCTTTTAGATCTTTTAGATCTTTTAGATCTTTTAGATCTTTTAGATCTTTTAGATCTTTTAGATCTTTTAGATCTTTTAGATCTTTTAGATCTTTTAGATCTTTTAGATCTTTTAGATCTTTTAGATCTTTTAGATCTTTTAGATCTTTTAGATCTTTTAGATCTTTTAGATCTTTTAGATCTTTTAGATCTTTTAGATCTTTTAGATCTTTTAGATCTTTTAGATCTTTTAGATCTTTTAGATCTTTTAGATCTTTTAGATATTTTAGATATTTTAGATCTTTTAGATCTTTTAGATCTTTTAGATCTTTTAGATCTTTTAGATCTTTTAGATCTTTTAGATTTTTTAGATCTTTTAGATCTTTTAGATCTTTTAGATCTTTTAGATCTTTTAGATCTTTTAGATCTTTTAGATCTTTTAGATCTTTTAGATCTTTTAGATCTTTTAGATCTTTTAGATCTTTTAGATCTTTTTGATATTTTTGATCTTTTTGATCTTTTTGATCTTTTTGATCTTTTTGATCTTTTTGATCTTTTTGATCTTTTTGATCTTTTTGATCTTTTTGATCTTTTTGATCTTTTTGATCTTTTTGATCTTTTTGATCTTTTTGATCTTTTTGATCTTTTTGATCTTTTTGATCTTTTTGATCTTTTTGATCTTTTTGATCTTTTTGATCTTTTTGATCTTTTTGATCTTTTTGATCTTTTTGATCTTTTTGATCTTTTTGATCTTTTTGATCTTTTTGATCTTTTTGATCTTTTTGATCTTTTTGATCTTTTTGATCTTTTTGATCTTTTTGATCTTTTTGATCTTTTTGATCTTTTTGATCTTTTTGATCTTTTTGATCTTTTTGATCTTTTTGATCTTTTTGATCTTTTTGATCTTTTTGATCTTTTTGATCTTTTTGATCTTTTTGATCTTTTTGATCTTTTTGATCTTTTTGATCTTTTTGATCTTTTTGATCTTTTTGATCTTTTTGATCTTTTTGATCTCTTTGATCTTTTTGATCTTTTTGATCTTTTTGGTCTTTTTGATCTTTTTGATCTTTTTGATCTTTTTGATCTTTTTGATCTTTTTTATCTTTTTGATCTTTTTGATCTTTTAGATCTTTTAGATCTTTTAGATCTTTTAGATCTTTTTGATCTTTTAGATCTTTTAGATCTTTTAGATATTTTAGATCTTTTAGATCTTTTAGATCTTTTAGATCTTTTAGATCTTTTAGATCTTTAAGATCTTTTAGATCTTTTAGATCTTTTAGATCTTTTAGATCTTTTAGATCTTTTAGATCTTTTAGATCTTTTAGTACTTTTAGATCTTTTAGATCTTTTAGATCTTTTAGATCTTTTAGATCTTTTAGATCTTTTAGATCTTTTAGATCTTTTAGATCTTTTAGATCTTTTAGATCTTTTAGATCTTTTAGATCTTTTAGATCTTTTAGATCTTTTAGATCTTTTAGATCTTTTAGATCTTTTAGATCTTTTAGATCTTTTAGATCTTTTAGATCTTTTAGATCTTTTAGATCTTTTAGATCTTTTAGATCTTTTAGATCTTTTAGATCTTTAAGATCTTTTAGATCTTTTAGATCTTTTAGATCTTTTAGATCTTTTTGATCTTTTTGATCTTTTAGATCTTTTTGATCTTTTTGATCTTTTTGATCTTTTTGATCTTTTTGATCTTTTTGATCTTTTTGATCTTTTTGATCTTTTTGATCTTTTTGATCTTTTTGATCTTTTTGATCTTTTTGATCTTTTTGATCTTTTTGATCTTTTTGATCTTTTTGATCTTTTTGATCTTTTTGATCTTTTTGATCTTTTTGATCTTTTTGATCTTTTTGATCTTTTTGATCTTTTTGATCTTTTTGATCTTTTTGATCTTTTTGATCTTTTTGATCTTTTTGATCTTTTTGATCTTTTTGATCTTTTTGATCTTTTTGATCTTTTTGATCATTTTGATCTTTTTGATCTTTTTGATCTTTTTGATCTTTTTGATCTTTTTGATCTTTTTGATCTTTTTGATCTTTTTGATCTTTTTGATCTTTTTGATCTTTTTGATCTTTTTGATCTTTTTGATCTTTTTGATCTTTTTGATCTTTTTGATCTTTTTGATCTTTTTGATCTTTTTGATCTTTTTGATCTTTTTGATCTTTTTGATCTTTTTGATCTTTTTGATCTTTTTGATCTTTTTGATCTTTTTGATCTTTTTGATCTTTTTGATCTTTTTGATCTTTTTGATCTTTTTGATCTTTTTGATCTTTTTGATCTTTTTGATCTTTTTGATCTTTTTGATCTTTTTGATCTTTTTGATCTTTTTGATCTTTTTGATCTTTTTGATCTTTTTGATCTTTTTGATCTTTTTGATCTTTTTGATCTTTTTGATCTTTTTGATCTTTTTGATCTTTTTGATCTTTTTGATCTTTTTGATCTTTTTGATCTTTTTGATCTTTTTGATCTGTTTGATCTGTTTGATCTGTTTGATCTTTTTGATCTTTTTGATCTTTTTGATCTTTTTGATCTTTTTGATCTTTTTGATCTTTTTGATCTTTTTGATCTTTTAGATCTTTTAAATCTTTCAGATCTTTTAGATCTTTTAGATGTTTTAGTTCTTTTAGATATTTTAGATATTTTAGATCTTTTAGATCTTTTAGATCTTTTAGATCTTTTAGATCTTTTAGATCTTTTAGATCTTTTAGATCTTTTAGATCTTTTAGATCTTTTAGATCTTTTAGATCTTTTAGATCTTTTAGATCTTTTAGATCTTTTAGATCTTTTAGATCTTTTAGATCTTTTAGATCTTTTAGATCTTTTAGATCTTTTAGATCTTTTAGATCTTTTAGATCTTTTAGATCTTTTAGATCTTTTAGATCTTTTAGATCTTTTAGATCTTTTAGATCTTTTAGATCTTTTAGATCTTTTAGATCTTTTAGATATTTTAGATATTTTAGATCTTTTAGATCTTTTAGATCTTTTAGATCTTTTAGATCTTTTAGATCTTTTAGATCTTTTAGATCTTTTAGATCTTTTAGATCTTTTAGATCTTTTAGATCTTTTAGATCTTTTAGATCTTTTAGATCTTTTAGATCTTTTAGATCTTTTAGATCTTTTAGATCTTTTAGATCTTTTAGATCTTTTAGATCTTTTAGATCTTTTAGATCTTTTAGATCTTTTAGATCTTTTAGATCTTTTAGATCTTTTAGATCTTTTAGATCTTTTAGATCTTTTAGATCTTTTAGATCTTTTAGATCTTTTAGATCTTTTAGATCTTTTAGATCTTTTAGATCTTTTAGATCTTTTAGATCTTTTAGATCTTTTAGATCTTTTAGATCTTTTAGATCTTTTAGATCTTTTAGATCTTTTAGATCTTTTAGATCTTTTAGATCTTTTAGATCTTTTAGATCTTTTAGATCTTTTAGATCTTTTAGATCTTTTAGATCTTTTAGATCTTTTAGATCTTTTAGATCTTTTAGATCTTTTAGATCTTTTAGATCTTTTAGATCTTTTAGATCTTTTAGATCTTTTAGATCTTTTAGATCTTTTAGATCTTTTAGATCTTTTAGATCTTTTAGATCTTTTAGATCTTTTAGATCTTTTAGATCTTTTAGATCTTTTAGGTCTTTTAAATCTTTTAGATTTTTTAGATCTTTTAGATCTTTTAGATCTTTTAGATCTTTTAGATCTTTTAGATCTTTTAGATCTTTTAGATCTTTTAGATCTTTTAGATCTTTTAGATCTTTTAGATCTTTTAGATCTTTTAGATCTTTTAGATCTTTTAGATCTTTTAGATCTTTTAGATCTTTTAGATCTTTTAGATCTTTTAGATCTTTTAGATCTTTTAGATCTTTTAGATCTTTTAGATCTTTTAGATCTTTTAGATCTTTTAGATCTTTTAGATCTTTTAGATCTTTTAGATCTTTTAGATCTTTTAGATCTTTTAGATCTTTTAGATCTTTTAGATCTTTTAGATCTTTTAGATCTTTTAGATCTTTTAGATCTTTTAGATCTTTTAGATCTTTTAGATCTTTTAGATCTTTTAGATCTTTTCGATCTTTTCGATCTTTTAGATCTTTTAGATCTTTTAGATCTTTCAGATCTTTTCGATATTTTTGATATTTTTGATATTTTTGGACTTTTTGATCTTTTTGATCTTTTCGATCTTTGCGATCTTTAAGATCTTTAAGATCTTTTAGATCTTTTAGATCTTTTAGATCTTTTTGATCTTTTTGGTCTTTTTGATCTTTTTGATCTTTTTGATCTTTTTGATCTTTTTGATCTTTTTGATCTTTTTGATCTTTTTGATCTTTTTGATCTTTTTGATCTTTTTGATTTTTTGATCTTTTTGATCTTTTAAATCTTTTAGATCTTTTAGATCTTTTAGATGTTTTAGTTCTTTTAGATATTTTAGATATTTTAGATATTTTAGATATTTTAGATCTTTTAGATCTTTTAGATCTTTTAGATCTTTTTGATCTTTTTGATCTTTTTGATCTTTTTGATCTTTTTGATCTTTTTGATCTTTTTGATCTTTTTGATCTTTTTGATCTTTTTGATCTTTTTGATCTTTTTGATCTTTTTGATCTTTTTGATCTTTTTGATCTTTTTGATCTTTTTGATCTTTTTGATCTTTTTGATCTTTTTGATCTTTTTGATCTTTTTGATCTTTTTGATCTTTTTGATCTTTTTGATCTTTTTGATCTTTTTGATCTTTTTGATCTTTTTGATCTTTTTGATCTTTTTGATCTTTTTGATCTTTTTGATCTTTTTGATCTTTTTGATCTTTTTGATCTTTTTGATCTTTTTGATCTTTTTGATCTTTTTGATCTTTTTGATCTTTTTGATCTTTTTGATCTTTTTGATCTTTTTGATCTTTTTGATCTTTTTGATCTTTTTGATCTTTTTGATCTTTTTGATCTTTTTGATCTTTTTGATCTTTTTGATCTTTTTGATCTTTTTGATCTTTTTGATCTTTTTGATCTTTTTGATCTTTTTGATCTTTTTGATCTTTTTGATCTTTTTGATCTTTTTGATCTTTTTGATCTTTTTGATCTTTTTGATCTTTTTGATCTTTTTGATCTTTTTGATCTTTTTGATCTTTTTGATCTTTTTGATCTTTTTGATCTTTTTGATCTTTTTGATCTTTTTGATCTTTTTGATCTTTTTGATCTTTTTGATCTTTTTGATCTTTTTGATCTTTTTGATCTTTTTGATCTTTTTGATCTTTTTGATCTTTTTGATCTTTTTGATCTTTTTGATCTTTTTGATCTTTTTGATCTTTTTGATCTTTTTGATCTTTTTGATCTTTTTGATGTTTTAGTTCTTTTAGATATTTTAGATATTTTAGATATTTTAGATCTTTTAGATCTTTTTGATCTTTTTGATCTTTTTGATCTTTTTGATCTTTTTGATCTTTTTGATCTTTTTGATCTTTTTGATCTTTTTGATCTTTTTGATCTTTTTGATCTTTTTGATCTTTTTGATCTTTTTGATCTTTTTGATCTTTTTGATCTTTTTGATCTTTTTGATCTTTTTGATCTTTTTGATCTTTTTGATCTTTTTGATCTTTTTGATCTTTTTGATCTTTTTGATCTTTTTGATCTTTTTGATCTTTTTGATCTTTTTGATCTTTTTGATCTTTTTGATCTTTTTGATCTTTTTGATCTTTTTGATCTTTTTGATCTTTTTGATCTTTTTGATCTTTTTGATCTTTTTGATCTTTTTGATCTTTTTGATCTTTTTGATCTTTTTGATCTTTTTGATCTTTTTGATCTTTTTGATCTTTTTGATCTTTTTGATCTTTTTGATCTTTTTGATCTTTTTGATCTTTTTGATCTTTTTGATCTTTTTGATCTTTTTGATCTTTTTGATCTTTTTGATCTTTTTAATCTTTTTGATCTTTTTGATCTTTTTGATCTTTTTGATCTTTTTGATCTTTTTTATCTTTTTGATCTTTTTGATCTTTTTGATCTTTTTGATCTTTTTGATCTTTTTGATCTTTTTGATCTTTTAGATCTTTTAGATCTTTTAGATCTTTTAGATCTTTTTGATCTTTTAGATCTTTTAGATCTTTTAGATCTTTTAGATCTTTTAGATCTTTTAGATCTTTTAGATCTTTTAGATCTTTAAGATCTTTTAGATCTTTTAGATCTTTTAGATCTTTTTGATCTTTTAGATCTTTTAGATCTTTTAGATCTTTTAGATCTTTTAGATCTTTTAGATCTTTTAGATCTTTTAGATCTTTTAGATCTTTTAGATCTTTTAGATCTTTTAGATCTTTTAGATCTTTTAGATCTTTTAGATCTTTTAGATCTTTTAGATCTTTTAGATCTTTTAGATCTTTTAGATCTTTTAGATCTTTTAGATCTTTTAGATCTTTTAGATCTTTAAGATCTTTTATATATTTTAGATCTTTTAGATCTTTTAGATCTTTTAGATCTTTTAGATCTTTTAGATCTTTTAGATCTTTTAGATCTTTTAGATCTTTTAGATCTTTTAGATCTTTTAGATCTTTTAGATCTTTTAGATCTTTTAGATCTTTTAGATCTTTTAGATCTTTTAGAACTTTTAGATCTTTTAGATCTTTTAGATCTTTTAGATCTTTTAGATCTTTTAGATCTTTTAGATCTTTTAGATCTTTTAGATCTTTTAGATCTTTTAGATCTTTTAGATCTTTTAGATCTTTTAGATCTTTTAGATCTTTTAGATCTTTTAGATCTTTTAGATCTTTTAGATCTTTTAGATCTTTTAGATCTTTTAGATCTTTTAGATCTTTTAGATCTTTTAGATCTTTTAGATCTTTTAGATCTTTTAGATCTTTTAGATCTTTTAGATCTTTTAGATCTTTTAGATCTTTTAGATCTTTTAGATCTTTTAGATCTTTTAGATCTTTTAGATCTTTTAGATCTTTTAGATCTTTTAAACCTTTTAGATCTTTTAGATCTTTTAGATCTTTTAGATCTTTTAGATCTTTTAGATCTTTTAGATCTTTTAGATCTTTTTGATCTTTTAGATCTTTTAGATCTTTTTGATCTTTTTGATCTTTTTGATCTTTTTGATCTTTTAGATCTTTTAGATCTTTTAGATCTTTTAGATCTTTTAGATCTTTTAGATCTTTTAGATCTTTTAGATCTTTTAGATCTTTTAGATCTTTTAGATCTTTTGGATCTTTTAGATCTTTTAGATCTTTTAGATCTTTTAGATCTTTTAGATCTTTTAGATCTTTTAGATCTTTTAGATCTTATATATTTTTTTGATCTTTTTGATCTTTTAGATCTTTTAGATCTTTTAGATCTTTTAGATCTTTTAGATCTTTTAGATCTTTTAGATCTTTTAGATCTTTTAGATCTTTTAGATCTTTTAGATCTTTTAGATCTTTTAGATCTTTTAGATCTTTTAGATCTTTTAGATCTTTTAGATCTTTTAGATCTTTTAGATCTTTTAGATCTTTTAGATCTTTTAGATCTTTTAGATCTTTTAGATCTTTTAGATCTTTTAGATCTTTTAGATCTTTTAGATCTTTTAGATCTTTTAGATCTTTTAGATCTTTTAGATCTTTTAGATCTTTTAGATATTTTAGATCTTTTAGATCTTTGAGATCTTTTAGATCTTTGAGATCTTTTAGATCTTTGAGATCTTTTAGATCTTTTAGATCTTTTAGATCTTTTAGATCTTTTAGATCTTTTAGATCTTTTAGATCTTTTAGATCTTTTAGATCTTTTAGATCTTTTAGATCTTTTAGATCTTTTAGATCTTTTAGATCTTTTAGATCTTTTAGATCTTTTAGATCTTTTAGATCTTTTAGATCTTTTAGATCTTTTAGATCTTTTAGATCTTTTAGATCTTTTAGATCTTTTAGATCTTTTAGATCTTTTAGATCTTTTAGATCTTTTAGATCTTTTAGATCTTTTAGATCTTTTAGATCTTTTAGATCTTTTAGATCTTTTTGATCTTTTAGATCTTTTAGATCTTTTAGATATTTTAGATATTTTAGATCTTTTAGATCTTTTAGATCTTTTAGATCTTTTAGATCTTTTAGATCTTTTAGATCTTTTAGATCTTTTAGATCTTTTAGATCTTTTAGATCTTTTAGATCTTTTAGATCTTTTAGATCTTTTAGATCTTTTAGATCTTTTAGATCTTTTAGATCTTTTAGATCTTTTAGATCTTTTAGATCTTTTAGATCTTTTAGATCTTTTAGATCTTTTAGATCTTTTAGATCTTTTAGATCTTTTAGATCTTTTAGATCTTTTAGATCTTTTAGATCTTTTAGATCTTTTAGATCTTTTAGATCTTTTAGATCTTTTAGATCTTTTAGATCTTTTTGATCTTTTTGATCTTTTAGATCTTTTTGATCTTTTTGATCTTTTTGATCTTTTTGATCTTTTTGATCTTTTTGATCTTTTTGATCTTTTTGATCTTTTTGATCTTTTTGATCTTTTTGATCTTTTTGATCTTTTTGATCTTTTTGATCTTTTTGATCTTTTTGATCTTTTTGATCTTTTTGATCTTTTTGATCTTTTTGATCTTTTTGATCTTTTTGATCTTTTTGATCTTTTTGATCTTTTTGATCTTTTTGATCTTTTTGATCTTTTTGATCTTTTTGATCTTTTTGATCTTTTTGATCTTTTTGATCTTTTTGATCTTTTTGATCTTTTTGATCTTTTTGATCTTTTTGATCTTTTTGATCTTTTTGATCTTTTTGATCTTTTTGATCTTTTTGATCTTTTTGATCTTTTTGATCTTTTTGATCTTTTTGATCTTTTTGATCTTTATGATCTTTTTGACCATTTTGATCTTTTTGATCTTTTTGATCTTTTTGATCTTTTTGATCTTTTTGATCTTTTTGATCTTTTTGATCTTTTTGATCTTTTTGATCTTTTTTATCTTTTTGATCTTTTTGATCTTTTAGATCTTTTAGATCTTTTAGATCTTTTAGATCTTTTAGATCTTTTAGATCTTTTAGATCTTTTAGATCTTTTAGATCTTTTAGATCTTTAAGATCTTTTAGATCTTTTAGATCTTTTAGATCTTTTAGATCTTTTAGATCTTTTAGATCTTTTAGATCTTTTAGATCTTTTAGATCTTTTAGATCTTTTAGATCTTTTAGATCTTTTAGATCTTTTAGATCTTTTAGATCTTTTAGAACTTTTAGATCTTTTAGATCTTTTAGATCTTTTAGATCTTTTAGATCTTTTAGATCTTTTAGATCTTTTAGATCTTTTAGATCTTTTAGATCTTTTAGATCTTTTAGATCTTTTAGATCTTTTAGATCTTTTAGATCTTTTAGATCTTTTAGATCTTTTAGATCTTTTAGATCTTTTAGATCTTTTAGATCTTTTAGATCTTTTAGATCTTTTAGATCTTTTAGATCTTTTAGATCTCTTAGATCTTTTAGATCTTTTAGATCTTTTAGATCTTTTAGATCTTTTAGATCTTTTAGATCTTTTAGATCTTTTAGATCTTTTAGATCTTTTAGATCTTTTAGATCTTTTAGATCTTTTAGATCTTTTAGATCTTTTAGATCTTTTAGATCTTTTAGATCTTTTAGATCTTTTAGATCTTTTAGATCTTTTAGATCTTTTAGATCTTTTTGATCTTTTTGATCTTTTTGATCTTTTTGATCTTTTTGATCTTTTTGATCTTTTTGATCTTTTAGATCTTTTAGATCTTTTAGATCTTTTAGATCTTTTAGATCTTTTAGATCTTTTAGATCTTTTAGATCTTTTAGATCTTTTAGATCTTTTAGATCTTTTAGATCTTTTAGATCTTTTAGATCTTTTAGATCTTTTAGATCTTTTAGATCTTTTAGATCTTTTAGATCTTTTAGATCTTTTAGATCTTTTAGATCTTTTAGATCTTTTAGATCTTTTAGATCTTTTAGATCTTTTAGATCTTTTAGATCTTTTAGATCTTTTAGATCTTTTAGATCTTTTAGATCTTATATATTTTTTTGATCTTTTTGATCTTTTAGATCTTTTAGATCTTTTAGATCTTTTAGATCTTTTAGAACTTTTAGATCTTTTAGATCTTTTAGATCTTTTAGATCTTTTAGATCTTTTAGATCTTTTAGATCTTTTAGATCTTTTAGATCTTTTAGATCTTTTAGATCTTTTAGATCTTTTAGATCTTTTAGATCTTTTAGATATTTTAGATCTTTTAGATCTTTGAGATCTTTTAGATCTTTGAGATCTTTTAGATCTTTTAGATCTTTTAGATCTTTTAGATCTTTTAGATCTTTTAGATCTTTTAGATCTTTTAGATCTTTTAGATCTTTTAGATCTTTTAGATCTTTTAGATCTTTTAGATCTTTTAGATCTTTTAGATCTTTTAGATCTTTTAGATCTTTTAGATCTTTTAGATCTTTTAGATCTTTTAGATCTTTTAGATCTTTTAGATCTTTTAGATCTTTTAGATCTTTTAGATCTTTTAGATCTTTTAGATCTTTTAGATCTTTTAGATCTTTTAGATCTTTTAGATCTTTTAGATCTTTTAGATCTTTTAGATCTTTTAGATCTTTTAGATCTTTTAGATCTTTTAGATATTTTAGATATTTTAGATCTTTTAGATCTTTTAGATCTTTTAGATCTTTTAGATCTTTTAGATCTTTTAGATTTTTTAGATCTTTTAGATCTTTTAGATCTTTTAGATCTTTTAGATCTTTTAGATCTTTTAGATCTTTTAGATCTTTTAGATCTTTTAGATCTTTTAGATCTTTTAGATCTTTTAGATCTTTTAGATCTTTTAGATCTTTTTGATCTTTTTGATATTTTTGATCTTTTTGATCTTTTTGATCTTTTTGATCTTTTTGATCTTTTTGATCTTTTTGATCTTTTTGATCTTTTTGATCTTTTTGATCTTTTTGATCTTTTTGATCTTTTTGATCTTTTTGATCTTTTTGATCTTTTTGATCTTTTTGATCTTTTTGATCTTTTTGATCTTTTTGATCTTTTTGATCTTTTTGATCTTTTTGATCTTTTTGATCTTTTTGATCTTTTTGATCTTTTTGATCTTTTTGATCTTTTTGATCTTTTTGATCTTTTTGATCTTTTTGATCTTTTTGATCTTTTTGATCTTTTTGATCTTTTTGATCTTTTTGATCTTTTTGATCTTTTTGATCTTTTTGATCTTTTTGATCTTTTTGATCTTTTTGATCTTTTTGATCTTTTTGATCTTTTTGATCTTTTTGATCTTTTTGATCTTTTTGATCTTTTTGATCTTTTTGATCTTTTTGATCTTTTTGATCTTTTTGATCTTTTTGATCTTTTTGATCTTTTTGATCTTTTTGATCTTTTTGATCTTTTTGATCTTTTTGATCTTTTTGATCTCTTTGATCTTTTTGATCTTTTTGATCTTTTTGATCTTTTTGATCTTTTTGATCTTTTTGATCTTTTTGATCTTTTTGATCTTTTTTATCTTTTTTATCTTTTTGATCTTTTTGATCTTTTAGATCTTTTAGATCTTTTAGATCTTTTAGATCTTTTTGATCTTTTAGATCTTTTAGATCTTTTAGATCTTTTAGATCTTTAAGATCTTTTAGATCTTTTAGATCTTTTAGATCTTTAAGATCTTTTAGATCTTTTAGATCTTTTAGATCTTTTAGATCTTTTAGATCTTTTAGATCTTTTAGATCTTTTAGTACTTTTAGATCTTTTAGATCTTTTAGATCTTTTAGATCTTTTAGATCTTTTAGATCTTTTAGATCTTTTAGATCTTTTAGATCTTTTAGATCTTTTAGATCTTTTAGATCTTTTAGATCTTTTAGATCTTTTAGATCTTTTAGATCTTTTAGATCTTTTAGATCTTTTAGATCTTTTAGATCTTTTAGATCTTTTAGATCTTTTAGATCTTTTAGATCTTTTAGATCTTTTAGATCTTTAAGATCTTTTAGATCTTTTAGATCTTTTAGATCTTTTTGATCTTTTTGATCTTTTTGATCTTTTTGATCTTTTTGATCTTTTTGATCTTTTTGATCTTTTTGATCTTTTTGATCTTTTTGATCTTTTTGATCTTTTTGATCTTTTTGATCTTTTTGATCTTTTTGATCTTTTTGATCTTTTTGATCTTTTTGATCTTTTTGATCTTTTTGATCTTTTTGATCTTTTTGATCTTTTTGATCTTTTTGATCTTTTTGATCTTTTTGATCTTTTTGATCTTTTTGATCTTTTTGATCTTTTTGATCTTTTTGATCTTTTTGATCTTTTTGATCTTTTTGATCTTTTTGATCTTTTTGATCATTTTGATCTTTTTGATCTTTTTGATCTTTTTGATCTTTTTGATCTTTTTGATCTTTTTAATCTTTTTGATCTTTTTGATCTTTTTGATCTTTTTGATCTTTTTGATCTTCTTGATCTTTTTGATCTTTTTGATCTTTTTGATCTTTTTGATCTTTTTGATCTTTTTGATCTTTTTGATCTTTTTGATCTTTTTGATCTTTTTGATCTTTTTGATCTTTTTGATCTTTTTGATCTTTTTGATCTTTTTGATCTTTTTGATCTTTTTGATCTTTTTGATCTTTTTGATCTTTTTGATCTTTTTGATCTTTTTGATCTTTTTGATCTTTTTGATCTTTTTGATCTTTTTGATCTTTTTGATCTTTTTGATCTTTTTGATCTTTTTGATCTTTTTGATCTTTTTGATCTCTTTGATCTTTTTGATCTCTTTGATCTTTTTGATCTTTTTGATCTTTTTGATCTTTTTGATCTTTTTGATCTTTTTGATCTTTTTGATCTTTTTGATCTTTTTGATCTTTTTGATCTTTTTGATCTTTTTTATCTTTTTTATCTTTTTGATCTTTTTGATCTTTTAGATCTTTTAGATCTTTTAGATCTTTTAGATCTTTTAGATCTTTTAGATCTTTTAGATCTTTTAGATCTTTTAGATCTTTTAGATCTTTTAGATCTTTTAGATCTTTTAGATCTTTTAGATCTTTTAGTACTTTTAGATCTTTTAGATCTTTTAGATCTTTTAGATCTTTTAGATCTTTTAGATCTTTTAGATCTTTTAGATCTTTTAGATCTTTTAGATCTTTTAGATCTTTTAGATCTTTTAGATCTTTTAGATCTTTTAGATCTTTTAGATCTTTTAGATCTTTTAGATCTTTTAGATCTTTTAGATCTTTTAGATCTTTTAGATCTTTTAGATCTTTTAGATCTTTTAGATCTTTTAGATCTTTTAGATCTTTTAGATCTTTTAGATCTTTTAGATCTTTCAGATCTTTTAGATCTTTCAGATCTTTTAGATCTTTTAGATCTTTCTGATCTTTGTGATCTTTCTGATCTTTTTGATCTTTTAGATCTTTTAGATCTTTTAGATCTTTTAGATCTTTTAGATCTTTTAGATCTTTTAGATCTTTTAGATCTTTTAGATCTTTTAGATATTTTAGATATTTTAGATCTTTTAGATATTTTAGATCTTTTAGATCTTTTAGATCTTTTAGATCTTTTAGATCTTTTAGATCTTTTAGATCTTTTAGATCTTTTAGATCTTTTAGATCTTTTAGATCTTTTAGATCTTTTAGATCTTTTAGATCTTTTAGATCTTTTAGATCTTTTAGATCTTTTAGATCTTTTAGATCTTTTAGATCTTTTAGATCTTTTAGATCTTTTAGATCTTTTAGATCTTTTAGATCTTTTAGATCTTTTAGATCTTTTAGATCTTTTAGATCTTTTAGATCTTTTAGATCTTTTTGATCTTTTTGATCTTTTTGATCTTTTTGATCTTTTTGATCTTTTTGATCTTTTTGATCTTTTTGATCTTTTTGATCTTTTTGATCTTTTTGATCTTTTTGATCTTTTTGATCTTTTAGATCTTTTAGATCTTTTAGATCTTTTAGATTTTTTTGATCTTTTTGATTTTTTTGATCTTTTTGATCTTTTTGATCTTTTTGATCTTTTTGATCTTTTTGATCTTTTTGATCTTTTTGATCTTTTTGATCTTTTTGATCTTTTTGATCTTTTTGATCTTTTTGATCTTTTTGATCTTTTTGATCTTTTTGATCTTTTTGATCTTTTTGATCTTTTTGATCTTATTGATCTTTTTGATCTTTTTGATCTTTTTGATCTTTTTGATCTTTTTGATCTTTTTGATCTTTTTGATCTTTTTGATCTTTTTGATCTTTTTGATCTTTTTGATCTTTTTGATCTTTTTGATCTTTTTGATCTTTTTGATCTTTTTGATCTTTTTGATCTTTTTGATCTTTTTGATCTTTTTGATCTTTTTGATCTTTTTGATCTTTTTGATCTTTTTGATCTTTTTGATCTTTTTGATCTTTTTGATCTTTTTGATCTTTTTGATCTTTTTGATCTTTTTGATCTTTTTGATCTTTTTGATCTTTTTGATCTTTTTGATCTTTTTGATCTTTTTGATCTTTTTGATCTTTTTGATCTTTTTGATCTTTTTGATCTTTTTGATCTTTTTGATCTTTTTGATCTTTTTGATCTTTTTGATCTTTTTGATCTTTTTGATCTTTTTGATCTTTTTGATCTTTTTGATCTTTTTGATCTTTTTGATCTTTTTGATCTTTTTGATCTTTTTGATCTTTTTGATCTTTTTGATCTTTTTGATCTTTTTGATCTTTTTGATCTTTTTGATCTTTTTGATCTTTTTGATCTTTTTGATCTTTTTGATCTTTTTGATCTTTTTGATCTTTTTGATCTTTTTGATCTTTTTGATCTTTTTGATCTTTTTGATCTTTTTGATCTTTTTGATCTTTTTGATCTTTTTGATCTTTTTGATCTTTTTGATCTTTTTGATCTTTTTGATCTTTTTGATCTTTTTGATCTTTTTGATCTTTTTGATCTTTTTGATCTTTTTGATCTTTTTGATCTTTTTGATCTTTTTGATCTTTTTGATCTTTTTGATCTTTTTGATCTTTTTGATCTTTTTGATCTTTTTGATCTTTTTGATCTTTTTGATCTTTTTGATCTTTTTGATCTTTTTGATCTTTTTGATCTTTTTGATCTTTTTGATCTTTTTGATCTTTTTGATCTTTTTGATCTTTTTGATCTTTTTGATCTTTTTGATCTTTTTGATCTTTTTGATCTTTTTGATCTTTTTGATCTTTTTGATCTTTTTGATCTTTTTGATCTTTTTGATCTTTTTGATCTTTTTGATCTTTTTGATCTTTTTGATCTTTTTGATCTTTTTGATCTTTTAGATCTTTTAGATCTTTAAGATCTTTTAGATCTTTTAGATCTTTTAGATCTTTTAGATCTTTTAGATCTTTTAGATCTTTTAGATCTTTTAGATCTTTTAGATCTTTTAGATCTTTTAGATCTTTTAGATCTTTTAGATCTTTTAGATCTTTTAGATCTTTTAGATCTTTTAGATCTTTTAGATCTTTTAGATCTTTTAGATCTTTTAGATCTTTTAGATCTTTTAGATCTTTTAGATCTTTTAGATCTTTTAGATCTTTTTGATCTTTTAGATCTTTTAGATCTTTTAGATCTTTTTGATCTTTTAGATCTTTTAGATCTTTTTGATCTTTTTTATCTTTTTGATCTTTTTTATCTTTTTGATCTTTTTGATCTTTTTGATCTTTTTGATCTCTTTGATCTTTTTGATCTTTTTGATCTTTTTGATCTTTTTGATCTTTTTGATCTTTTTGATCTTTTTGATCTTTTTGATCTTTTTGATCTTTTTGATCTTTTTGATCTTTTTGATCTTTTTGATCTTTTTGATCTTTTTGATCTTTTTGATCTTTTTGATCTTTTTGATCTTTTTGATCTTTTTGATCTTTTTGATCTTTTTGATCTTTTTGATCTTTTTGATCTTTTTGATCTTTTTGATCTTTTTGATCTTTTTGATCTTTTTGATCTTTTTGATCTTTTTGATCTTTTTGATCTTTTTTATTTTTTTTATGTTTTTTATCTTTTTGATCTTTTTGATCTTTTAGATTTTTTAGATCTTTTAGATCTTTTAGATCTTTCAGATCTTTTAGATCTTTTAGATCTTTTAGATCTTTTAGATCTTTTAGTACTTTTAGATCTTTTAGATCTTTTAGATCTTTTAGATCTTTTAGATCTTTTAGATCTTTTAGATCTTTTAGATCTTTTAGATCTTTTAGATCTTTTATATCTTTTAGATCTTTTAGATCTTTTATATCTTTTAGATCTTTTAGATCTTTTAGATCTTTTAGATCTTTTAGATCTTTTAGATCTTTTAGATCTTTTAGATCTTTTAGATCTTTTAGATCTTTTAGATCTTTTAGATCTTTTAGATCTTTTAGATCTTTCAGATCTTTTAGATCTTTTAGATCTTTTAGATCTTTGTGATCTTTCTGATCTTTGTGATCTTTTTGATCTTTTTGATCTTTTAGATCTTTTAGATCTTTTAGATCTTTTAGATCTTTTAGATCTTTTAGATCTTTTAGATCTTTTAGATCTTTTAGATCTTTTAGATCTTTTAGATCTTTTAGATCTTTTAGATCTTTTAGATCTTTTAGATCTTTTAGATCTTTTAGATCTTTTAGATCTTTTAGATCTTTTAGATCTTTTAGATCTTTTAGATCTTTTAGATCTTTTAGATCTTTTAGATCTTTTAGATCTTTTAGATCTTTTAGATCTTTTAGATCTTTTAGATCTTTTAGATCTTTTAGATCTTTTAGATCTTTTAGATCTTTTAGATATTTTAGATCTTTTAGATCTTTTAGATCTTTTAGATCTTTTTGATCTCTTTGATGTTTTTGATCTTTTTGATCTTTTTGATCTTTTTGATCTTTTTGATCTTTTTGATCTTTTTGATCTTTTTGATCTTTTTGATCTCTGATCTTTTTGATCTTTTTGATCTTTTTGATCTTTTTGATCTTTTTGATCTTTTTGATCTTTTTGATCTTTTTGATATTTTTGATATTTTTGATATTTTTGATCTTTTTGATCTTTTTGATCTTTTTGATCTTTTTGATCTTTTTGATCTTTTTGATCTTTTTGATCTTTTTGATCTTTTTGATCTTTTTGATCTTTTTGATCTTTTTGATCTTTTTGATCTTTTTGATCTTTTTGATCTTTTTGATCTTTTTGATCTTTTTGATCTTTTTGATCTTTTTGATCTTTTTGATCTTTTTGATCTTTTTGATCTTTTTGATCTTTTTGATCTTTTTGATCTTTTTGATCTTTTTGATCTTTTTGATCTTTTTGATCTTTTTGATCTTTTTGATCTTTTTGATCTTTTTGATCTTTTTGATCTTTTTGATCTTTTTGATCTTTTTGATCTTTTTGATCTTTTTGATCTTTTTGATCTTTTTGATCTTTTTGATCTTTTTGATCTTTTTGATCTTTTTGATCTTTTTGATCTTTTTGATCTTTTTGATCTTTTTGATCTTTTTGATCTTTTTGATCTTTTTGATCTTTTTGATCTTTTTGATCTTTTTGATCTTTTTGATCTTTTTGATCTTTTTGATCTTTTTGATCTTTTTGCTCTTTTTGCTCTTTTTGATCTTTTTGATCTTTTTGATCTTTTTGATCTTTTTGATCTTTTTGATCTTTTTGATCTTTTTGATCTTTTTGATCTTTTTGATCTTTTTGATCTTTAAGATCTTTTAGATCTTTTAGATCTTTTAGATCTTTTAGATCTTTTAGATCTTTTAGATCTTTTAGATCTTTTAGATCTTTTAGATCTTTTAGATCTTTTAGATCTTTTAGATCTTTTAGATCTTTTAGATCTTTTAGATCTTCGTGGTCTTTTTGATGTTTTAGATCTTTTAGATCTTTTAGATCTTTTAGATCTTTTAGATCTTTTAGATCTTTTTGATCTTTTTTATCTTTTTGATCTTTTTGATCTTTTTGATCTTTTTGATCTTTTTGATCTATTTGATCTTTTTGATCTTTTTGATCTTTTTGATCTTTTTGATCTTTTTGATCTTTTTGATCTTTTTGATCTTTTTGATCTTTTTGATCTTTTTGATCTTTTTGATCTTTTTGATCTTTTTGATCTTTTTGATCTTTTTGATCTTTTTTAAATTTTTTTGATGTTTTAGATCTTTTAGATCTTTTAGATCTTTTAGATCTTTTAGATCTTTTAGATCTTTTTGATCTTTTAGATCTTTTAGATCTTTTAGATCTTTTAGATCTTTTAGATCTTTTAGATCTTTTAGATCTTTTAGATCTTTTGGATCTTTTTGATCTTTTTGATCTTTTTGATCTTTTTGATCTTTTAGATCTTTTAGATCTTTTAGATCTTTTAGATCTTTTAGATCTTTTAGATCTTTTAGATCTTTTAGGCCCTTTTAATCTTTTTGATCTTTTTGATGTTCGATCTTTTTGATCTTTTTGATCTTTTTGATCTTTTTGATCTTTTTGATCTCTTTGATCTTTTTGATCTTTTAGATCTTTTAGATCTTTTTGATCTTTTTGATCTTTTAGATCTTTTAGATCTTTTAGATCTTTTAGATCTTTTAGATCTTTTAGATCTTTTAGATCTTTTAGATCTTTTAGATCTTTTAGATCTTTTAGATCTTTTTGATCTTTTTGATCTCTTTGATCTTTTTGATCTTTTAGATCTTTTAGATCTTTTTGATCTTTTTGATCTTTTAGATCTTTTTGTGATCTTTTTGATCTTTTTGATCTTTTTGATCTTTTTCATCTTTTTGATATTTTTGATCTTTTTGATCTTTTTGATCTTTTTGATCTTTTTGATCTTTTTGATCTTTTTGATCTTTTTGATCTTTTTGGTCTTTTTGATCTTTTTGATCTTTTTGATCTTTTTGATCTTTTTGATCTTTTTGATCTTTTTGATCTTTTTGATCTTTTTGATCTTTTTGATCTTTTTGATCTTTTTGATCTTTTTGATCTTTTTGATCTTTTTGATCTTTTTGATCTTTTTGATCTTTTTGATCTTTTTGATCTTTTTGATCTTTTTGATCATTTTGATCTTTTTGATCTTCGTGGTCTTATTGATGTTTTTTGATCTCCTTGATGTTTTTGATCTTATAGATCTTTTAGATCTTTTAGATCTTTTAGATCTTTTAGATCTTTTAGATATTTTAGATATTTTAGATCTTTTAGATCTTTTAGATCTTTTAGATCTTTCAGATCTTTTAGATCTTTTAGATTTTTAGATCTTTTAGATCTTTTAGATCTTTTAGAACTTTTAGATCTTTTAGATCTTTTAGATCTTTTAGATCTTTTAGATCTTTTAGATCTTTTAGATCTTTTAGATCTTTTAGATCTTTTAGATCTTTTAGATCTTTTAGATCTTTTAGATCTTTTAGATCTTTCAGATCTTTTAGATCTTTTAGATCTTTTAGATCTTTGTGATCTTTCTGATCTTTGTGATCTTTCTGATCTTTTTGATCTTTTAGATCTTTTAGATCTTTTAGATCTTTTAGATCTTTTAGATCTTTTAGATCTTTTAGATCTTTTAGATCTTTTAGATCTTTTAGATCTTTTAGATCTTTTAGATCTTTTAGATCTTTTAGATCTTTTAGATCTTTTAGATCTTTTAGATCTTTTAGATCTTTTAGATCTTTTAGATCTTTTAGATCTTTTAGATCTTTTAGATCTTTTAGATCTTTTAGATCTTTTAGATCTTTTAGATCTTTTAGATCTTTTAGATCTTTTAGATCTTTTAGATCTTTTAGATCTTTTAGATCTTTTAGATCTTTTTGATCTCTTTGATGTTTTTGATCTTTTTGATCTTTTTGATCTTTTTGATCTTTTTGATCTTTTTGATCTTTTTGATCTTTTTGATCTTTTTGATCTTTTTGATCTTTTTGATCTTTTTGATCTTTTTGATCTTTTTGATCTTTTTGATCTTTTTGATCTTTTTGATCTTTTTGATCTTTTTGATCTTTTTGATCTTTTTGATCTTTTTGATCTTTTTGATCTTTTTGATCTTTTTGATCTTTTTGATCTTTTTGATCTTTTTGATCTTTTTGATCTTTTTGATCTTTTTGATCTTTTTGATCTTTTTGATCTTTTTGATCTTTTTGATCTTTTTGATCTTTTTGATCTTTTTGATCTTTTTGATCTTTTTGATCTTTTTGATCTTTTTGATCTTTTTGATCTTTTTGATCTTTTTGATCTTTTTGATCTTTTTGATCTTTTTGATCTTTTGATCTTTTTGATCTTTTTGATCTTTTTGATCTTTTTGATCTTTTTGATCTTTTTGATCTTTTTGATCTTTTTGATCTTTTTGATCTTTTTGATCTTTTTGATCTTTTTGATCTTTTTGATCTTTTTGATCTTTTTGATCTTTTTGATCTTTTTGATCTTTTTGATCTTTTTGATCTTTTTGATCTTTTTGATCTTTTTGATCTTTTTGATCTTTTTGATCTTTTTGATCTTTTTGATCTTTTTGATCTTTTTGATCTTTTTGATCTTTTTGATCTTTTTGATCTTTTTGATCTTTTTGATCTTTTTGATCTTTTTGATCTTTTTGATCTTTTTGATCTTTTTGATCTTTTTGATCTTTTAGATCTTTTTGATCTTTTTGATCTTTTTGATCTTTTTGATCTTTTTGATCTTTTTGATCTTTTTGATCTTTTTGATATTTTTGATATTTTTGATATTTTTGATATTTTTGATCTTTTTGATCTTTTTGATATTTTTGATCTTTTTGATCTTTTTGATCTTTTTGATATTTTTGATCTTTTTGATCTTTTTGATCTTTTTGATCTTTTTGATCTTTTTGATCTTTTTGATCTTTTTGATCTTTTTGATCTTTTTGATCTTTTTGATCTTTTTGATCTTTTTGATCTTTTTGATCTTTTTGATCTTTTTGATCTTTTTGATCTTTTTGATCTTTTTGATCTTTTTGATCTTTTTGATCTTTTTGATCTTTTTGATCTTTTTGATCTTTTTGATCTTTTTGATCTTTTTGATCTTTTTGATCTTTTTGATCTTTTTGATCTTTTTGATCTTTTTGATCTTTTTGATCTTTTTGATCTTTTTGATCTTTTTGATCTTTTTGATCTTTTTGATCTTTTTGATCTTTTTGATCTTTTTGATCTTTTTGATCTTTTTGATCTTTTTGATCTTTTTGATCTTTTTGATCTTTTTGATCTTTTTGATTTTTTTGATCTTTTTGATCTTTTTGATCTTTTTGATCTTTTTGATCTTTTTGATCTTTTTGATCTTTTTGATCTTTTTGATCTTTTTGATCTTTTTGATCTTTTTGATCTTTTTGATCTTTTTGATCTTTTTGATCTTTTTGATCTTTTTGATCTTTTTGATCTAATAGGCCCTTTTAATCTTTTTGATCTTTTTGATGTTCGATCTTTTTGATCTTTTTGATCTTTTTGATCTTTTTGATCTCTTTGATCTTTTTGATCTTTTTGATCTTTTTGATCTTTTTGATCTTTTTGATCTTTTTGATCTTTTTGATCTTTTTGATCTGATGTTTTAGATCTTTTAGATCTTTTAGATCTTTTAGATCTTTTAGATCTTTTAGATCTTTTTGATCTTTTAGATCTTTTAGATCTTTTAGATCTTTTAGATCTTTTAGATCTTTTAGATCTTTTAGATCTTTTAGATCTTTTAGATCTTTTAGATCTTTTTGATCTTTTTGATCTTTTTGATCTTTTAGATCTTTTAGATCTTTTAGATCTTTTAGATCTTTTAGATCTTTTAGATCTTTTAGATCTTTTAGATCTTTTAGATCTTTTAGATCTTTTAGATCTTTTAGATCTTTTAGATCTTTTAGATCTTTTAGATCTTTTAGATCTTTTAGATCTTTTAGATCTTTTAGATCTTTTAGATCTTTTAGATCTTTTAGATCTTTTAGGCCCTTTTAATCTTTTTGATCTTTTTGATGTTCGATCTTTTTGATCTTTTTGATCTCTTTGATCTTTTTGATCTTTTAGATCTTTTAGATCTTTTTGATCTTTTAGATCTTTTTGTGATCTTTTTGATCTTTTTGATCTTTTTGATCTTTTTGATCTTTTTGATATTTTTGATCTTTTTGATCTTTTTGATCTTTTTGATCTTTTTGATCTTTTTGATCTTTTTGATCTTTTTGATCTTTTTGATCTTTTTGATCTTTTTGGTCTTTTTGATCTTTTTGATCTTTTTGATCTTTTTGATCTTTTTGATCTTTTTGATCTTTTTGATCTTTTTGATCTTTTTGATCTTTTTGATCTTTTTGATCTTTTTGATCTTTTTGATCTTTTTGATCTTTTTGATCTTTTTGATCTTTTTGATCTTTTTGATCTTTTTGATCTTTTTGATCTTTTTGATCTTTTTGATCTTTTTGATCTTTTTGATCTTTTTGATCATTTTGATCTTTTTGATCTTCGTGGTCTTATTGATGTTTTTTGATCTCCTTGATGTTTTTGATCTTATAGATCTTTTAGATCTTTTAGATCTTTTAGATCTTTTAGATCTTTTAGATCTTTTAGATCTTTTAGATCTTTTAGATCTTTTAGATCTTTTTGATCTTTTAGATCTTTTAGATATTTTAGATCTTTTAGATCTTTTAGATCTTTTAGATCTTTTAGATCTTTCAGATCTTTTAGATCTTTTAGATTTTTAGATCTTTTAGATCTTTTAGATCTTTTAGAACTTTTAGATCTTTTAGATCTTTTAGATCTTTTAGATCTTTTAGATCTTTTAGATCTTTTAGATCTTTTAGATCTTTTAGATCTTTTAGATCTTTTAGATCTTTTAGATCTTTTAGATCTTTTAGATCTTTTAGATCTTTTTGATCTTTTAGATCTTTTAGATCTTTTAGATCTTTTAGATCTTTCAGATCTTTTAGATCTTTTAGATCTTTTAGATCTTTTAGATCTTTGTGATCTTTCTGATCTTTGTGATCTTTCTGATCTTTTTGATCTTTTAGATCTTTTAGATCTTTTAGATCTTTTAGATCTTTTAGATCTTTTAGATCTTTTAGATCTTTTAGATCTTTTAGATCTTTTAGATCTTTTAGATCTTTTAGATCTTTTAGATCTTTTAGATCTTTTAGATCTTTTAGATCTTTTAGATCTTTTAGATCTTTTAGATCTTTTAGATCTTTTAGATCTTTTAGATCTTTTAGATCTTTTAGATCTTTTAGATCTTTTAGATCTTTTAGATCTTTTAGATCTTTTAGATCTTTTAGATCTTTTAGATCTTTTAGATCTTTTAGATCTTTTAGATCTTTTTGATCTTTTTGATCTTTTTGATCTTTTTGATCTTTTTGATCTTTTTGATCTTTTTGATCTTTTTGATCTTTTTGATCTTTTTGATCTTTTTGATCTTTTTGATCTTTTTGATCTTTTTGATCTTTTTGATCTTTTTGATCTTTTTGATCTTTTTGATCTTTTTGATCTTTTTGATCTTTTTGATCTTTTTGATCTTTTTGATCTTTTTGATCTTTTTGATCTTTTTGATCTTTTTGATCTTTTTGATCTTTTTGATCTTTTTGATCTTTTTGATCTTTTTGATCTTTTTGATCTTTTTGATCTTTTTGATCTTTTTGATCTTTTTGATCTTTTTGATCTTTTTGATCTTTTTGATCTTTTTGATCTTTTTGATCTTTTTGATCTTTTTGATCTTTTTGATCTTTTTGATCTTTTTGATCTTTTTGATCTTTTTGATCTTTTTGATCTTTTTGATCTTTTTGATCTTTTTGATCTTTTTGATCTTTTTGATCTTTTTGATCTTTTTGATCTTTTTGATCTTTTTGATCTTTTTGATCTTTTTGATCTTTTTGATCTTTTTGATCTTTTTGATCTTTTAGATCTTTTTGATCTTTTTGATATTTTTGATATTTTTGATCTTTTTGATCTTTTTGATCTTTTTGATCTTTTTGATCTTTTTGATCTTTTTGATCTTTTTGATCTTTTTGATCTTTTTGATCTTTTTGATCTTTTTGATCTTTTTGATCTTTTTGATCTTTTTGATCTTTTTGATCTTTTTGATCTTTTTGATCTTTTTGATCTTTTTGATCTTTTTGATCTTTTTGATCTTTTTGATCTTTTTGATCTTTTTGATCTTTTTGATCTTTTTGATCTTTTTGATCTTTTTGATCTTTTTGATCTTTTTGATCTTTTTGATCTTTTTGATCTTTTTGATCTTTTTGATCTTTTTGATCTTTTTGATCTTTTTGATCTTTTTGATCTTTTTGATCTTTTTGATCTTTTTGATCTTTTTGATCTTTTTGATCTTTTTGATCTTTTTGATCTTTTTGATCTTTTTGATCTTTTTGATCTTTTTGATCTTTTTGATCTTTTTGATCTTTTTGATCTTTTTGATCTTTTTGATCTTTTTGATCTTTTTGATCTTTTTGATCTTTTTGATCTTTTTGATCTTTTTGATCTTTTTGATCTTTTTGATCTTTTTGATCTTTTTGATCTTTTTGATCTTTTTGATCTTTTTGATCTTTTTGATCTTTTTGATCTTTTTGATCTTTTTGATCTTTTTGATCTTTTTGATCTTTTTGATCTTTTTGATCTTTTTGATCTTTTTGATCTTTTTGATCTTTTTGATCTTTTTGATCTTTTTGATCTTTTTGATCTTTTTGATCTTTTTGATCTTTTTGATCTTTTTGATCTTTTTGATCTTTTTGATCTTTTTGATCTTTTTGATCTTTTTGATCTTTTTGATCTTTTTGATCTTTTTGATCTTTTTGATCTTTTTGATCTTTTTGATCTTTTTGATCTTTTTGATCTTTTTGATTTTTTGATTTTTTTGATTTTTTTGATCTTTTTGATCTTTTTGATCTTTTTGATCTTTTTGATCTTTTTGATCTTTTTGATCTTTTTGATCTTTTTGATCTTTTTGATCTTTTTGATCTTTTTGATCTTTTTGATCTTTTTGATCTTTTTGATCTTTTTGATCTTTTTGATCTTTTTGATCTTTTTGATCTTTTTGATCTTTTTGATCTTTTTGATCTTTTTGATCTTTTTGATCTTTTTGATCTTTTTGATCTTTTTGATCTTTTTGATCTTTTTGATCTTTTTGATCTTTTTGATCTTTTTGATCTTTTTGATCTTTTTGATCTTTTTGATCTTTTTGATCTTTTTGATCTTTTTGATCTTTTTGATTTTTTGATCTTTTTGATCTTTTTGATCTTTTTGATCTTTTTGATCTTTTTGATCTTTTTGATCTTTTTGATCTTTTTGATCTTTTTGATTTTTTGATCTTTTTGATCTTTTTGATCTTTTTGATCTTTTTGATCTTTTTGATCTTTTTGATCTTTTTGATCTTTTTGATCTTTTTGATCTTTTTGATCTTTTTGATCTTTTTGATCTTTTTGATCTTTTTGATCTTTTTGATCTTTTTGATCTTTTTGATCTTTTTGATCTTTTTGATCTTTTTGATCTTTTTGATCTTTTTGATCTTTTTGATCTTTTTGATCTTTTTGATCTTTTTGATCTTTTTGATCTTTTTGATCTTTTTGATCTTTTTGATCTTTTTGATCATTTTGATCTTTTTGATCTTCGTGGTCTTATTGATGTTTTTTGATCTCCTTGATGTTTTTGATCTTATAGATCTTTTAGATCTTTTAGATCTTTTAGATCTTTTAGATCTTTTAGATCTTTTAGATCTTTTAGATCTTTTAGATCTTTTAGATCTTTTAGATCTTTTAGATCTTTTAGATCTTTTAGATCTTTTAGATCTTTTAGATCTTTTAGATCTTTTAGATCTTTTAGATCTTTTAGATCTTTTAGATCTTTTAGATCTTTTAGATCTTTTAGATCTTTTAGATCTTTTAGATCTTTTAGATCTTTTTGATCTTTTAGATCTTTTAGATCTTTTAGATCTTTTAGATCTTTTAGATCTTTTAGATCTTTTAGATCTTTTAGATCTTTTAGATCTTTTAGATCTTTTAGATCTTTTAGATCTTTTAGATCTTTTAGATCTTTTAGATCTTTTAGGCCCTTTTAATCTTTTTGATCTTTTTGATCTTTTTGATGTTTTCGATCTTTTCGATCTTTTTGATCTCTTTGATCTTTTTGATCTTTTTGATCTTTTTGATCTTTTTGATCTTTTTTAAAACTTTTTGATGTTTTAGATGTTTTAGATCTTTTAGATCTTTTAGATCTTTTAGATCTTTTAGATCTTTTAGATCTTTTAGATCTTTTAGATCTTTTAGATCTTTTAGATCTTTTAGATCTTTTAGATCTTTTAGATCTTTTAGATCTTTTAGATCTTTTAGATCTTTTAGATCTTTTAGATCTTTTAGATCTTTTAGATCTTTTAGATCTTTTAGATCTTTTAGATCTTTTAGATCTTTTAGATCTTTTAGATCTTTTAGATCTTTTAGATCTTTTAGATCTTTTAGATCTTTTAGATCTTTTAGATCTTTTAGATCTTTTAGATCTTTTAGATCTTTTAGATCTTTTAGATCTTTTAGATCTTTTAGATCTTTTAGATTTTATAGATCTTTTAGGTCCTTTTAATCTTTTTGATATTTTTGATCTTTTTGATCTTTTTGATCTTTTTGATCTTTTTGATCTTTTTGATCTTTTTGATCTTTTTGATCTTTTTGATCTTTTTGATCTTTTTGATCTTTTTGATCTTTTTGATCTTTTTGATCTTTTTGATCTTTTTGATCTTTTTGATCTTTTTGATCTTTTTGATCTTTTTGATCTTTTTGATCTTTTTGATCTTTTTGATCTTTTTGATCTTTTTGATCTTTTTGATCTTTTTGATCTTTTTGATCTTTTTGATCTTTTTGATCTTTTTGATCTTTTTGATCTTTTTGATCTTTTTGATCTTTTTGATCTTTTGATCTTTTTGATCTTTTTGATCTTTTTGCTCTTTTAGATCTTTTAGATCTTTTAGATCATTTAGATCTTTTAGATCTTTTAGATCTTTTAGATCTTTTAGATCTTTTAGATCTTTTAGGTCCTTTTAATCTTTTTGATATTTTTGATCTTTTTGATCTTTTTGATCTTTTTGATCTTTTTGATCTTTTTGATGTTTTTGATCTTTTAGATCTTTTAGATCTTTTAGATCTTTTAGATCTTTTAGATCTTTTAGATCTTTTAGATCTTTTAGATCTTTTAGATCTTTTAGATCTTTTAGATCTTTTAGATCTTTTAGGCCCTTTTAATCTTTTTGATCTTTTTGATCTTTTTGATGTTTTCGAACTTTTCGATCTTTTTGATCTCTTTGATCTTTTTGATCTTTTTGATCTTTTTGATCTTTTTTAAATCTTTTTGATGTTTTAGATCTTTTAGATCTTTTAGATCTTTTAGATCTTTCAGATCTTTTAGATCTTTTAGATCTTTTAGATCTTTTAGATCTTTTAGATCTTTTAGATCTTTTAGATCTTTTAGATCTTTTAGATCTTTTAGATTTTTTAGATCTTTTAGATCTTTTAGATCTTTTAGATCTTTTAGAACTTTTAGATCTTTTAGATCTTTTAGATCTTTTAGATCTTTTAGATCTTTTAGATCTTTTAGATCTTTTAGATCTTTTAGATCTTTTAGATCTTTTAGATCTTTTAGATCTTTTAGATCTTTTAGATCTTTTAGATCTTTTAGATCTTTTAGATCTTTTAGATCTTTTAGATCTTTTAGATCTTTTAGATCTTTTAGATCTTTTAGATCTTTTAGATCTTTTAGATCTTTTTGATCTTTTTGATCTTTTTGATCTTTTTGATCTTTTTGATCTTTTTGATCTTTTTGATCTTTTTGATCTTTTTGATCTTTTTGATCTTTTTGATCTTTTTGATCTTTTTGATCTTTTTGATCTTTTTGATCTTTTTGATCTTTTTGATCTTTTTGATCTTTTTGATCTTTTTGATCTTTTTGATCTTTTTGATCTTTTTGATCTTTTTGATCTTTTTGATCTTTTTGATCTTTTTGATCTTTTTGATCTTTTTGATCTTTTTGATCTTTTTGATCTTTTTGATCTTTTTGATCTTTTTGATCTTTTTGATCTTTTTGATCTTTTTGATCTTTTTGATCTTTTTGATCTTTTTGTTCTTTTTGTTCTTTTTGATCTTTTTGATCTTTTTGATCTTTTTGATCTTTTTGATCTTTTTGATCTTTTTGATCTTTTTGATCTTTTTGATCTTTTTGATCTTTTTGATCTTTTTGATCTTTTTGATCTTTTTGATCTTTTTGATCTTTTTGATCTTTTTGATCTTTTTGATCTTTTTGATCTTTTTGATCTTTTTGATCTTTTTGATCTTTTTAATCGTTTTGATCTTTTTGATCGTTTTGATCTTTTTGATCTTTTTGATCTTTTTGATCTTTTTGATCTTCTTGATCTTTTTGATCTTTTTGATCTTCGTGGTCTTTTTGATGTTTTTTGATCTCCTTGATGTTTTTGATCTTTTAGATCTTTTAGATCTTTTAGATCTTTTAGATCTTTTAGATCTTTTAGATCTTTTAGATCTTTTAGATCTTTTAGATCTTTTAGATATTTTAGATCTTTTAGATCTTTTAGATCTTTTAGATCTTTTAGATCTTTTAGATCTTTTAGATCTTTTAGATCTTTTAGATCTTTTAGATCTTTTAGATCTTTTAGGCCCTTTTAATCTTTTTGATATTTTTGATCTTTTTGATCTTTTTGATCTTTTTGATCTTTTTGATCTTTTTGATCTTTTTGATCTTTTTGATCTTTTTGATCTTTTTGATCTTTTTGATCTTTTTGATCTTTTTGATCTTTTTGATCTTTTTGATCTTTTTGATCTTTTTGATCATTTTGATCTTTTTGATCTTTTTGATCTTTTTGATCTTTTTGATCTTTTTGATCTTTTTGATCTTTTTGATCTTTTTGATCTTTTTGATCTTTTTGATCTTTTTGATCTTTTTGATCTTTTTGATCTTTTTGATCTTTTTGATCTTTTTGATCTTTTAGATCTTTTAGATCTTTTAGATCATTTAGATCTTTTAGATCTTTTAGATCTTTTAGATCTTTTAGATCTTTTAGATCTTTTAGATCTTTTAGATCTTTTAGATCTTTTAGATCTTTTAGATCTTTTAGATCTTTTAGATCTTTAAGATCTTTTAGGCCCTTTTAATCTTTTTGATCTTTTCGATCTTTTTGATCTTTTCGATCTTTTTGATCTTTTTGATCTTTTTGATCTTTTTGATCTTTTTGATCTTTTTGATCTTTTTGATCTTTTTGATCTTTTTGATCTTTTTGATCTTTTTGATCTTTTTGATCTTTTTGATCTTTTTGATCTTTTTGATCTTTTTGATCTTTTTGATCTTTTTGATCTTTTTGATCTTTTTGATCTTTTTGATCTTTTTGATCTTTTTGATCTTTTTGATCTTTTTGATCTTTTTGATCTTTTTGATCTTTTTGATCTTTTTGATCTTTTTGATCTTTTTGATCTTTTTGATTTTTTTGATCTTTTTGATCTTTTTGATCTTTTTGATCTTTTTGATCTTTTTGATCTTTTTGATCTTTTTGATCTTTTTGATCTTTTTGATCTTTTTGATCTTTTTGATCTTTTTGATCTTTTTGATCTTTTTGATCTTTTTGATCTTTTTGATCTTCGTGGTCTTTTTGATGTTTTTTGATCTCCTTGATGTTTTTGATCTTTTAGATCTTTTAGATCTTTTATATCTTTTAGATCTTTTAGATCTTTTAGATCTTTTAGATCTTTTAGATCTTTTAGATCTTTTAGATCTTTTAGATCTTTTAGATCTTTTAGATCTTTTAGGCCCTTTTAATCTTTTTGATCTTTTTGATGTTTTCGAACTTTTCGATCTTTTTGATCTCTTTGATCTTTTTGATCTTTTTGATCTTTTTGATCTTTTTGATGTTTTAGATCTTTTAGATCTTTTAGATCTTTTAGATCTTTCAGATCTTTTAGATCTTTTAGATCTTTTAGATCTTTTAGATCTTTTAGATCTTTTAGATCTTTTAGATCTTTTAGATCTTTTAGATCTTTTAGATCTTTTAGATCTTTTAGATCTTTTAGATCTTTTAGATCTTTTAGATCTTTTAGATCTTTTAGATTTTTTAGATCTTTTAGATCTTTTAGATCTTTTAGATCTTTTAGATCTTTTAGATCTTTTAGATCTTTTAGATCTTTTAGATCTTTTAGATCTTTTAGATCTTTTAGATCTTTTAGATCTTTTAGATCTTTTAGATCTTTTAGATCTTTTAGATCTTTTTGATCTTTTAGATCTTTTAGATCTTTTTGATCTTTTTGATCTTTTTGATCTTTTTGATCTTTTTGATTTTTTTGATCTTTTTGATCTTTTTGATCTTTTTGATCTTTTTGATCTTTTTGATCTTTTTGATCTTTTTGATCTTTTTGATCTTTTTGATCTTTTTGATCTTTTTGATCTTTTTGATCTTTTTGATCTTTTTGATCTTTTTGATCTTTTTGATCTTTTTGATCTTTTTGATCTTTTTGATCTTTTTGATCTTTTTGATCTTTTTGATCTTTTTGATCTTTTTGATCTTTTAGATCTTTTAGATCTTTTAGATCTTTTAGATCTTTTAGATCTTTTAGATCTTTAGATCTTTTAGATCTTTAGATCTTTTAGATCTTTTAGTTCTTTAAGATATTTTAGATATTTTAGATATTTTAGATCTTTTAGATCTTTTAGATCTTTTAGATCTTTTAGATCTTTTAGATCTTTTAGATCTTTTAGATCTTTTAGATCTTTTAGATCTTTTAGATCTTTTAGATCTTTTAGATCTTTTAGATCTTTTAGATCTTTTAGATCTTTTAGATCTTTTAGATCTTTTAGATCTTTTAGATCTTTTAGATCTTTTAAATCTTTTAGATCTTTTAGATCTTTTAGATCTTTTAGATTTTTTAGATCTTTTAGATCTTTTAGATCTTTTAGATCTTTTAGATCTTTTAGATCTTTTAGATCTTTTAGATCTTTTAGATCTTTTAGATCTTTTAGATCTTTTAGATCTTTTAGATCTTTTAGATCTTTTAGATCTTTTAGATCTTTTAGATCTTTTAGATCTTTTAGATCTTTTAGATCTTTTAGATCTTTTAGATCTTTTAGATCTTTTAGATCTTTTAGATCTTTTAGATCTTTTAGATCTTTTAGATCTTTTAGATCTTTTAGATCTTTTAGATCTTTTAGATCTTTTAGATCTTTTTGATCTTTTTGATCTTTTTGATCTTTTTGATCTTTTTGATCTTTTTGATCTTTTTGATCTTTTTGATCTTTTTGATCTTTTTGATCTTTTTGATCTTTTTGATCTTTTTGATCTTTTTGATCTTTTTGATCTTTTTGATCTTTTTGATCTTTTTGATCTTTTTGATCTTTTTGATCTTTTTGATCTTTTTGATCTTTTTGATCTTTTTGATCTTTTTGATCTTTTTGATCTTTTTGATCTTTTTGATCTTTTTGATCTTTTTGATCTTTTTGATCTTTTTGATCTTTTTGATCTTTTTGATCTTTTTGATCTTTTTGATCTTTTTGATCTTTTTGATCTTTTTGATCTTTTTGATCTTTTTGATCTTTTTGATCTTTTTGATCTTTTTGATCTTTTTGATCTTTTTGATCTTTTTGATCTTTTTGATCTTTTTGATCTTTTTGATCTTTTTGATCTTTTTGATCTTTTTGATCTTTTTGATCTTTTTGATCTTTTTGATCTTTTTGATCTTTTTGATCTTTTTGATCTTTTTGATCTTTTTGATCTTTTTGATCTTTTTGATCTTTTTGATCTTTTAGATCTTTTAGATCATTTAGATCTTTTAGATCTTTTAGATCTTTTAGATCTTTTAGATCTTTAGATCTTTTAGATCTTTAGATCTTTTAGATCTTTTAGTTCTTTTAGATCTTTTAGATCTTTTAGATCTTTTAGATCTTTTAGATCTTTTAGATATTTTAGATATTTTAGATCTTATAGATCTTTTAGATCTTTTAGATCTTTTAGATATTTTAGATATTTTAGATATTTTAGATCTTTTAGATCTTTTAGATCTTTTAGATCTTTTAGATCTTTTAGATCTTTTAGATCTTTTAGATCTTTTAGATCTTTTAGATCTTTTAGGCCCTTTTAATCTTTTTGATCTTTTTGATCTTTTTGATGTTTTCGAACTTTTCGATCTTTTTGATCTCTTTGATCTTTTTGATCTTTTTGATCTTTTTGATCTTTTTGATCTTTTTTAAATCTTTTTGATGTTTTAGATCTTTTAGATCTTTTAGATCTTTCAGATCTTTTAGATCTTTTAGATCTTTTAGATCTTTTAGATCTTTTAGATCTTTTAGATCTTTTAGATCTTTTAGATCTTTTAGATCTTTTAGATCTTTTAGATCTTTTAGATCTTTTAGATCTTTTAGATCTTTTAGATCTTTTAGATTTTTTTGATCTTTTTGATCTTTTTGATCTTTTTGATCTTTTTGATCTTTTTGATCTTTTTGATCTTTTTGATCTTTTTGATCTTTTTGATCTTTTAGATCTTTTAGATCTTTTAGATCTTTTAGATCTTTTAGATCTTTTAGATCTTTTAGATCTTTTAGATCTTTTAGATCTTTTAGATCTTTTAGATCTTTTAGATCTTTTAGATCTTTTAGATCTTTTAGATCTTTTAGATCTTTTAGATCTTTTTGATCTTTTTGATCTTTTTGATCTTTTTGATCTTTTTGATCTTTTTGATCTTTTTGATCTTTTTGATCTTTTTGATCTTTTTGATCTTTTTGATCTTTTTGATCTTTTAGATCTTTTAGATCTTTTAGATCTTTTAGATCTTTTAGATCTTTTAGATCTTTTAGATCTTTTAGATTTTTTAGATCTTTTAGATCTTTTAGATCTTTTAGATCTTTTAGATCTTTTAGATCTTTTAGATCTTTTAGATCTTTTAGATCTTTTAGATCTTTTAGATCTTTTAGATCTTTTAGATCTTTTAGATCTTTTAGATCTTTTAGATCTTTTAGATCTTTTAGATCTTTTAGATCTTTTAGATCTTTTAGATCTTTTAGATCTTTTAGATCTTTTAGATCTTTTAGATCTTTTAGATCTTTTAGATCTTTTAGATCTTTTAGATCTTTTAGATCTTTTAGATCTTTTAGATCTTTTAGATCTTTTAGATCTTTTTGATCTTTTTGATCTTTTTGATCTTTTTGATCTTTTTGATCTTTTTGATCTTTTTGATCTTTTTGATCTTTTTGATCTTTTTGATCTTTTTGATCTTTTTGATCTTTTTGATCTTTTTGATCTTTTTGATCTTTTTGATCTTTTTGATCTTTTTGATCTTTTTGATCTTTTTGATCTTTTTGATCTTTTTGATCTTTTTGATCTTTTTGATCTTTTTGATCTTTTTGATCTTTTTGATCTTTTTGATCTTTTTGATCTTTTTGATCTTTTTGATCTTTTTGATCTTTTTGATCTTTTTGATCTTTTTGATCTTTTTGATCTTTTTGATCTTTTTGATCTTTTTGATCTTTTTGATCTTTTTGATCTTTTTGATCTTTTTGATCTTTTTGATCTTTTTGATCTTTTTGATCTTTTTGATCTTTTTGATCTTTTTGATCTTTTTGATCTTTTTGATCTTTTTGATCTTTTTGATCTTTTTGATCTTTTTGATCTTTTTGATCTTTTTGATCTTTTTGATCTTTTTGATCTTTTTGATCTTTTTGATCTTTTAGATCTTTTAGATCATTTAGATCTTTTAGATCTTTTAGATCTTTTAGATCTTTTAGATCTTTAGATCTTTTAGATCTTTAGATCTTTTAGATCTTTTAGTTCTTTTAGATCTTTTAGATCTTTTAGATCTTTTAGATCTTTTAGATCTTTTAGATATTTTAGATATTTTAGATCTTATAGATCTTTTAGATCTTTTAGATCTTTTAGATATTTTAGATATTTTAGATATTTTAGATCTTTTAGATCTTTTAGATCTTTTAGATCTTTTAGATCTTTTAGATCTTTTAGATCTTTTAGATCTTTTAGATCTTTTAGATCTTTTAGATCTTTTAGGCCCTTTTAATCTTTTTGATCTTTTTGATCTTTTTGATGTTTTCGAACTTTTCGATCTTTTTGATCTCTTTGATCTTTTTGATCTTTTTGATCTTTTTGATCTTTTTTAAATCTTTTTGATGTTTTAGATCTTTTAGATCTTTTAGATCTTTCAGATCTTTTAGATCTTTTAGATCTTTTAGATCTTTTAGATCTTTTAGATCTTTTAGATCTTTTAGATCTTTTAGATCTTTTAGATCTTTTAGATCTTTTAGATCTTTTAGATCTTTTAGATCTTTTAGATCTTTTAGATCTTTTAGATCTTTTAGATTTTTTTGATCTTTTTGATCTTTTTGATCTTTTTGATCTTTTTGATCTTTTTGATCTTTTTGATCTTTTTGATCTTTTTGATCTTTTTGATCTTTTAGATCTTTTAGATCTTTTAGATCTTTTAGATCTTTTAGATCTTTTAGATCTTTTAGATCTTTTAGATCTTTTAGATCTTTTAGATCTTTTAGATCTTTTAGATCTTTTAGATCTTTTAGATCTTTTAGATCTTTTAGATCTTTTAGATCTTTTAGATCTTTTAGATCTTTTAGATCTTTTAGATCTTTTTGATCTTTTTGATCTTTTTGATCTTTTTGATCTTTTTGATCTTTTTGATCTTTTTGATCTTTTTGATCTTTTTGATCTTTTTGATCTTTTTGATCTTTTTGATCTTTTTGATCTTTTTGATCTTTTTGATCTTTTTGATCTTTTTGATCTTTTTGATCTTTTTGATCTTTTTGATCTTTTTGATCTTTTTGATCTTTTTGATCTTTTTGATCTTTTTGATCTTTTTGATCTTTTTGATCTTTTTGATCTTTTTGATCTTTTTGATCTTTTTGTTCTTTTTGTTCTTTTTGATCTTTTTGATCTTTTTGATCTTTTTGATCTTTTTGATCTTTTTGATCTTTTTGATCTTTTTGATCTTTTTGATCTTTTTGATCTTTTTGATCTTTTTGATCTTTTTGATCTTTTTGATCTTTTTGATCTTTTTGATCTTTTTGATCTTTTTGATCTTTTTGATCTTTTTGATCTTTTTGATCTTTTTGATCTTTTTGATCTTTTTGATCTTTTTAATCGTTTTGATCTTTTTGATCGTTTTGATCTTTTTGATCTTTTTGATCTTTTTGATCTTTTTGATCTTTTTGATCTTTTTGATCTTTTTGATCTTTTTGATCTTCGTGGTCTTTTTGATGTTTTTTGATCTCCTTGATGTTTTTGATCTTTTAGATCTTTTAGATCTTTTAGATCTTTTAGATCTTTTAGATCTTTTAGATCTTTTAGATCTTTTAGATCTTTTAGATATTTTAGATCTTTTAGATCTTTTAGATCTTTTAGATCTTTTAGATCTTTTAGATCTTTTAGATCTTTTAGATCTTTTAGATCTTTTAGGCCCTTTTAATCTTTTTGATCTTTTTGATCTTTTTGATCTTTTTGATCTTTTTGATCTTTTTGATCTTTTTGATCTTTTTGATCTTTTTGATCTTTTTGATCTTTTTGATCTTTTTGATCTTTTTGATCTTTTTGATCTTTTTGATCTTTTTGATCTTTTTGATCTTTTTGATCTTTTTGATCTTTTTGATCTTTTTGATCTTTTTGATCTTTTTGATCATTTTGATCTTTTTGATCTTTTTGATCTTTTTGATCATTTTGATCTTTTTGATCTTTTTGATCTTTTTGATCTTTTTGATCTTTTTGATCTTTTTGATCTTTTTGATCTTTTTGATCTTTTTGATCTTTTTGATCTTTTTGATCTTTTTGATCTTTTTGATCTTTTTGATCTTTTTGATCTTTTTGATCTTTTTGATCTTTTTGATCTTTTAGATCTTTTAGATCTTTTAGATCATTTAGATCTTTTAGATCTTTTAGATCTTTTAGATCTTTTAGATCTTTTAGATCTTTTAGATCTTTTAGATCTTTTAGATCTTTTAGATCTTTTAGATCTTTTAGATCTTTAAGATCTTTTAGGCCCTTTTAATCTTTTTGATCTTTTCGATCTTTTTGATCTTTTTGATCTTTTTGATCTTTTTGATCTTTTTGATCTTTTTGATCTTTTTGATCTTTTTGATCTTTTTGATCTTTTTGATCTTTTTGATCTTTTTGATCTTTTTGATCTTTTTGATCTTTTTGATCTTTTTGATCTTTTTGATCTTTTTGATCTTTTTGATCTTTTTGATCTTTTTGATCTTTTTGATCTTTTTGATCTTTTTGATCTTTTTGATCTTTTTGATCTTTTTGATCTTTTTGATCTTTTTGATCTTTTTGATCTTTTTGATCTTTTTGATCTTTTTGATCTTTTTGATCTTTTTGATCTTTTTGATCTTTTTGATCTTTTTGATCTTTTTGATCTTTTTGATCTTTTTGATTTTTTTGATCTTTTTGATCTTTTTGATCTTTTTGATCTTTTTGATCTTCGTGGTCTTTTTGATGTTTTTTGATCTCCTTGATCTTTTTGATCTTTTTGATCTTTTTGATCTTCGTGGTCTTTTTGATGTTTTTTGATCTCCTTGATGTTTTTGATCTTTTAGATCTTTTAGATCTTTTAGATCTTTTAGATCTTTTAGATCTTTTAGATCTTTTAGATCTTTTAGATCTTTTAGATCTTTTAGATCTTTTAGATCTTTTAGATCTTTTAGATCTTTTAGATCTTTTAGATCTTTTAGATCTTTTAGATCTTTTAGATCTTTTAGATCTTTTAGATCTTTTAGATCTTTTAGATCTTTTAGATCTTTTAGGCCCTTTTAATCTTTTTGATCTTTTTGATGTTTTCGAACTTTTCGATCTTTTTGATCTCTTTGATCTTTTTGATCTTTTTGATGTTTTAGATCTTTTAGATCTTTTAGATCTTTTAGATCTTTCAGATCTTTTAGATCTTTTAGATCTTTTAGATCTTTTAGATCTTTTAGATCTTTTAGATCTTTTAGATCTTTTAGATCTTTTAGATCTTTTAGATCTTTTAGATCTTTTAGATCTTTTAGATCTTTTAGATCTTTTAGATCTTTTAGATCTTTTAGATCTTTTAGATCTTTTAGATCTTTTAGATCTTTTAGATTTTTTAGATCTTTTAGATCTTTTAGATCTTTTAGATCTTTTAGATCTTTTAGATCTTTTAGATCTTTTAGATCTTTTAGATCTTTTAGATCTTTTAGATCTTTTAGATCTTTTAGATCTTTTAGATCTTTTAGATCTTTTAGATCTTTTAGATCTTTTAGATCTTTTAGATCTTTTAGATCTTTTAGATCTTTTAGATCTTTTAGATCTTTTAGATCTTTTAGATCTTTTTGATCTTTTTGATCTTTTTGATCTTTTTGATCTTTTTGATCTTTTTGATCTTTTTGATCTTTTTGATCTTTTTGATCTTTTTGATCTTTTTGATCTTTTTGATCTTTTTGATCTTTTTGATCTTTTTGATCTTTTTGATCTTTTTGATCTTTTTGATCTTTTTGATCTTTTTGATCTTTTTGATCTTTTTGATCTTTTTGATCTTTTTGATCTTTTTGATCTTTTTGATCTTTTTGATCTTTTTGATCTTTTTGATCTTTTTGATCTTTTTGATCTTTTTGATCTTTTTGATCTTTTTGATCTTTTTGATCTTTTTGATCTTTTTGATCTTTTTGATCTTTTTGATCTTTTTGATCTTTTTGATCTTTTTGATCTTTTTGATCTTTTTGATCTTTTTGATCTTTTTGATCTTTTTGATCTTTTTGATCTTTTTGATCTTTTTGATCTTTTTGATCTTTTTGATCTTTTTGATCTTTTTGATCTTTTTGATCTTTTTGATCTTTTTGATCTTTTTGATCTTTTTGATCTTTTTGATCTTTTTGATCTTTTTGATCTTTTTGATCTTTTAGATCTTTTAGATCTTTTAGATCTTTTAGATCTTTTAGATCTTTTAGATCTTTTAGATCTTTTAGATCTTTAGATCTTTTAGATCTTTAGATCTTTTAGATCTTTTAGTTCTTTTAGATCTTTTAGATCTTTTAGATCTTTTAGATCTTTTAGATCTTTTAGATATTTTAGATATTTTAGATCTTATAGATCTTTTAGATCTTTTAGATCTTTTAGATATTTTAGATATTTTAGATATTTTAGATCTTTTAGATCTTTTAGATCTTTTAGATCTTTTAGATCTTTTAGATCTTTTAGATCTTTTAGATCTTTTAGATCTTTTAGATCTTTTAGATCTTTTAGATCTTTTAGATCTTTTAGATCTTTTAGATCTTTTAGATCTTTTAGATCTTTTAGATCTTTTAGATCTTTTAGATCTTTTAGATCTTTTAGATCTTTAAGATCTTTTAGATCTTTTAGATCTTTTAGATCTTTTAGATCTTTTAGATCTTTTAGATCTTTTAGATCTTTTAGATCTTTTAGATCTTTTAGATCTTTTAGATCTTTAAGATCTTTTAGGCCCTTTTAATCTTTTTGATCTTTTCGATCTTTTTGATCTTTTTGATCTTTTTGATCTTTTTGATCTTTTTGATCTTTTTGATCTTTTTGATCTTTTTGATCTTTTTGATCTTTTTGATCTTTTTGATCTTTTTGATCTTTTTGATCTTTTTGATCTTTTTGATCTTTTTGATCTTTTTGATCTTTTTGATCTTTTTGATCTTTTTGATCTTTTTGATCTTTTTGATCTTTTTGATCTTTTTGATCTTTTTGATCTTTTTGATCTTTTTGATCTTTTTGATCTTTTTGATCTTTTTGATCTTTTTGATCTTTTTGATCTTTTTGATCTTTTTGATCTTTTTGATCTTTTTGATCTTTTTGATCTTTTTGATCTTTTTGATCTTTTTGATCTTTTTGATCTTTTTGATCTTTTTGATCTTTTTGATCTTTTTGATCTTTTTGATCTTTTTGATCTTTTTGATCTTTTTGATCTTTTTGATCTTTTTGATCTTTTTGATCTTTTTGATCTTTTTGATCTTTTTGATCTTTTTGATCTTTTTGATCTTTTTGATCTTTTTGATCTTTTTGATCTTTTTGATCTTTTTGATCTTTTTGATCTTTTTGATCTTTTTGATCTTTTTGATCTTTTTGATCTTTTTGATCTTTTTGATCTTTTTGATCTTTTTGATCTTTTTGATCTTTTTGATTTTTTTGATCTTTTTGATCTTTTTGATCTTTTTGATCTTTTTGATCTTTTTGATCTTTTTGATCTTTTTGATCTTTTTGATCTTTTTGATCTTTTTGATCTTCGTGGTCTTTTTGATGTTTTTTGATCTCCTTGATGTTTTTGATCTTTTAGATCTTTTAGATCTTTTAGATCTTTTAGATCTTTTAGATCTTTTAGATCTTTTAGATCTTTTAGATCTTTTAGATCTTTTAGATCTTTTAGATCTTTTAGATCTTTTAGATCTTTTAGATCTTTTAGATCTTTTAGATCTTTTAGGCCCTTTTAATCTTTTTGATCTTTTTGATGTTTTCGAACTTTTCGATCTTTTTGATCTCTTTGATCTTTTTGATCTTTTTGATCTTTTTGATCTTTTTGATGTTTTAGATCTTTTAGATCTTTTAGATCTTTCAGATCTTTTAGATCTTTTAGATCTTTTAGATCTTTTAGATCTTTTAGATCTTTTAGATCTTTTAGATCTTTTAGATCTTTTAGATCTTTTAGATCTTTTAGATCTTTTAGATCTTTTAGATCTTTTAGATCTTTTAGATCTTTTAGATCTTTTAGATCTTTTAGATCTTTTAGATCTTTTAGATCTTTTAGATCTTTTAGATCTTTTAGATCTTTTAGATCTTTTAGATCTTTTAGATCTTTTAAATCTTTTAGATTTTTTAGATCTTTTAGATCTTTTAGATCTTTTAGATCTTTTAGATCTTTTAGATCTTTTAGATCTTTTAGATCTTTTAGATCTTTTAGATCTTTTAGATCTTTTAGATCTTTTAGATCTTTTAGATCTTTTTGATCTTTTTGATCTTTTTGATCTTTTTGATCTTTTTGATCTTTTTGATCTTTTTGATCTTTTTGATCTTTTTGATCTTTTTGATCTTTTTGATCTTTTTGATCTTTTTGATCTTTTTGATCTTTTTGATCTTTTTGATCTTTTTGATCTTTTTGATCTTTTTGATCTTTTTGATCTTTTTGATCTTTTTGATCTTTTTGATCTTTTTGATCTTTTTGATCTTTTTGATCTTTTTGATCTTTTTGATCTTTTTGATCTTTTTGATCTTTTTGATCTTTTTGATCTTTTTGATCTTTTTGATCTTTTTGATCTTTTTGATCTTTTTGATCTTTTTGATCTTTTTGATCTTTTTGATCTTTTTGATCTTTTTGATCTTTTTGATCTTTTTGATCTTTTTGATCTTTTTGATCTTTTTGATCTTTTTGATCTTTTTGATCTTTTTGATCTTTTTGATCTTTTTGATCTTTTTGATCTTTTTGATCTTTTTGATCTTTTTGATCTTTTTGATCTTTTTGATCTTTTTGATCTTTTTGATCTTTTTGATCTTTTTGATCTTTTTGATCTTTTTGATCTTTTTGATCTTTTTGATCTTTTTGATCTTTTTGATCTTTTTGATCTTTTTGATCTTTTTGATCTTTTTGATCTTTTTGATCTTTTTGATCTTTTTGATCTTTTTGATCTTTTTGATCTTTTTGATCTTTTTGATCTTTTTGATCTTTTTGATCTTTTAGATCTTTTAGATCTTTTAGATCTTTTAGATCTTTTAGATCTTTTAGATCTTTTAGATCTTTTAGATCTTTAGATCTTTTAGATCTTTAGATCTTTTAGATCTTTTAGTTCTTTTAGATCTTTTAGATCTTTTAGATCTTTTAGATCTTTTAGATCTTTTAGATATTTTAGATATTTTAGATCTTATAGATCTTTTAGATCTTTTAGATATTTTAGATATTTTAGATATTTTAGATATTTTAGATATTTTAGATCTTTTAGATCTTTTAGATCTTTTAGATCTTTTAGATCTTTTAGATCTTTTAGATCTTTTAGATCTTTTAGATCTTTTAGATCTTTTAGATCTTTAAGATCTTTTAGATCTTTTAGATCTTTTAGATCTTTTAGATCTTTTAGATCTTTTAGATCTTTTAGATCTTTTAGATCTTTTAGATCTTTTAGATCTTTTAGATCTTTTAGATCTTTTAGATCTTTTAGATCTTTTAGATCTTTTAGATCTTTTAGATCTTTTAGATCTTTTAGATCTTTTAGATCTTTTAGATCTTTTAGATCTTTTAGATCATTTAGATCTTTTAGATCTTTTAGATCTTTTAGATCTTTTAGATCTTTTAGATCTTATAGATCTTTTAGATCTTTTAGATATTTTAGATATTTTAGATATTTTAGATATTTTAGATCTTTTAGATCTTTTAGATCTTTTAGATCTTTTAGATCTTTAAGATCTTTTTGATCTTTTTGATCTTTTTGATTTTTTTGATCTTTTTAATCGTTTTGATCTTTTTGATCTTTTTGATCTTTTTGATCTTATTGATCTTTTTGATCTTTTTGATCTTTTAGATCTTTTTGATCTTTTTGATCTTTTTGATCTTTTTGATCTTTTTGATCTTTTTGATCTTTTTGATCTTTTTGATCTTTTTGATCTTTTTGATCTTCTTGATCTTCTTGATCTTTTTGATCTTTTTGATCTTTTTGATCTTTTTGATCTTTTTGATCTTTTTGATCTTTTTGATCTTTTTGATCTTTTTGATCTTTTTGATCTTTTTGATCTTTTTGATCTTTTTGATCTTTTTGATCTTTTTGATCTTTTTGATCTTTTTGATCTTTTTGATCTTTTTGATCTTTTTGATCTTTTTGATCTTTTTGATCTTTTTGATCTTTTTGATCTTTTTGATCTTTTTGATCTTTTTGATCTTTTTGATCTTTTTGATCTTTTTGATCTTTTTGATCTTTTTGATCTTTTTGATCTTTTTGATCTTTTTGATCTTTTTGATCTTTTTGATCTTTTTGATCTTTTTGATCTTTTTGATCTTTTTGATCTTTTTGATCTTTTTGATCTTTTTGATCTTTTTGATCTTTTTGATCTTTTTGATCTTTTTGATCTTTTTGATCTTTTTGATCTTTTTGATCTTTTTGATCTTTTTGATCTTTTTGATCTTTTTGATCTTTTTGATCTTTTTGATCTTTTTGATCTTTTTGATCTTTTTGATCTTTTTGATCTTTTTGATCTTTTTGATCTTTTTGATCTTTTTGATCTTTTTGATCTTTTTGATCTTTTTGATCTTTTAGATCTTTTAGATCTTTTAGATCTTTTAGATCTTTTAGATCTTTTAGATCTTTTAGATCTTTAGATCTTTTAGATCTTCAGATCTTTTAGATCTTTTAGTTCTTTTAGATCTTTTAGATCTTTTAGATCTTTTAGATCTTTTAGATATTTTAGATATTTTAGATCTTATAGATCTTTTAGATCTTTTAGATCTTTTAGATATTTTAGATATTTTAGATATTTTAGATCTTTTAGATCTTTTAGATCTTTTAGATCTTTTAGATCTTTTAGATCTTTTAGATCTTTTAGATCTTTTAGATCTTTTAGATCTTTTAGATCTTTTAGATCTTTTAGATCTTTTAGATCTTTTAGATCTTTTAGATCTTTTAGATCTTTTAGATCTTTTAGATCTTTTAGATCTTTTAGATCTTTTAGATCTTTTAGATCTTTTAGATCTTTTAGATCTTTTAGATCTTTTAGATCTTTTAGATCTTTTAGATCTTTTAGATCTTTTAGATCTTTTAGATCTTTTAGATCTTTTAGATCTTTTAGATCTTTTAGATCTTTTAGATCTTTAAGATCTTTTAGGCCCTTTTAATCTTTTTGATCTTTTCGATCTTTTTGATCTTTTTGATCTTTTTGATCTTTTTGATCTTTTTGATCTTTTTGATCTTTTTGATCTTTTTGATCTTTTTGATCTTTTTGATCTTTTTGATCTTTTTGATCTTTTTGATCTTTTTGATCTTTTTGATCTTTTTGATCTTTTTGATCTTTTTGATCTTTTTGATCTTTTTGATCTTTTTGATCTTTTTGATCTTTTTGATCTTTTTGATCTTTTTGATCTTTTTGATCTTTTTGATCTTTTTGATCTTTTTGATCTTTTTGATCTTTTTGATCTTTTTGATCTTTTTGATCTTTTTGATCTTTTTGATCTTTTTGATCTTTTTGATCTTTTTGATCTTTTTGATCTTTTTGATCTTTTTGATCTTTTTGATCTTTTTGATCTTTTTGATCTTTTTGATCTTTTTGATCTTTTTGATCTTTTTGATCTTTTTGATCTTTTTGATCTTTTTGATCTTTTTGATCTTTTTGATCTTTTTGATCTTTTTGATCTTTTTGATCTTTTTGATCTTTTTGATCTTTTTGATCTTTTTGATCTTTTTGATCTTTTTGATCTTTTTGATCTTTTTGATCTTTTTGATCTTTTTGATCTTTTTGATCTTTTTGATCTTTTTGATCTTTTTGATCTTTTTGATCTTTTTGATCTTTTTGATCTTTTTGATCTTTTTGATCTTTTTGATCTTTTTGATCTTTTTGATCTTTTTGATCTTTTTGATCTTTTGATCTTTTGATCTTTTTGATCTTTTTGATCTTTTTGATCTTTTTGATCTTTTTGATCTTTTTGATCTTTTTGATCTTTTTGATCTTTTTGATCTTTTTGATCTTTTTGATCGTTTTGATCGTTTTGATCGTTTTGATCGTTTTGATCGTTTTGATCGTTTTGATCGTTTTGATCGTTTTGATCGTTTTGATCGTTTTGATCGTTTTGATCGTTTTGATCGTTTTGATCTTTTTGATCTTTTTGATCTTTTTGATCTTTTTGATCTTTTTGATCTTTTTGATCTTTTTGATCTTTTTGATCTTTTTGATCTTTTTGATCTTTTTGATCTTTTTGATCTTTTTGATCTTTTTGATCTTTTTGATCTTTTTGATCTTTTTGATCTTTTTGATCTTTTTGATCTTTTTGATCTTTTTGATCTTTTTGATCTTTTTGATCTTTTTGATCTTTTTGATCTTTTTGATCTTTTTGATCTTTTTGATCTTTTTGATCTTTTTGATCTTTTTGATCTTTTTGATCTTTTTGATCTTTTTGATCTTTTTGATCTTTTTGATCTTTTTGATCTTTTTGATCTTTTTGATCTTTTTGATCTTTTTGATCTTTTTGATCTTTTTGATCTTTTTGATCTTTTTGATCTTTTTGATCTTTTTGATCTTTTTGATCTTTTTGATCTTTTTGATCTTTTTGATCTTTTTGATCTTTTTGATCTTTTTGATCTTTTTGATCTTTTTGATCTTTTTGATCTTTTTGATCTTTTTGATCTTTTTGATCTTTTTGATCTTTTTGATCTTTTTGATCTTTTTGATCTTTTTGATCTTTTTGATCTTTTTGATCTTTTTGATCTTTTTGATCTTTTTGATCTTTTTGATCTTTTTGATCTTTTTGATCTTTTTGATCTTTTTGATCTTTTTGATCTTTTTGATCTTTTTGATCTTTTTGATCTTTTTGATCTTTTTGATCTTTTTGATCTTTTTGATCTTTTTGATCTTTTTGATCTTTTTGATCTTTTTGATCTTTTTGATCTTTTTGATCTTTTTGATCTTTTTGATCTTTTTGATCTTTTTGATCTTTTTGATCTTTTTGATCTTTTTGATCTTTTTGATCTTTTTGATCTTTTTGATCTTTTTGATCTTTTTGATCTTTTTGATCTTTTTGATCTTTTTGATCTTTTTGATCTTTTGATCTTTTTGATCTTTTTGATCTTTTTGATCTTTTTGATCTTTTTGATCTTTTTGATCTTTTTGATCTTTTTGATCTTTTTGATCTTTTTGATCTTTTTGATCTTTTTGATCTTTTTGATCTTTTTGATCTTTTTGATCTTTTTGATCTTTTTGATCTTTTTGATCTTTTTGATCTTTTTGATCTTTTTGATCTTTTTGATCTTTTTGATCTTTTTGATCTTTTTGATCTTTTTGATCTTTTTGATCGTTTTGATCGTTTTGATCGTTTTGATCGTTTTGATCGTTTTGATCGTTTTGATCGTTTTGATCGTTTTGATCGTTTTGATCGTTTTGATCGTTTTGATCGTTTTGATCGTTTTGATCGTTTTGATCGTTTTGATCGTTTTGATCTTTTTGATCTTTTTGATCTTTTTGATCTTTTTGATCTTTTTGATCTTTTTGATCTTTTTGATCTTTTTGATCTTTTTGATCTTTTTGATCTTTTTGATCTTTTTGATCTTTTTGATCTTTTTGATCTTTTTGATCTTTTTGATCTTTTTGATCTTTTTGATCTTTTTGATCTTTTTGATCTTTTTGATCTTTTTGATCTTTTTGATCTTTTTGATCTTTTTGATCTTTTTGATCTTTTTGATCTTTTTGATCTTTTTGATCTTTTTGATCTTTTTGATCTTTTTGATCTTTTTGATCTTTTTGATCTTTTTGATCTTTTGATCTTTTTGATCTTTTTGATCTTTTTGATCTTTTTGATCTTTTTGATCTTTTTGATCTTTTTGATCTTTTTGATCTTTTTGATCTTTTTGATCTTTTTGATCTTTTTGATCTTTTTGATCTTTTTGATCTTTTTGATCTTTTTGATCTTCGTGGTCTTTTTGATGTTTTTTGATCTCCTTGATGTTTTTGATCTTTTTGATCTTTTTGATATTTTTGATCTTTTTGATCTTTTTGATCTTTTTGATCTTTTTGATCTTTTTGATCTTTTTGATCTTTTTGATCTTTTTGATCTTTTTGATCTTTTTGATCTTTTTGATCTTTTTGATCTTTTTGATCTTTTTGATCTTTTTGATCTTTTTGATCTTTTTGATCTTTTTGATCTTCGTGGTCTTTTTGATGTTTTTTGATCTCCTTGATCTTTTTGATCTTTTTGATCTTTTTGATCTTTTTGATCTTTTTGATCTTTTTGATCTTTTTGATCTTTTTGATCTTTTTGATCTTTTTGATCTTTTTGATCTTTTTGATCTTTTTGATCTTTTTGATCTTTTTGATCTTTTTGATCTTTTTGATCTTTTTGATCTTTTTGATCTTTTTGATCTTTTTGATCTTTTTGATCTTTTTGATTTTTTTGATCTTTTTGATCTTTTTGATCTTTTTGATCTTTTTGATCTTTTTGATCTTTTTGATCTTTTTGATCTTTTTGATCTTTTTGATCTTTTTGATCTTTTTGATCTTTTTGATCTTTTTGATCTTTTTGATCTTTTTGATCTTTTTGATCTTTTTGATCTTTTTGATCTTTTTGATCTTTTTGATCTTTTTGACCTTTTTGATCTTTTTGATCTTTTTGATCTTTTTGATCTTTTTGATCTTTTTGATCTTTTTGATCTTTTTGATCTTTTTGATCTTTTTGATCTTTTTGATCTTTTTGATCTTTTTGATCTTTTTGATCTTTTTGATCTTTTTGATCTTTTTGATCTTTTTGATCTTTTTGATCTTTTTGATCTTTTTGATCTTTTTGATCTTTATGATCTTTGTGATCTTTTAGATCTTTTAGATCTTTTAGATCTTTTAGATCTTTTAGATCTTTTAGATTTTTTAGATCTTTTAGATCTTTTAGATCTTTTAGATCATTTAGATCTTTTAGATCTTTTAGATCTTTTAGATCTTTTAGATCTTTTAGATCTTTTAGATCTTTTAGATCTTTTAGATCTTTTAGATCTTTTAGATCTTTTAGATCTTTTAGATCTTTTAGATCTTTTAGATCTTTTAGATCTTTTAGATCTTTTAGATCTTTTAGATCTTTTAGATCTTTTAGATCTTTTAGATCTTTTAGATCTTTTAAATCTTTTTGATCTTTTTGATCTTTTTGATCTTTTTGATCTTTTTGATCTTTTTGATCTTTTTGATCTTTTTGATCTTATTGATCTTTTTGATCTTTTTGATCTTTTTGATCTTTTTGACATTTTTGATCTTTTTGATCTTTTAGATCTTTTAGATCTTTTAGATCTTTTAGATCTTCTAGATCTTTTAGATCTTTGAGATCTTTTAGATCTTTTAGATCTTTTCGATCTTTTTGATCTCTTTGATCTTTTTGATGTTTTAGATCTTTTAGATCTTTTAAATCTTTTTGATCTTTTAGATCTTTTAAATCTTTTTGATCTTTTTGATTTTATTGATCTTTTTGATCTTTTTGATTTTATTGATCTTTTTGATCTTTTTGATCTTTTAGATCTTTTTTATCTTTTCGACCTTTTCGATCTTTTTGATGTTTTCGATCTCTTCGATCTTTTCGATCTTTTTGATCTCTTTGATCTTTTTGATGTTTTAGATCTTTTTGATCTTTTAAATCTTTTAAATCTTTTAGATCTTTTAGATCTTTTAGATCTTTTAGATCTTTTAGATCTTTTAGATCTTTTAGATCTTTTTGATCTTTTTGATCTTTTTGATCTTTTTGATCTTTTTGATCTTTTTGATCTTTTTGATCTTTTTGATCTTTTTGATCTTTTTGATCTTTTTGATCTTTTTGATCTTTTTGATCATTTTGATCATTTTGATCTTTTTGATCTTTTTGATCTTTTTGATCTTTTTGATCTTTTTGATCTTTTTGATCTTTTTGATCTTTTTGATCTTTTTGATCTTTTTGATCTTTTTGATCTTTTTGATCTTTTTGATCTTTTTGATCTTTTTGATCTTTTTGATCTTTTTGATCTTTTTGATCTTTTTGATCTTTTTGATCTTTTTGATCTTTTTGATCTTTTTGATCTTTTTGATCTTTTTGATCTTTTTGATCTTTTTGATCTTTTTGATCTTTTTGATCTTTTTGATCTTTTTGATCTTTTTGATCTTTTTGATCTTTTTGATCTTTTTGATCTTTTTGATCTTTTTGATCTTTTTGATCTTTTTGATCTTTATGATCTTTGTGATCTTTTAGATCTTTTAGATCTTTTTAATCTTTTAAATCTTTTAGATCTTTTAGATCTTTTAGATCTTTTAGATCTTTTAGATCTTTTAGATCTTTTAGATCTTTTAGATCTTTTATATCTTTTAGATCTTTTAGATCTTTCAGATCTTTTAGATCTTTCAGATCTTTTAGATCTTTTAGATCTTTTAGATCTTTTAGATCTTTTAGATCTTTTAGATCTTTTAGATCTTTTTGATCTTTTTGATCTTTTTGATCTTTTTGATCTTTTTGATCTTTTTGATCTTTTTGATCTTTTTGATCTTTTTGATCTTTTTGATCTTTTTGATCTTTTTGATCTTTTTGATCTTTTTGATCTTTTTGATCATTTTGATCATTTTGATCTTTTTGATCTTTTTGATCTTTTTGATCTTTTTGATCTTTTTGATCTTTTTGATCTTTTTGATCTTTTTGATCTTTTTGATCTTTTTGATCTTTTTGATCTTTTTGATCTTTTTGATCTTTTTGATCTTTTTGATCTTTTTGATCTTTTTGATCTTTTTGATCTTTTTGATCTTTTTGATCTTTTTGATCTTTTTGATCTTTTTGATCTTTTTGATCTTTTTGATCTTTTTGATCTTTTTGATCTTTTTGATCTTTTTGATCTTTTTGATCTTTTTGATCTTTTTGATCTTTTTGATCTTTTTGATCTTTTTGATCTTTTTGATCTTTTTGATCTTTTTGATCTTTTTGATCTTCGTGGTCTTTTTGATGTTTTTTGATCTCCTTGATCTTTTTGATCTTTTTGATCTTTTTGATCTTTTTGATCTTTTTGATCTTTTTGATCTTTTTGATCTTTTTGATCTTTTTGATCTTTTTGATCTTTTTGATCTTTTTGATCTTTTTGATCTTTTTGATCTTTTTGATCTTTTTGATCTTTTTGATCTTTTTGATCTTTTTGATCTTTTTGATCTTTTTGATCTTTTTGATCTTTTTGATCTTTTTGATCTTTTTGATCTTTTTGATCTTTTTGATCTTTTTGATCTTTTTGATCTTTTTGATCTTTTTGATCTTTTTGATCTTTTTGATCTTTTTGATCTTTTTGATCTTTTTGATCTTTTTGATCTTTTTGATCTTTTTGACCTTTTTGATCTTTTTGATCTTTTTGATCTTTTTGATCTTTTTGATCTTTTTGATCTTTTTGATCTTTTTGATCTTTTTGATCTTTTTGATCTTTTTGATCTTCTTGATCTTTTTGATCTTTTTGATCTTTTTGATCTTTTTGATCTTTTTGATCTTTTTGATCTTTTTGATCTTTTTGATCTTTTTGATCTTTTTGATCTTTTTGATCTTTTTGATCTTTTTGATCTTTATGATCTTTGTGATCTTTTAGATCTTTTAGATCTTTTAGATCTTTTAGATCTTTTAGATTTTTTAGATCTTTTAGATCTTTTAGATCTTTTAGATCATTTAGATCTTTTAGATCTTTTAGATCTTTTAGATCTTTTAGATCTTTTAGATCTTTTAGATCTTTTAGATCTTTTAGATCTTTTAGATCTTTTAGATCTTTTAGATCTTTTAGATCTTTTAGATCTTTTAGATCTTTTAGATCTTTTAGATCTTTTAGATCTTTTAGATCTTTTAGATCTTTTAAATCTTTTTGATCTTTTTGATCTTTTTGATCTTTTTGATCTTTTTGATCTTTTTGATCTTTTTGATCTTTTTGATCTTTTTGATCTTATTGATCTTTTTGATCTTTTTGATCTTTTTGATCTTTTTGACATTTTTGATCTTTTTGATCTTTTAGATCTTTTAGATCTTTTAGATCTTCTAGATCTTTTAGATCTTTGAGATCTTTTAGATCTTTTAGATCTTTTCGATCTTTTTGATCTCTTTGATCTTTTTGATGTTTTAGATCTTTTAGATCTTTTAAATCTTTTTGATCTTTTAGATCTTTTAAATCTTTTTGATCTTTTTGATTTTATTGATCTTTTTGATCTTTTTGATTTTATTGATCTTTTTGATCTTTTTGATCTTTTAGATCTTTTTTATCTTTTCGACCTTTTCGATCTTTTTGATGTTTTCGATCTCTTCGATCTTTTCGATCTTTTTGATCTCTTTGATCTTTTTGATGTTTTAGATCTTTTTGATCTTTTAAATCTTTTAAATCTTTTAGATCTTTTAGATCTTTTAGATCTTTTAGATATTTTAGATCTTTTAGATCTTTTAGATCTTTTAGATCTTTTAGATCTTTTAGATCTTTTTGATCTTTTTGATCTTTTTGATCTTTTTGATCTTTTTGATCTTTTTGATCTTTTTGATCTTTTTGATCTTTTTGATCTTTTTGATCTTTTTGATCTTTTTGATCTTTTTGATCTTTTTGATCTTTTTGATCTTTTTGATCTTTTTGATCTTTTTGATCTTTTTGATCATTTTGATCATTTTGATCATTTTGATCTTTTTGATCTTTTTGATCTTTTTGATCTTTTTGATCTTTTTGATCTTTTTGATCTTTTTGATCTTTTTGATCTTTTTGATCTTTTTGATCTTTTTGATCTTTTTGATCTTTTTGATCTTTTTGATCTTTTTGATCTTTTTGATCTTTTTGATCTTTTTGATCTTTTTGATCTTTTTGATCTTTTTGATCTTTTTGATCTTTTTGATCTTTTTGATCTTTTTGATCTTTTTGATCTTTTTGATCTTTTTGATCTTTTTGATCTTTTTGATCTTTTTGATCTTTTTGATCTTTTTGATCTTTTTGATCTTTTTGATCTTTTTGATCTTTATGATCTTTGTGATCTTTTAGATCTTTTAGATCTTTTTAATCTTTTAAATCTTTTAGATCTTTTAGATCTTTTAGATCTTTTAGATCTTTTAGATCTTTTAGATCTTTTAGATCTTTTATATCTTTTAGATCTTTTAGATCTTTCAGATCTTTTAGATCTTTCAGATCTTTTAGATCTTTTAGATCTTTTAGATCTTTTAGATCTTTTAGATCTTTTAGATCTTTTAGATCTTTTAGATCTTTTAGATCTTTTAGATCTTTTAGATCTTTTAGATCTTTTAGATCTTTTAGATCTTTTAGATCTTTCAGATCTTTTAGATCTTTCAGATCTTTTAGATCTTTTAGATCTTTTAGATCTTTTAGATCTTTTAGATCTTTTAGATCTTTTAGATCTTTTAGATCTTTTAGATCTTTTAGATCTTTTAGATCTTTTAGATCTTTTAGATCTTTTAGATCTTTTAGATCTTTTAGATCTTTTAGATCTTTTAGATCTTTTAGATCTTTTAGATCTTTTAGATTTTTTAGATCTTTTAGATCTTTTAGATCTTTTAGATCTTTTAGATCTTTTAGATCTTTTAGATCTTTTAGATCTTTTAGATCTTTTAGATCTTTTAGATCTTTTAGATCTTTTAGATCTTTTAGATCTTTTAGATTTTTTAGATCTTTTAGATCTTTTAGATCTTTTAGATCTTTTAGATCTTTTAGATCTTTTAGATCTTTTAGATCTTTTAGATCTTTTAGATCTTTTAGATCTTTTAGATCTTTTAGATCTTTTAGATCTTTTAGATCTTTTAGATCTTTTAGATCTTTTAGATCTTTTAGATCTTTTAGATCTTTTAGATCTTTTAGATCTTTTAGATCTTTTAGATCTTTTAGATCTTTTAGATCTTTTAGATCTTTTAGATCTTTTAGATCTTTTAGATCTTTTAGATCTTTTAGATCTTTTAAATCTTTTTGATCTTTTTGAACTTTTTGATCTTTTTGATCTTTTTGATCTTTTTGATCTTTTTGATCTTTTTGATCTTTTTGATCTTATTGATCTTTTTGATCTTTTTGATCTTTTTGATCTTTTTGACATTTTTGATCTTTTTGATCTTTTAGATCTTTTAGATCTTTTAGATCTTTTAGATCTTCTAGATCTTTTAGATCTTTGAGATCTTTTAGATCTTTTAGATCTTTTCGATCTTTTTGATCTCTTTGATCTTTTTGATGTTTTAGATCTTTTAGATCTTTTTGATCTTTTAGATCTTTTATATCTTTTTGATCTTTTTGATTTTATTGATCTTTTTGATCTTTTTGATTTTATTGATCTTTTTGATCTTTTTGATCTTTTAGATCTTTTTTATCTTTTCGACCTTTTCGATCTTTTTGATGTTTTCGATCTTTTAGATCTTTTTGATCTTTTTGATCTTTTAGATCTTTTAAATCTTTTTGATCTTTTTGATTTTATTGATCTTTTTGATCTTTTTGATTTTATTGATCTTTTTGATCTTTTTGATCTTTTAGATCTTTTTTATCTTTTCGACCTTTTCGATCTTTTTGATGTTTTCGATCTCTTCGATCTTTTCGATCTTTTTGATCTCTTTGATCTTTTTGATGTTTTAGATCTTTTTGATCTTTTAAATCTTTTAAATCTTTTAAATCTTTTAGATCTTTTAGATCTTTTAGATCTTTTAGATCTTTTTGATCTTTTTGATCTTTTTGATCTTTTTGATCTTTTTGATCTTTTTGATCTTTTTGATCTTTTTGATCTTTCTGATCTTTTTGATCTTTTTGATCTTTTTGATCTTTTTGATCTTTATGATCTTTGTGATCTTTTAGATCTTTTAGATCTTTTTAATCTTTTAAATCTTTTAGATCATTTAGATCTTTTAGATCTTTTAGATCTTTTAGATCTTTTAGATCTTTTAGATCTTTTAGATCTTTTATATCTTTTAGATCTTTTAGATCTTTCAGATCTTTTAGATCTTTCAGATCTTTTAGATCTTTTAGATCTTTTAGATCTTTTAGATCTTTTAGATCTTTTAGATCTTTTAGATCTTTTAGATCTTTTAGATCTTTTAGATCTTTTAGAACTTTTAGATCTTTTAGATCTTTCAGATCTTTTAGATCTTACAGATCTTTTAGATCTTTCAGATCTTTTAGATCTTTCAGATCTTTTAGATCTTTTAGATCTTTTAGATCTTTTAGATCTTTTAGATCTTTTAGATCTTTTAGATCTTTTAGATCTTTTAGATCTTTTAGATCTTTTAGATCTTTTAGATCTTTTAGATCTTTTAGATCTTTTAGATCTTTTAGATCTTTTAGATCTTTTAGATCTTTTAGATCTTTTAGATCTTTTAGATTTTTTAGATCTTTTAGATCTTTTAGATCTTTTAGATCTTTTAGATCTTTTAGATCTTTTAGATCTTTTAGATTTTTTAGATCTTTTAGATCTTTTAGATCTTTTAGATCATTTAGATCTTTTAGATCTTTTAGATCTTTTAGATCTTTTAGATCTTTTAGATCTTTTAGATCTTTTAGATCTTTTAGATCTTTTAGATCTTTTAGATCTTTTAGATCTTTTAGATCTTTTAGATCTTTTAGATCTTTTAGATCTTTTAGATCTTTTAGATCTTTTAGATCTTTTAGATCTTTTAGATCTTTTAGATCTTTTAGATCTTTTAGATCTTTTAGATCTTTTAGATCTTTTAAATCTTTTTGATCTTTTTGATCTTTTTGATCTTTTTGATCTTTTTGATCTTTTTGATCTTTTTGATCTTTTTGATCTTATTGATCTTTTTGATCTTTTTGATCTTTTTGATCTTTTTGACATTTTTGATCTTTTTGATCTTTTAGATCTTTTAGATCTTTTAGATCTTTTAGATCTTTGAGATCTTTTAGATCTTTTAGATCTTTTCGATCTTTTTGATCTCTTTGATCTTTTTGATGTTTTAGATCTTTTAGATCTTTTTGATCTTTTTGATCTTTTAGATCTTTTAAATCTTTTTGATCTTTTTGATTTTATTGATCTTTTTGATCTTTTTGATTTTATTGATCTTTTTGATCTTTTTGATCTTTTTGATCTTTTTGATCTTTTTGATCTTTTAGATCTTTTTTATCTTTTCGACCTTTTCGATCTTTTTGATGTTTTCGATCTCTTCGATCTTTTCGATCTTTTTGATCTCTTTGATCTTTTTGATGTTTTAGATCTTTTTGATCTTTTAAATCTTTTAAATCTTTTAGATCTTTTAGATCTTTTAGATCTTTTAGATCTTTTAGATCTTTTAGATCTTTTAGATCTTTTAGATCTTTTAGATCTTTTTGATCTTTTTGATCTTTTTGATCTTTTTGATCTTTTTGATCTTTTTGATCTTTTTGATCTTTTTGATCTTTTTGATCTTTTTGATCTTTTTGATCTTTTTGATCTTTTTGATCTTTTTGATCTTTTTGATCTTTTTGATCTTTTTGATCTTTTTGATCTTTTTGATCTTTTTGATCTTTTTGATCTTTTTGATCTTTTTGATCTTTTTGATCTTTTTGATCTTTTTGATCTTTTTGATCTTTTTGATCTTTTTGATCTTTTTGATCTTTTTGATCTTTTTGATCTTTTTGATCTTTTTGATCTTTTTGATCTTTTTGATCTTTTTGATCTTTTTGATCTTTTTGATCTTTTTGATCTTTTTGATCTTTTTGATCTTTTTGATCTTTTTGATCTTTTTGATCTTTTTGATCTTTTTGATCTTTTTGATCTTTTTGATCTTTTTGATCTTTTTGATCTTTTTGATCTTTTTGATCTTTTTGATCTTTTTGATCTTTTTGATCTTTTTGATCTTTTTGATCTTTTTGATCTTTTTGATCTTTTTGATCTTTATGATCTTTGTGATCTTTTAGATCTTTTAGATCTTTTTAATCTTTTAAATCTTTTAGATCTTTTAGATCTTTTAGATCTTTTAGATCTTTTAGATCTTTTAGATCTTTTAGATCTTTTAGATCTTTTAGATCTTTTATATCTTTTAGATCTTTTAGATCTTTCAGATCTTTTAGATCTTTCAGATCTTTTAGATCTTTTAGATCTTTTAGATCTTTTAGATCTTTTAGATCTTTTAGATCTTTTAGATCTTTTAGATCTTTTAGATCTTTTAGATCTTTTAGATCTTTTAGATCTTACAGATCTTTTAGATCTTTCAGATCTTTTAGATCTTTTAGATCTTTTAGATCTTTTAGATCTTTTAGATCTTTTAGATCTTTTAGATCTTTTAGATCTTTTAGATCTTTTAGATCTTTTAGATCTTTTAGATCTTTTAGATCTTTTAGATCTTTTAGATCTTTTAGATCTTTTAGATCTTTTAGATCTTTTAGATCTTTTAGATCTTTTAGATCTTTTAGATCTTTTAGATCTTTTAGATCTTTTAGATCTTTTAGATCTTTTAGATCTTTTAGATCTTTTAGATCTTTTAGATCTTTTAGATCTTTTAGATCTTTTAGATCTTTTAGATTTTTTAGATCTTTTAGATCTTTTAGATCTTTTAGATCTTTTAGATCTTTTAGATCTTTTAGATCTTTTAGATCTTTTAGATTTTTTAGATCTTTTAGATCTTTTAGATCTTTTAGATCATTTAGATCTTTTAGATCTTTTAGATCTTTTAGATCTTTTAGATCTTTTAGATCTTTTAGATCTTTTAGATCTTTTAGATCTTTTAGATCTTTTAGATCTTTTAGATCTTTTAGATCTTTTAGATCTTTTAGATCTTTTAGATCTTTTAGATCTTTTAGATCTTTTAGATCTTTTAGATCTTTTAGATCTTTTAAATCTTTTTGATCTTTTTGAACTTTTTGATCTTTTTGATCTTTTTGATCTTTTTGATCTTATTGATCTTTTTGATCTTTTTGATCTTTTTGATCTTTTTGACATTTTTGATCTTTTTGATCTTTTAGATCTTTTAGATCTTTTAGATCTTTTAGATCTTCTAGATCTTTTAGATCTTTGAGATCTTTTAGATCTTTTAGATCTTTTCGATCTTTTTGATCTCTTTGATCTTTTTGATGTTTTAGATCTTTTAGATCTTTTTGATCTTTTTGATCTTTTTGATCTTTTAGATCTTTTAAATCTTTTTGATCTTTTTGATTTTACTGATCTTTTTGATCTTTTTGATTTTATTGATCTTTTTGATCTTTTTGATCTTTTAGATCTTTTTTATCTTTTCGACCTTTTCGATCTTTTTGATGTTTTCGATCTTTTAGATCTTTTTGATCTTTTTGATCTTTTAGATCTTTTAAATCTTTTTGATCTTTTTGATTTTATTGATCTTTTTGATCTTTTTGATTTTATTGATCTTTTTGATCTTTTTGATCTTTTAGATCTTTTAGATCTTTTAGATCTTTTTGATGTTTTCGATCTCTTCGATCTTTTCGATCTTTTTGATCTCTTTGATCTTTTTGATGTTTTAGATCTTTTTGATCTTTTAAATCTTTTAAATCTTTTAGATCTTTTAGATCTTTTAGATCTTTTAGATCTTTTAGATCTTTTAGATCTTTTTGATCTTTTTGATCTTTTTGATCTTTTTGATCTTTTTGATCTTTTTGATCTTTTTGATCTTTTTGATCTTTTTGATCTTTTTGATCTTTTTGATCTTTTTGATCTTTTTGATCTTTTTGATCTTTTTGATCTTTTTGATCTTTTTGATCTTTTTGATCTTTTTGATCTTTTTGATCTTTTTGATCTTTTTGATCTTTTTGATCTTTTTGATCTTTTTGATCTTTTTGATCTTTTTGATCTTTTTGATCTTTTTGATCTTTTTGATCTTTTTGATCTTTTTGATCTTTTTGATCTTTTTGATCTTTTTGATCTTTTTGATCTTTTTGATCTTTTTGATCTTTTTGATCTTTTTGATCTTTTTGATCTTTTTGATCTTTTTGATCTTTTTGATCTTTTTGATCTTTTTGATCTTTTTGATCTTTTTGATCTTTTTGATCTTTTTGATCTTTTTGATCTTTTTGATCTTTTTGATCTTTTTGATCTTTTTGATCTTTTTGATCTTTTTGATCTTTTTGATCTTTTTGATCTTTTTGATCTTTTTGATCTTTTTGATCTTTTTGATCTTTTTGATCTTTTTGATCTTTTTGATCTTTTTGATCTTTTTGATCTTTTTGATCTTTTTGATCTTTTTGATCTTTTTGATCTTTTTGATCTTTTTGATTTTTTTGATCTTGTTGATCTTTTTGATCTTTTAGATCTTTTAGATCTTTTAGATCTTTTTGATCTTTTAGATCTTGTAGATCTTGTAGATCTTGTAGATCTTTTAGATCTTTTAGATCTTTTAGATCTTTTAGATCTTTTAGATCTTTTAGATCTTTTAGATCTTTTAGATCTTTTAGATCTTTTAGATCTTTTAGATCTTTTAGATCTTTTAGATCTTTTAGATCTTTTAGATCTTTTAGATCTTTTAGATCTTTTAGATCTTTTAGATCTTTTAGATCTTTTAGATCTTTTAGATCTTTTAGATCTTTTAGATCTTTTAGATCTTTTAGATCTTTTAGATCTTTTAGATCTTTTAGATCTTTTAGATCTTTTAGATCTTTTAGATCTTTTAGATCTTTTAGATCTTTTAGATCTTTTAGATCTTTTAGATCTTTTAGATCTTTTAGATCTTTTAGATCTTTTAGATCTTTTAGATCTTTTAGATCTTTTAGATCTTTTAGATCTTTTAGATCTTTTAGATCTTTTAGATCTTTTAGATCTTTCAGATCTTTTAGATCTTTTAGATCTTTTAGATCTTTTAGATCTTTTAGATCTTTTAGATCTTTTAGATCTTTTAGATCTTTTAGATCTTTTAGATCTTTTAGATCTTTTAGGTCTTTTAGATCTTTTAGATCTTTTAGATCTTTTAGATCTTTTAGATCTTTTAGATCTTTTAGATCTTTTAGATCTTTTAGATCTTTTAGATCTTTTAGATCTTTTAGATCTTTTAGATCTTTTAGATCTTTTAGATCTTTTAGATCTTTTAGATCTTTTAGATCTTTTAGATCTTTTAGATCTTTTAGATCTTTTAGATCTTTTAGATCTTTTAGATCTTTTAGATCTTTTAGATCTTTTAGATCTTTTAGATCTTTTAGATCTTTTAGATCTTTTAGATCTTTTAGATCTTTTAGATCTTTTAGATCTTTTAGATCTTTTAGATCTTTTAGATCTTTTAGATCTTTTAGATCTTTTAGATCTTTTAGATCTTTTAGATCTTTTAGATCTTTTAGATCTTTTAGATCTTTTAAATCTTTTAGATCTTTTAGATCTTTTAGATCTTTTAGATCTTTTAGATCTTTTAGATCTTTTAGATCTTTTAGATCTTTTAGATCTTTTAGATCTTTTAGATCTTTTAGATCTTTTAGATCTTTTAGATCTTTTAGATCTTTTAGATCTTTTAGATCTTTTAGATCTTTTAGATCTTTTAGATCTTTTAGATCTTTTAGATCTTTTAAATCTTTTAAATCTTTTAAATCTTTTAAATCTTTTTGATCTTTTTGATCTTTTTGATCTTTTTGAATTTTTTGATCTTTTTGATCTTTTTGATCTTTTTGATCTTTTTGATCTTTTTGATCTTTTTGATCTTTTTGATCTTTTTGATCTTTTTGATCTTTTTGATCTTTTTGATCTTTTTGATCTTTTTGATCTTTTTGATCTTTTTGATCTTTTTGATCTTTTTGATCTTTTTGATCTTTTTGATCTTTTTGATCTTTTGATCTTTTTGATCTTTTTGATCTTTTTGATCTTTTTGATCTTTTTGATCTTTTTGATCTTTTTGATCTTTTTGATCTTTTTGATCTTTTTGATCTTTTTGATCTTTTTGATCTTTTTGATCTTTTTGATCTTTTTGATCTTTTTGATCTTTTTGATCTTTTTGATCTTTTTGATCTTTTTGATCTTTTTGATCTTTTTGATCTTTTTGATCTTTTTGATCTTTTTGATCTTTTTGATCTTTTTGATCTTTTTGATCTTTTTGATCTTTTTGATCTTTTTGATCTTTTTGATCTTTTTGATCTTTTTGATCTTTTTGATCTTTTTGATCTTTTTGATCTTTTTGATCTTTTTGATCTTTTTGATCTTTTTGATCTTTTTGATCTTTTTGATCTTTTTGATCTTTTTGATCTTTTTGATCTTTTTGATCTTTTTGATCTTTTTGATCTTTTTGATCTTTTTGATCTTTTTGATCTTTTTGATCTTTTTGATCTTTTTGATCTTTTTGATCTTTTTGATCTTTTTGATCTTTTTGATCTTTTTGATCTTTTTGATCTTTTTGATCTTTTTGATCTTTTTGATCTTTTTGATCTTTTTGATCTTTTTGATCTTTTTGATCTTTTTGATCTTTTTGATCTTTTTGATCTTTTTGATCTTTTTGATCTTTTTGATCTTTTTGATCTTTTTGATCTTTTTGATCTTTTTGATCTTTTTGATCTTTTTGATCTTTTTGATCTTTTTGATCTTTTTGATCTTTTTGATCTTTTTGATCTTTTTGATCTTTTTGATCTTTTTGATCTTTTTGATCTTTTTGATCTTTTTGATCTTTTTGATTTTTTTGATCTTGTTGATCTTTTTGATCTTTTAGATCTTTTAGATCTTTTAGATCTTTTTGATCTTTTAGATCTTTTAGATCTTGTAGATCTTGTAGATCTTTTAGATCTTTTAGATCTTTTAGATCTTTTAGATCTTTTAGATCTTTTAGATCTTTTAGATCTTTTAGATCTTTTAGATCTTTTAGATCTTTTAGATCTTTTAGATCTTTTAGATCTTTTAGATCTTTTAGATCTTTTAGATCTTTTAGATCTTTTAGATCTTTTAGATCTTTTAGATCTTTTAGATCTTTTAGATCTTTTAGATCTTTTAGATCTTTTAGATCTTTTAGATCTTTTAGATCTTTTAGATCTTTTAGATCTTTTAGATCTTTTAGATCTTTTAGATCTTTTAGATCTTTTAGATCTTTTAGATCTTTCAGATCTTTTAGATCTTTTAGATCTTTTAGAACTTTTAGATCTTTTTAGATCTTTTAGATCTTTTAGATCTTTTAGATCTTTTAGATCTTTTAGATCTTTTAGATCTTTTAGATCTTTTAGATCTTTTAGATCTTTTAGATCTTTTAGATCTTTTAGATCTTTTAGATCTTTTAGATCTTTTAGATCTTTTAGATCTTTTAGATCTTTTAGATCTTTTAGATCTTTTAGATCTTTTAGATCTTTTAGATCTTTTAGATCTTTTAGATCTTTTAGATCTTTTAGATCTTTTAGATCTTTTAGATCTTTTAGATCTTTTAGATCTTTTACATCTTTTAGATCTTTTAGATCTTTTAGATCTTTTAGATCTTTTAGATCTTTTAGATCTTTTAGATCTTTTAGATCTTTTAGATCTTTTAGATCTTTTAGATCTTTTAGATCTTTTAGATCTTTTAGATCTTTTAGATCTTTTAGATTTTTTTGATCTTTTAGATCTTTTAGATCTTTTAGATCTTTTAGATCTTTTAGATTTTTAGATCTTTTAGATCTTTTTGAATTTTTTGAATTTTTTGATCTATTTGATCTTTTTGATCTTTTTGATCTTTTTGATCTTTTTGATCTCTTTGATCTTTTTGATCTTTTTGATCTCCTTGATGTTTTTGATCTTTTTGATCTTTTTGATCTTTTTGATCGTTTTGATCTTTTTGATCTTTTTGATCTTTTTGATCTTTTTGATCTTTTTGATCTTTTTGATCTTTTTGATCTTTTTGATCTTTTTGATCTTTTTGATCTTTTTGATCTTTTTGATCTTTTTGATCTTTTTGATCTTTTTGATCTTTTTGATCTTTTTGATCTTCGTGGTCTTTTTGATGTTTTTTGATCTCCTTGATGTTTTTGTTGTTTTTGATCTTTTTGATCTTTTTGAATTTTTTGAATTTTTTGATCTTTTTGATCTTTTTGATCTTTTTGATCTTTTTGATCTTTTTGATCTTTTTGATCTTTTTGATCTTTTTGATCTTTTTGATCTTTTTGATCTTTTTGATCTTTTTGATCTTTATGATCTTTTTGATCTTTTTGATCTTTTTGATCTTTTTGATCTTTTTGATCTTTTTGATCTTTTTGATCTTTTTGATCTTTTTGATCTTTTTGATCTTTTTGATCTTTTTGATCTTTTTGATCTTTTTGATCTTTTTGATCTTTTTGATCTTTTTGATCTTTTTGATCTTTTAGATCTTTTTGATCTTTTAGATCTTTTTGATCTTTTTGATCTTTTTGATCTTTTTGATCTTTTTGATCTTTTTGATCTTTTTGATCTTTTTGATCTTTTTGATCTTTTTGATCTTTTTGATCTTTTTGATCTTTTTGATCTTTTTGATCTTTTTGATCTTTTTGATCTTTTTGATCTTTTTGATCTTTTTGATCTTTTTGATCTTTTTGATCTTTTTGATCTTTTTGATCTTTTTGATCTTTTTGATCTTTTTGATCTTTTTGATCTTTTTGATCTTTTTGATCTTTTTGATCTTTTTGATCTTTTTGATCTTTTTGATCTTTTTGATCTTTTTGATCTTTTTGATCTTTTTGATCTTTTTGATCTTTTTGATCTTTTTGATCTTTTTGATCTTTTTGATCTTTTTGATCTTTTTGATCTTTTTGATCTTTTTGATCTTTTTGATCTTTTTGATCTTTTTGATCTTTTTGATCTTTTTGATCTTTTTGATCTTTTTGATTTTTTTGATCTTGTTGATCTTTTTGATCTTTTAGATCTTTTAGATCTTTTAGATCTTTTTGATCTTTTAGATCTTTTAGATCTTGTAGATCTTGTAGATCTTGTAGATCTTTTAGATCTTTTAGATCTTTTAGATCTTTTAGATCTTTTAGATCTTTTAGATCTTTTAGATCTTTTAGATCTTTTAGATCTTTTAGATCTTTTAGATCTTTTAGATCTTTTAGATCTTTTAGATCTTTTAGATCTTTTAGATCTTTTAGATCTTTTAGATCTTTTAGATCTTTTAGATCTTTTAGATCTTTTAGATCTTTTAGATCTTTTAGATCTTTTAGATCTTTTAGATCTTTTAGATCTTTTAGATCTTTTAGATCTTTTAGATCTTTTAGATCTTTTAGATCTTTTAGATCTTTTAGATCTTTTAGATCTTTCAGATCTTTTAGATCTTTTAGATCTTTTAGAACTTTTAGATCTTTTTAGATCTTTTAGATCTTTTAGATCTTTTAGATCTTTTAGATCTTTTAGATCTTTTAGATCTTTTAGATCTTTTAGATCTTTTAGATCTTTTAGATCTTTTAGATCTTTTAGATCTTTTAGATCTTTTAGATCTTTTAGATCTTTTAGATCTTTTAGATCTTTTAGATCTTTTAGATCTTTTAGATCTTTTAGATCTTTTAGATCTTTTAGATCTTTTAGATCTTTTAGATCTTTTAGATCTTTTAGATCTTTTAGATCTTTTAGATCTTTTAGATCTTTTAGATCTTTTAGATCTTTTAGATCTTTTAGATCTTTTAGATCTTTTAGATCTTTTAGATCTTTTAGATCTTTTAGATCTTTTAGATCTTTTAGATCTTTTAGATCTTTTAGATCTTTTAGATCTTTTAGATCTTTTAGATCTTTTAGATCTTTTAGATCTTTTAGATCTTTTAGATCTTTTAGATCTTTTAGATCTTTTAGATCTTTTAGATCTTTTAGATCTTTTAGATCTTTTAGATCTTTTAGATCTTTTAGATCTTTTAGATCTTTTAGATCTTTTAGATCTTTTAGATCTTTTAGATCTTTTAGATTTTTTTGATCTTTTAGATCTTTTAGATCTTTTAGATCTTTTAGATCTTTTAGATTTTTAGATCTTTTAGATCTTTTTGAATTTTTTGAATTTTTTGATCTATTTGATCTTTTTGATCTTTTTGATCTTTTTGATCTTTTTGATCTCTTTGATCTTTTTGATCTTTTTGATCTCCTTGATGTTTTTGATCTTTTTGATCTTTTTGATCTTTTTGATCGTTTTGATCTTTTTGATCTTTTTGATCTTTTTGATCTTTTTGATCTTTTTGATCTTTTTGATCTTTTTGATCTTTTTGATCTTTTTGATCTTTTTGATCTTTTTGATCTTTTTGATCTTTTTGATCTTTTTGATCTTTTTGATCTTTTTGATCTTTTTGATCTTTTTGATCCTTTTGATCTTTTTGATCTTTTTGATCTTTTTGATCTTCGTGGTCTTTTTGATGTTTTTTGATCTCCTTGATGTTTTTGTTGTTTTTGATCTTTTTGATCTTTTAGATCTTTTTGATCTTTTTGATCTTTTTGATCTTTTTGATCTTTTTGATCTTTTTGATCTTTTTGATCTTTTTGATCTTTTTGATCTTTTTGATCTTTTTGATCTTTTTGATCTTTTTGATCTTTTTGATCTTTTTGATCTTTTTGATCTTTTTGATCTTTTTGATCTTTTTGATCTTTTTGATCTTTTTGATCTTTTTGATCTTTTTGATCTTTTTGATCTTTTTGATCTTTTTGATCTTTTTGATCTTTTTGATCTTTTTGATCTTTTTGATCTTTTTGATCTTTTTGATCTTTTTGATCTTTTTGATCTTTTTGATCTTTTTGATCTTTTTGATCTTTTTGATCTTTTTGATCTTTTTGATCTTTTTGATCTTTTTGATCTTTTTGATCTTTTTGATCTTTTTGATCTTTTTGATCTTTTTGATCTTTTTGATCGTTTTGATCTTTTTGATCTTTTTGATCTTTTTGATCTTTTTGATCTTTTTGATCTTTTTGATCTTTTTGATCTTTTTGATCTTTTTGATCTTTTTGATCTTTTTGATCTTTTTGATCTTTTTGATCTTTTTGATCTTCTTGATCTTTTTGATCTTTTTGATCTTTTTGATCTTTTTGATCTTTTTGATCTTTTTGATCTTTTTGATCTTTTTGATCTTTTTGATCTTTTTGATCTTTTTGATCTTTTTGATCTTTTTGATCTTTTTGATCTTTTTGATCTTTTTGATCTTTTTGATCTTTTTGATCTTTTTGATTTTTTTGATCTTGTTGATCTTTTTGATCTTTTAGATCTTTTAGATCTTTTAGATCTTTTAGATCTTTTAGATCTTTTAGATCTTTTAGATCTTTTAGATCTTTTAGATCTTTTAGATCTTTTAGATCTTTTAGATCTTTTAGATCTTTTAGATCTTTTAGATCTTTTAGATCTTTTAGATCTTTTAGATCTTTTAGATCTTTTAGATCTTTTAGATCTTTTAGATCTTTTAGATCTTTTAGATCTTTTAGATCTTTTAGATCTTTTAGATCTTTTAGATCTTTTAGATCTTTTAGATCTTTTAGATCTTTTAGATCTTTCAGATCTTTTAGATCTTTTAGATCTTTTAGAACTTTTAGATCTTTTTAGATCTTTTAGATCTTTTAGATCTTTTAGATCTTTTAGATCTTTTAGATCTTTTAGATCTTTTAGATCTTTTAGATCTTTTAGATCTTTTAGATCTTTTAGATCTTTTAGATCTTTTAGATCTTTTAGATCTTTTAGATCTTTTAGATCTTTTAGATCTTTTAGATCTTTTAGATCTTTTAGATCTTTTAGATCTTTTAGATCTTTTAGATCTTTTAGATCTTTTAGATCTTTTAGATCTTTTAGATCTTTTAGATCTTTTAGATCTTTTAGATCTTTTAGATCTTTTAGATCTTTTAGATCTTTTAGATCTTTTAGATCTTTTAGATCTTTTAGATCTTTTAGATCTTTTAGATCTTTTAGATCTTTTAGATCTTTTAGATCTTTTAGATCTTTTAGATCTTTTAGATCTTTTAGATCTTTTAGATCTTTTAGATCTTTTAGATCTTTTAGATCTTTTAGATCTTTTAGATCTTTTAGATCTTTTAGATCTTTTAGATCTTTTAGATCTTTTAGATCTTTTAGATCTTTTAGATCTTTTAGATCTTTTAGATCTTTTAGATCTTTTAGATCTTTTAGATTTTTTTGATCTTTTAGATCTTTTAGATCTTTTAGATCTTTTAGATCTTTTAGATTTTTAGATCTTTTAGATCTTTTTGAATTTTTTGAATTTTTTGATCTATTTGATCTTTTTGATCTTTTTGATCTTTTTGATCTTTTTGATCTCTTTGATCTTTTTGATCTTTTTGATCTCCTTGATGTTTTTGATCTTTTTGATCTTTTTGATCTTTTTGATCGTTTTGATCTTTTTGATCTTTTTGATCTTTTTGATCTTTTTGATCTTTTTGATCTTTTTGATCTTTTTGATCTTTTTGATCTTTTTGATCTTTTTGATCTTTTTGATCTTTTTGATCTTTTTGATCTTTTTGATCTTTTTGATCTTTTTGATCTTTTTGATCCTTTTGATCTTTTTGATCTTTTTGATCTTTTTGATCTTCGTGGTCTTTTTGATGTTTTTTGATCTCCTTGATGTTTTTGTTGTTTTTGATCTTTTTGATCTTTTAGATCTTTTTGATCTTTTTGATCTTTTTGATCTTTTTGATCTTTTTGATCTTTTTGATCTTTTTGATCTTTTTGATCTTTTTGATCTTTTTGATCTTTTTGATCTTTTTGATCTTTTTGATCTTTTTGATCTTTTTGATCTTTTTGATCTTTTTGATCTTTTTGATCTTTTTGATCTTTTTGATCTTTTTGATCTTTTTGATCTTTTTGATCTTTTTGATCTTTTTGATCTTTTTGATCTTTTTGATCTTTTTGATCTTTTTGATCTTTTTGATCTTTTTGATCTTTTTGATCTTTTTGATCTTTTTGATCTTTTTGATCTTTTTGATCTTTTTGATCTTTTTGATCTTTTTGATCTTTTTGATCTTTTTGATCTTTTTGATCTTTTTGATCTTTTTGATCTTTTTGATCTTTTTGATCTTTTTGATCTTTTTGATCTTTTTGATCTTTTTGATCTTTTTGATCGTTTTGATCTTTTTGATCTTTTTGATCTTTTTGATCTTTTTGATCTTTTTGATCTTTTTGATCTTTTTGATCTTTTTGATCTTTTTGATCTTTTTGATCTTTTTGATCTTTTTGATCTTTTTGATCTTTTTGATCTTCTTGATCTTTTTGATCTTTTTGATCTTTTTGATCTTTTTGATCTTTTTGATCTTTTTGATCTTTTTGATCTTTTTGATCTTTTTGATCTTTTTGATCTTTTTGATCTTTTTGATCTTTTTGATCTTTTTGATCTTTTTGATCTTTTTGATCTTTTTGATCTTTTTGATCTTTTTGATTTTTTTGATCTTGTTGATCTTTTTGATCTTTTAGATCTTTTAGATCTTTTAGATCTTTTAGATCTTTTAGATCTTTTTGATCTTTTAGATCTTTTAGATCTTTTAGATCTTTTAGATCTTTTAGATCTTTTAGATCTTTTAGATCTTTTAGATCTTTTAGATCTTTTAGATCTTTTAGATCTTTTAGATCTTTCAGATCTTTTAGATCTTTTAGATCTTTTAGAACTTTTAGATCTTTTAGGTCTTTTAGATCTTTTAGATCTTTTAGATCTTTTAGATCTTTTAGATCTTTTAGATCTTTTAGATCTTTTAGATCTTTTAGATCTTTTAGATCTTTTAGATCTTTTAGATCTTTTAGATCTTTTAGATCTTTTAGATCTTTTAGATCTTTTAGATCTTTTAGATCTTTCAGATCTTTTAGATCTTTTAGATCTTTTAGAACTTTTAGATCTTTTAGGTCTTTTAGATCTTTTAGATCTTTTAGATCTTTTAGATCTTTTAGATCTTTTAGATCTTTTAGATCTTTTAGATCTTTTAGATCTTTTAGATCTTTTAGATCTTTTAGATCTTTTAGATCTTTTAGATCTTTTAGATCTTTTAGATCTTTTAGATCTTTTAGATCTTTTAGATCTTTTAGATCTTTTAGATCTTTTAGATCTTTTAGATCTTTTAGATCTTTTAGATCTTTTAGATCTTTTAGATCTTATAGATCTTTTAGATCTTTTAGATCTTTTAGATCTTTTAGATCTTTTAGATCTTTTAGATCTTTTAGATCTTTTAGATCTTTTAGATCTTTTAGATCTTTTAGATCTTTTAGATCTTTTAGATCTTTTAGATCTTTTAGATCTTTTAGATCTTTTAGATCTTTTAGATCTTTTAGATCTTTTAGATCTTTTAGATCTTTTAGATCTTTTAGATCTTTTAGATCTTTTAGATCTTTTAGATCTTTTAGATCTTTTAGATCTTTTAGATCTTTTAGATCTTTTAGATCTTTTAGATCTTTTAGATCTTTTAGATCTTTTAGATCTTTTAGATCTTTTAGATCTTTTAGATCTTTTAGATCTTTTAGATCTTTTAGATCTTTTAGATCTTTTAGATCTTTTAGATCTTTTTGATCTTTTAGATCTTTTAGATCTTTTAGATCTTTTAGATCTCTTTGATCTTTTTGAATTTTTTGATCTTTTTGATCTTTTTGATCTTTTTGATCTTTTTGATCTTTTTGATCTTTTTGATCTTTTTGATCTTTTTGATCTTTTTGATCTTTTTGATCTTTTTGATCTTTTTGATCTTTTTGATCTTTTTGATCTTTTTGATCTTTTTGATCTTTTTGATCTTTTTGATCTTTTTGATCTTTTTGATCTTTTTGATCTTTTTGATCTTTTTGATCTTTTTGATCTTTTTGATCTTTTTGATCTTTTTGATCTTTTTGATCTTTTTGATCTTTTTGATCTTTTTGATCTTTTTGATCTTTTTGATCTTTTTGATCTTTTTGATCTTTTTGATCTTTTTGATCTTTTTGATCTTTTTGATCTTTTTGATCTTTTTGATCTTTTTGATCTTTTTGATCTTTTTGATCTTTTTGATCTTTTTGATCTTTTTGATCGTTTTGATCGTTTTGATCGTTTTGATCTTTTTGATCTTTTTGATCTTTTTGATCTTTTTGATCTTTTTGATCTTTTTGATCTTTTTGATCTTTTTGATCTTTTTGATCTTTTTGATCTTTTTGATCTTTTTGATCTTTTTGATCTTTTTGATCTTTTTGATCTTTTTGATCTTTTTGATCTTTTTGATCTTTTTGATCTTTTTGATCTTTTTGATCTTTTTGATCTTTTTGATCTTTTTGATCTTTTTGATCTTTTTGATCTTTTTGATCTTTTTGATCTTTTTGATCTTTTTGATCTTTTTGATCTTTTTGATCTTTTTGATCTTTTTGATCTTTTTGATCTTTTTGATCTTTTTGATCTTTTTGATCTTTTTGATCTTTTTGATCTTTTTGATCTTTTTGATCTTTTTGATCTTTTTGATCTTTTTGATCTTTTTGATCTTTTTGATCTTTTTGATCTTTTTGATCTTTTTGATCTTTTTGATCTTTTTGATCTTTTTGATCTTTTTGATCTTTTTGATCTTTTTGATCTTTTTGATCTTTTTGATCTTTTTGATCTTTTTGATCTTTTTGATCTTTTTGATCTTTTTGATCTTTTTGATCTTTTTGATCTTTTTGATCTTTTTGATCTTTTTGATCTTTTTGATCTTTTTGATCTTTTTGATCTTTTTGATCTTTTTGATCTTTTTGATCTTTTTGATCTTTTTGATCTTTTTGATCTTTTTGATCTTTTTGATCTTTTTGATCTTTTTGATCTTTTTGATCTTTTTGATCTTTTTGATCTTTTTTATCTTTTTGATCTTTTTGATCTTTTTGATCTTTTTGATCTTTTTGATCTTTTTGATCTTTTTGATCTTTTTGATCTTTTTGATCTTTTTGATCTTTTTGATCTTTTTGATCTTTTTGATCTTTTTGATCTTTTTGATCTTTTTGATCGTTTTGATCTTTTTGATCTTTTTGATCTTTTTGATCTTTTTGATCTTTTTGATCTTTTTGATCTTTTTGATCTTCTTGATCTTTTTGATCTTTTTGATCTTTTTGATCTTTTTGATCTTTTTGATCTTTTTGATCTTTTTGATCTTTTTGATCTTTTTGATCTTTTTGATCTTTTTGATCTTTTTGATCTTTTTGATCTTTTTGATCTTTTTGATCTTTTTGATCTTTTTGATCTTTTTGATCTTTTTGATCTTTTTGATCTTTTTGATCTTTTTGATCTTTTTGATCTTTTTGATTTTTTTGATCTTGTTGATCTTTTTGATCTTTTAGATCTTTTAGATCTTTTAGATCTTTTAGATCTTTTTGATCTTTTAGATCTTGTAGATCTTGTAGATCTTGTAGATCTTTTAGATCTTTTAGATCTTTTAGATCTTTTAGATCTTTTAGATCTTTTAGATCTTTTAGATCTTTTAGATCTTTTAGATCTTTTAGATCTTTTAGATCTTTTAGATCTTTTAGATCTTTTAGATCTTTTAGATCTTTTAGATCTTTTAGATCTTTCAGATCTTTCAGATCTTTTAGATCTTTTAGATCTTTTAGAACTTTTAGATCTTTTAGATCTTTTAGATCTTTTAGATCTTTTAGATCTTTTAGATCTTTTAGATCTTTTAGATCTTTTAGATCTTTTAGATCTTTTAGATCTTTTAGATCTTTTAGATCTTTTAGATCTTTTAGATCTTTTAGATCTTTTAGATCTTTTAGATCTTTTAGATCTTTTAGATCTTTTAGATCTTTTAGATCTTTTAGATCTTTTAGATCTTTTAGATCTTTTAGATCTTTTAGATCTTTTAGATCTTTTAGATCTTATAGATCTTTTAGATCTTTTAGATCTTTTAGATCTTTTAGATCTTTTAGATCTTTTAGATCTTTTAGATCTTTTAGATCTTTTAGATCTTTTAGATCTTTTAGATCTTTTAGATCTTTTAGATCTTTTAGATCTTTTAGATCTTTTAGATCTTTTAGATCTTTTAGATCTTTTAGATCTTTTAGATCTTTTAGATCTTTTAGATCTTTTAGATCTTTTAGATCTTTTAGATCTTTTAGATCTTTTAGATCTTTTAGATCTTTTAGATCTTTTAGATCTTTTAGATCTTTTAGATCTTTTAGATCTTTTAGATCTTTTAGATCTTTTAGATCTTTTTGATCTTTTTGATCTTTTTGATCTTTTTGATCTTTTTGATCTTTTTGATCTTTTTGATCGTTTTGATCGTTTTGATCTTTTTGATCTTTTTGATCTTTTTGATCTTTTTGATCTTTTTGATCTTTTTGATCTTTTTGATCTTTTTGATCTTTTTGATCTTTTTGATCTTTTTGATCTTTTTGATCTTTTTGATCTTTTTGATCTTTTTGATCTTTTTGATCTTTTTGATCTTTTTGATCTTTTTGATCTTTTTGATCTTTTTGATCTTTTTGATCTTTTTGATCTTTTTGATCTTTTTGATCTTTTTGATCTTCGTGGTCTTTTTGATGTTTTTTGATCTCCTTGATGTTTTTGTTGTTTTTGATCTTTTTGATCTTTTAGATCTTTTTGATCATTTTGATCTTTTTGAACTTTTTGATCTTTTTGATCTTTTTGATCTTTTTGATCTTTTTGATCTTTTTGATCTTTTTGATCTTTTTGATCTTTTTGATCTTTTTGATCTTTTTGATCTTTTTGATCTTTTTGATCTTTTTGATCTTTTTGATCTTTTTGATCTTTTTGATCTTTTTGATCTTTTTGATCTTTTTGATCTTTTTGATCTTTTTGATCTTTTTGATCTTTTTGATCTTTTTGATCTTTTTGATCTTTTTGATCTTTTTGATCTTTTTGATCTTTTTGATCTTTTTGATCTTTTTGATCTTTTTGATCTTTTTGATCTTTTTGATCTTTTTGATCTTTTTGATCTTTTTGATCTTTTTGATCTTTTTGATCTTTTTGATCTTTTTGATCTTTTTGATCTTTTTGATCTTTTTGATCTTTTTGATCTTTTTGATCTTTTTGATCTTTTTGATCTTTTTGATCGTTTTGATCTTTTTGATCTTTTTGATCTTTTTGATCTTTTTGATCGTTTTGATCTTTTTGATCTTTTTGATCTTTTTGATCTTCTTGATCTTTTTGATCTTTTTGATCTTTTTGATCTTTTTGATCTTTTTGATCTTTTTGATCTTTTTGATCTTTTTGATCTTTTTGATCTTTTTGATCTTTTTGATCTTTTTGATCTTTTTGATCTTTTTGATCTTTTTGATCTTTTTGATCTTTTTGATCTTTTTGATTTTTTTGATCTTGTTGATCTTTTTGATCTTTTAGATCTTTTAGATCTTTTAGATCTTTTAGATCTTTTTGATCTTTTAGATCTTGTAGATCTTGTAGATCTTGTAGATCTTTTAGATCTTTTAGATCTTTTAGATCTTTTAGATCTTTAAGATCTTTTAGATCTTTTAGATCTTTTAGATCTTTTAGATCTTTTAGATCTTTTAGATCTTTTAGATCTTTTAGATCTTTTAGATCTTTTAGATCTTTTAGATCTTTCAGATCTTTTAGATCTTTTAGATCTTTTAGAACTTTTAGATCTTTTAGGTCTTTTAGATCTTTTAGATCTTTTAGATCTTTTAGATCTTTTAGATCTTTTAGATCTTTTAGATCTTTTAGATCTTTTAGATCTTTTAGATCTTTTAGATCTTTTAGATCTTTTAGATCTTTTAGATCTTTTAGATCTTTTAGATCTTTTAGATCTTTTAGATCTTTTAGATCTTTTAGATCTTTTAGATCTTTTAGATCTTTTAGATCTTTTAGATCTTTTAGATCTTTTAGATCTTTTAGATCTTTTAGATCTTTTAGATCTTTTAGATCTTTTAGATCTTTTAGATCTTTTAGATCTTTTAGATCTTTTAGATCTTTTAGATCTTTTAGATCTTTTAGATCTTTTAGATCTTATAGATCTTTTAGATCTTTTAGATCTTTTAGATCTTTTAGATCTTTTAGATCTTTTAGATCTTTTAGATCTTTTAGATCTTTTAGATCTTTTAGATCTTTTAGATCTTTTAGATCTTTTAGATCTTTTAGATCTTTTAGATCTTTTAGATCTTTTAGATTTTTTTGATCTTTTAGATCTTTTAGATCTTTTAGATCTTTTTGATCTTTTAGATCTTTTAGATCTTTTAGATCTCTTTGATCTTTTTGATCTTTTTGAATTTTTTGAATTTTTTGAATTTTTTGATCTTTTTGATCTTTTTGATCTTTTTGATCTTTTTGATCTTTTTGATCTTTTTGATCTTTTTGATCTTTTTGATCTTTTTGATCTTTTTGATCTTTTTGATCTTTTTGATCTTTTTGATCTTTTTGATCTTTTTGATCTTTTTGATCTTTTTGATCTTTTTGATCTTTTTGATCTTTTTGATCTTTTTGATCTTTTTGATCTTTTTGATCTTTTTGATCTTTTTGATCTTTTTGATCTTTTTGATCTTTTTGATCTTTTTGATCTTTTTGATCTTTTTGATCTTTTTGATCTTTTTGATCTTTTTGATCTTTTTGATCTTTTTGATCTTTTTGATCTTTTTGATCTTTTTGATCTTTTTGATCTTTTTGATCTTTTTGATCTTTTTGATCTTTTTGATCTTTTTGATCTTTTTGATCTTTTTGATCTTTTTGATCTTTTTGATCTTTTTGATCTTTTTGATCTTTTTGATCTTTTTGATCTTTTTGATCTTTTTGATCTTTTTGATCTTTTTGATCTTTTTGATCTTTTTGATCTTTTTGATCTTTTTGATCTTTTTGATCTTTTTGATCTTTTTGATCTTTTTGATCTTTTTGATCTTTTTGATCTTTTTGATATTTTTGATCTTTTTGATCTTTTTGATCTTTTTGATTTTTTTGATCTTTTCGATCTTTTTGATCTTTTTGATCTTTTTAATCTTTTTAATCTTTTTGATCTTTTTGATCTTTTTGATCTTTTTGATCTTTTTGATCTTTTTGATCTTTTTGATCTTTTTGATCTTTTTGATCTTTTTGATCTTTTTGATCTTTTTGATCTTTTTGATCTTTTTGATCTTTTTGATCTTTTTGATCTTTTTGATCTTTTTGATCTTTTTGATCTTTTTGATCTTTTTGATCTTTTTGATCTTTTTGATCTTTTTGATCTTTTTGATCTTTTTGATCTTTTTGATCTTTTTGATCTTTTTGATCTTTTTGATCTTTTTGATCTTTTTGATCTTTTTGATCTTTTTGATCTTTTTGATCTTTTTGATCTTTTTGATCTTTTTGATCTTTTTGATCTTTTTGATCTTTTTGATCTTTTTGATCTTTTTGATCTTTTTGATCTTTTTGATCTTTTTGATCTTTTTGATCTTTTTGATCTTTTTGATCTTTTTGATCTTTTTGATCTTTTTGATCTTTTTGATCTTTTTGATCTTTTTGATCTTTTTGATCTTTTTGATCTTTTTGATCTTTTTGATCTTTTTGATCTTTTTGATCTTTTTGATCTTTTTGATCTTTTTGATCTTTTTGATCTTTTTGATCTTTTTGATCTTTTTGATCTTTTTGATCTTTTTGATCTTTTTGATCTTTTTGATCTTTTTGATCTTTTTGATCTTTTTGATCTTTTTGATCTTTTTGATCTTTTTGATCTTTTTGATCTTTTTGATCTTTTTGATCTTTTTGATCTTTTTGATCTTTTTGATCTTTTTGATCTTTTTGATCTTTTTGATCTTTTTGATCTTTTTGATCTTTTTGATCTTTTTGATCTTTTTGATCTTTTTGATCTTTTTGATCTTTTTGATCTTTTTGATCTTTTTGATCTTTTTGATCTTTTTGATCTTTTTGATCTTTTTGATCTTTTTGATCTTTTTGATCTTTTTGATCTTTTTGATCTTTTTGATCTCTTTGATCTTTTTGATCTTTTTAATCTTTTTGATCTTTTTGATCTTTTTGAACTTTTTGATCTTTTTGATCTTTTTGATCTTTTTGATCTTTTTGATCTTTTTGATCTTTTTGATCTTTTTGATCTTTTTGATCTTTTTGATCTTTTTGATCTTTTTGATCTTTTTGATCTTTTTGATCTTTTTGATCTTTTCGATCTTTTTGATCTTTTTGATCTTCGTGGTCTTTTTGATGTTTTTTGATCTCCTTGATGTTTTTGATCTTTTTGATCTTTTTGATCTTTTTGATCTTTTTGATCTTTTTGATCTTTTTGATCTTTTTGATCTTTTTGATCTTTTTGATCTTTTTGATCTTTTTGATCTTTTTGATCTTTTTGATCTTTTTGATCTTTTTGATCTTTTTGATCTTTTTGATCTTTTTGATCTTTTTGATCTTTTTGATCTTTTTGATCTTTTTGATCTTTTCGATCTTTTTGATCTTTTTGATCTTCGTGGTCTTTTTGATGTTTTTTGATCTCCTTGATGTTTTTGATCTTTTTGATCTTTTTGATCTTTTTGATCTTTTTGATCTTTTTGATCTTTTTGATCTTTTTGATCTTTTTGATCTTTTTGATCTTTTTGATCTTTTTGATCTTTTTGATCTTTTTGATCTTTTTGATCTTTTTGATCTTTTTGATCTTTTTGATCTTTTTGATCTTTTTGATCTTTTTGATCTTTTTGATCTTTTTGATCTTTTCGATCTTTTTGATCTTTTTGATCTTCGTGGTCTTTTTGATGTTTTTTGATCTCCTTGATGTTTTTGATCTTTTTGATCTTTTTGATCTTTTTGATCTTTTTGATCTTTTTGATCTTTTTGATCTTTTTGATCTTTTTGATCTTTTTGATCTTTTTGATCTTTTTGATCTTTTTGATCTTTTTGATCTTTTTGATCTTTTTGATCTTTTTGATCTTTTTGATCTTTTTGATCTTTTTGATCTTTTTGATCTTTTTGATCTTTTTGATCTTTTTGATCTTTTTGATCTTTTTGATCTTTTTGATCTTTTTGATCTTTTTGATCTTTTTGATCTTTTTGATCTTTTTGATCTTTTTGATCTTTTTGATCTTTTTGATCTTTTTGATCTTTTTGATCTTTTTGATCTTTTTGATCTTTTTGATCTTTTTGATCTTTTTGATCTTTTTGATCTTTTTGATTTTTTTGATCTTTTTGATCTTTTTGATCTTTTTGATCTTTTTGATCTTTTTGATCTTTTTGATCTTTTTGATCTTTTTGATCTTTTTGATCTTTTTGATCTATTTGATCTTTTTGATCTTTTTGATCTTTTTGATCTTTTTGATCTTTTTGATCTTTTTGATCTTTTTGATCTTTTTGATCTTTTTGATCTTTTTGATCTTTTTGATCTTTTTGATCTTTTTGATCTTTTTGATCTTTTTGATCTTTTTGATCTTTTTGATCTTTTTGATCTTTTTGATCTTTTTGATCTTTTTGATCTTTTTGATCTTTTTGATCTTTTTGATCTTTTTGATCTTTTTGATCTTTTTGATCTTTTTGATCTTTTTGATCTTTTTGATCTTTTTGATCTTTTTGATCTTTTTGATCTTTTTGATCTTTTTGATCTTTTTGATCTTTTTGATTTTTTTGATCTTGTTGATCTTTTTGATCTTTTAGACCTTTTAGATCTTTTAGATCTTTTAGATCTTTTAGATCTTTTAGATCTTTTAGATCTTTTAGATCTTTTTGATCTTTTAGATCTTGTAGATCTTGTAGATCTTGTAGATCTTTTAGATCTTTTAGATCTTTTAGATCTTTTAGATCTTTTAGATCTTTTAGATCTTTTAGATCTTGTAGATCTTTTAGATCTTTTAGATCTTTTAGATCTTTTAGATCTTTTAGATCTTTTAGATCTTTTAGATCTTTTAGATCTTTTAGATCTTTTAGATCTTTTAGATCTTTTAGATCTTTCAGATCTTTTAGATCTTTTAGATCTTTTAGAACTTTTAGATCTTTTAGGTCTTTTAGATCTTTTAGATCTTTTAGATCTTTTAGATCTTTTAGATCTTTTAGATCTTTTAGATCTTTTAGATCTTTTAGATCTTTTAGATCTTTTAGATCTTTTAGATCTTTTAGATCTTTTAGATCTTTTAGATCTTTTAGATCTTTTAGATCTTTTAGATCTTTTAGATCTTTTAGATCTTTTAGATCTTTTAGATCTTTTAGATCTTTTAGATCTTTTAGATCTTTTAGATCTTTTAGATCTTTTAGATCTTTTAGATCTTTTAGATCTTTTAGATCTTTTAGATCTTTTAGATCTTTTAGATCTTTTAGATCTTTTAGATCTTTTAGATCTTATAGATCTTTTAGATCTTTTAGATCTTTTAGATCTTTTAGATCTTTTAGATCTTTTAGATCTTTTAGATCTTTTAGATCTTTTAGATCTTTTAGATCTTTTAGATCTTTTAGATCTTTTAGATCTTTTAGATCTTTTAGATCTTTTAGATTTTTTTGATCTTTTAGATCTTTTAGATCTTTTAGATCTTTTTGATCTTTTAGATCTTTTAGATCTTTTAGATCTTTTAGATCTTTTAGATCTCTTTGATCTTTTTGATCTTTTTGAATTTTTTGAATTTTTTGATCTTTTTGATCTTTTTGATCTTTTTGATCTTTTTGATCTTTTTGATCTTTTTGATCTTTTTGATCTTTTTGATCTTTTTGATCTTTTTGATCTTTTTGATCTTTTTGATCTTTTTGATCTTTTTGATCTTTTTGATCTTTTTGATCTTTTTGATCTTTTTGATCTTTTTGATCTTTTTGATCTTTTTGATCTTTTTGATCTTTTTGATCTTTTTGATCTTTTTGATCTTTTTGATCTTTTTGATCTTTTTGATCTTTTTGATCTTTTTGATCTTTTTGATCTTTTTGATCTTTTTGATCTTTTTGATCTTTTTGATCTTTTTGATCTTTTTGATCTTTTTGATCTTTTTGATCTTTTTGATCTTTTTGATCTTTTTGATCCTTTTGATCTTTTTGATCTTTTTGATCTTTTTGATCTTTTTGATCTTTTTGATCTTTTTGATCTTTTTGATCTTTTTGATCTTTTTGATCTTTTTGATCTTTTTGATCTTTTTGATCTTTTTGATCTTTTTGATCTTTTTGATCTTTTTGATCTTTTTGATCTTTTTGATCTTTTTGATCTTTTTGATCTTTTTGATCTTTTTGATCTTTTTGATCTTTTTGATCTTTTTGATCTTTTTGATCTTTTTGATCTTTTTGATCTTTTTGATCTTTTTGATCTTTTTGATCTTTTTGATCTTTTTGATCTTTTTGATCTTTTTGATCTTTTTGATCTTTTTGATCTTTTTGATCTTTTTGATCTTTTTGATCTTTTTGATCTTTTTGATCTTTTTGATCTTTTTGATCTTTTTGATCTTTTTGATCTTTTTGATCTTTTTGATCTTTTTGATCTTTTTGATCTTTTTGATCTTTTTGATCTTTTTGATCTTTTTGATCTTTTTGATCTTTTTGATCTTTTTGATCTTTTTGATCTTTTTGATCTTTTTGATCTTTTTGATCTTTTTGATCTTTTTGATCTTTTTGATCTTTTTGATCTTTTTGATCTTTTTGATCTTTTTGATCTTTTTGATCTTTTTGATCTTTTTGATCTTTTTGATCTTTTTGATCTTTTTGATCTTTTTGATCTTTTTGATCTTTTTGATCTTTTTGATCTTTTTGATCTTTTTGATCTTTTTGATCTTTTTGATCTTTTTGATCTTTTTGATCTTTTTGATCTTTTTGATCTTTTTGATCTTTTTGATCTTTTTGATCTTTTTGATCTTTTTGATCTTTTTGATCTTTTTGATCTTTTTGATCTTTTTGATCTTTTTGATCTTTTTGATCTTTTTGATCTTTTTGATCTTTTTGATCTTTTTGATCTTTTTGATCTTTTTGATCTTTTTGATCTTTTTGATCTTTTTGATCTTTTTGATCTTTTTGATCTTTTTGATCTTTTTGATCTTTTTGATCTTTTTGATCTTTTTGATCTTTTTGATCTTTTTGATCTTTTTGATCTTTTTGATCTTTTTGATCTTTTTGATCTTTTTGATCTTTTTGATCTTTTTGATCTTTTTGATCTTTTTGATCTTTTTGATCTTTTTGATCTTTTTGATCTTTTTGATCTTTTTGATCTTTTTGATCTTTTTGATCTTTTTGATCTTTTTGATCTTTTTGATCTTTTTGATCTTTTTGATCTTTTTGATCTTTTTGATCTTTTTGATCTTTTTGATCTTTTTGATCTTTTTGATCTTTTTGATCTTTTTGATCTTTTTGATCTTTTTGATCTTTTTGATCTTTTTGATCTTTTTGATCTTTTTGATCTTTTTGATCTTTTTGATCTTTTTGATCTTTTTGATCTTTTTGATCTTTTTGATCTTTTTGATCTTTTTGATCTTTTTGATCTTTTTGATCTTTTTGATCTTTTTGATCTTTTTGATCTTTTTGATCTTTTTGATCTTTTTGATCTTTTTGATCTTTTTGATCTTTTTGATCTTTTTGATCTTTTTGATCTTTTTGATCTTTTTGATCTTTTTGATCTTTTTGATCTTTTTGATCTTTTTGATCTTTTTGATCTTTTTGATCTTTTTGATCTTTTTGATCTTTTTGATCTTTTTGATCTTTTTGATCTTTTTGATCTTTTTGATCTTTTTGATCTTTTTGATCTTTTTGATCTTTTTGATCTTTTTGATCTTTTTGATCTTTTTGATCTTTTTGATCTTTTTGATCTTTTTGATCTTTTTGATCTTTTTGATCTTTTTGATCTTTTTGATCTTTTTGATCTTTTTGATCTTTTTGATCTTTTTGATCTTTTTGATCTTTTTGATCTTTTCGATCTTTTTGATCTTTTTGATCTTTTTGATCTTTTTGATCTTTTTGATCTTTTTGATCTTTTTGATCTTTTTGATCTTTTTGATCTTTTTGATCTTTATGATCTTTTTGATCTTTTTGATCTTTTTGATCTTTTTGATTTTTTTGATCTTTTTGATCTTTTTGATCTTTTTGATCTTTTTGATCTTTTTGATCTTTTTGATCTTTTTGATCTTTTTGATCTTTTTGATCTTTTTGATCTTTTTGATCTTTTTGATCTTTTTGATCTCTTTGATCTTTTTGATCTTTTTAATCTTTTTGATCTTTTTGAACTTTTTGATCTTTTTGATCTTTTTGATCTTTTTGATCTTTTTGATCTTTTTGATCTTTTTGATCTTTTTGATCTTTTTGATCTTTTTGATCTTTTTGATCTTTTTGATCTTTTTGATCTTTTTGATCTTTTTGATCTTTTTGATCTTTTTGATCTTTTTGATCTTTTTGATCTTTTTGATCTTTTTGATCTTTTTGATCTTCGTGGTCTTTTTGATGTTTTTTGATCTCCTTGATGTTTTTGATGTTTTTTGATCTCCTTGATGTTTTTGATCTTTTTGATCTTTTTGATCTTTTTGATCTTTTTGATCTTTTTGATCTTTTTGATCTTTTTGATCTTTTTGATCTTTTTGATCTCTTTGATCTCTTTGATCTTTTTAATCTTTTTGATCTTTTTGATCTTTTTGATCTTTTTGATCTTTTTGATCTTTTTGATCTTTTTGATCTTTTTGATCTTTTTGATCTTTTTGATCTTTTTGATCTTTTTGATCTTTTTGATCTTTTTGATCTTTTTGATCTTTTTGATCTTTTTGATCTTTTTGATCTTTTTGATCTTTTTGATCTTTTTGATCTTTTTGATCTTTTTGATCTTTTTGATCTTTTTGATCTTTTTGATCTTTTTGATCTTTTTGATCTTTTTGATCTTTTTGATCTTTTTGATCTTTTTGATCTTTTTGATCTTTTTGATCTTTTTGATCTTTTTGATCTTTTTGATCTTTTTGATCTTTTTGATCTTTTTGATCTTTTTGATCTTTTTGATCTTTTTGATCTTTTTGATCTTTTTGATCTTTTTGATCTTTTTGATCTTTTTGATCTTTTTGATCTTTTTGATCTTTTTGATCTTTTTGATCTTTTTGATCTTTTTGATCTTTTTGATCTTTTTGATCTTTTTGATCTTTTTGATCTTTTTGATCTTTTTGATCTTTTTGATCTTTTTGATCTTTTTGATCTTTTTGATCTTTTTGATCTTTTTGATCTTTTTGATCTTTTTGATCTTTTTGATCTTTTTGATCTTTTTGATCTTTTTGATCTTTTTGATCTTTTTGATCTTTTTGATCTTTTTGATCTTTTTGATCTTTTTGATCTTTTTGATCTTTTTGATCTTTTTGATCTTTTTGATCTTTTTGATCTTTTTGATCTTTTTGATCTTTTTGATCTTTTTGATCTTTTTGATCTTTTTGATCTTTTTGATCTTTTTGATCTTTTTGATCTTTTTGATCTTTTTGATCTTTTTGATCTTTTTGATCTTTTTGATCTTTTTGATCTTTTTGATCTTTTTGATCTTTTTGATCTTTTTGATCTTTTTGATCTTTTTGATCTTTTTGATCTTTTTGATCTTTTTGATCTTTTTGATCTTTTTGATCTTTTTGATCTTTTTGATCTTTTTGATCTTTTTATCTTTTTGATCTTTTTGATCTTTTTGATCTTTTTGATCTTTTTGATCTTTTTGATCTTTTTGATATTTTTGATCTTTTTGATATTTTTGATCTTTTTGATCTTCGTGGTCTTTTTGATGTTTTTTGATCTCCTTGATGTTTTTGATGTTTTTGATCTTTTTGATCTTTTAGATCTTTTAGATCTTTTTGATCTTTTTGATCTTTTTGATCTTTTTGATCTTTTTGATCTTTTTGATCTTTTTGATCTTTTTGATCTTTTTGATCTTTTTGATCTTTTTGATCTTTTTGATCTTTTTGATCTTTTTGATCTTTTTGATCTTTTTGATCTTTTTGATCTCTTTGATCTTTTTGATCTTTTTGATCTTTTTGATCTTTTTGATCTTTTTGATCTTTTTGATCTTTTTGATCTTTTTGATCTTTTTGATCTTTTTGATCTTTTTGATCTTTTTGATCTTTTTGATCTTTTTGATCTTTTTGATCTTTTTGATCTTTTTGATCTTTTTGATCTTTTTGATCTTTTTGATCTTTTTGATCTTTTTGATCTTTTTGATCTTTTTGATCTTTTTGATCTTTTTGATCTTTTTGATCTTTTTGATCTTTTTGATCTTTTTGATCTTTTTGATCTTTTTGATCTTTTTGATCTTTTTGATCTTTTTGATCTTTTTGATCTTATTGATCTTTTTGATCTTTTTGATCATTTTGATCATTTTGATCATTTTGATCTTTTTGATCTTTTTGATCTTTTTGATCTTTTTGATCTTTTTGATCTTTTTGATCTTTTTGATCTTTTTGATCTTTTTGATCTTTTTGATCTTTTTGATCTTTTTGATCTTTTTGATCTTTTTGATCTTTTTGATCTTTTTGATCTTTTTGATCTTTTTGATCTTTTTGATCTTTTTGATCTTTTTGATCTTTTTGATCTTTTTGATCTTTTTGATCTTTTTGATCTTTTTGATCTTTTTGATCTTTTTGATCTTTTTGATCTTTTTGATCTTTTTGATCTTTTTGATCTTTTTGATCTTTTTGATCTTTTTGATCTTTTTGATCTTTTTGATCTTTTTGATCTTTTTGATCTTTTTGATCTTTTTGATCTTTTTGATCTTTTTGATCTTTTTGATCTTTTTGATCTTTTTGATCTTTTTGATCTTTTTGATCTTTTTGATCTTTTTGATCTTTTTGATCTTTTTGATCTTTTTGATCTTTTTGATCTTTTTGATCTTTTTGATCTTTTTGATCTTTTTGATCTTTTTGATCTTTTTGATCTTTTTGATCTTTTAGATCTTTTAGATCTTTTAGATCTTTTTGATTTTTTTGATCTTTTTGATCTTTTTGATCTTTTTGATCTTTTTGATTTTTTTGATCTTTTTGATCTTTTTGATCTTTTTGATCTTTTTGATCTTTTTGATCTTTTTGATCTTTTTGATCTTTTTGATCTTTTTGATCTTTTTGATCTTTTTGATCTTTTTGATCTTTTTGATCTTTTTGATCTTTTTGATCTTTTTGATCTTTTTGATCTTTTTGATCTTTTTGATCTTTTTGATCTTTTTGATCTTTTTGATCTTTTTGATCTTTTTGATCTTTTTGATCTTTTTGATCTTTTTGATCTTTTTGATCTTTTTGATCTTTTTGATCTTTTTGATCTTTTTGATCTTTTTGATCTTTTTGATCTTTTTGATCTTTTTGATCTTTTTGATCTTTTTGATCTTTTTGATCTTTTTGATCTTTTTGATCTTTTTGATCTTTTTGATCTTTTTGATCTTTTTGATCTTTTTGATCTTTTTGATCTTTTTGATCTTTTTGATCTTTTTGATCTTTTTGATCTTTTTGATCTTTTTGATCTTTTTGATCTTTTTGATCTTTTTGATCTTTTTGATCTTTTTGATCTTTTTGATCTTTTTGATCTTTTTGATCTTTTTGATCTTTTTGATCTTTTTGATCTTTTTGATCTTTTTGATCTTTTTGATCTTTTTGATCTTTTTGATCTTTTTGATCTTTTTGATCTTTTTGATCTTTTTGATCTTTTTGATCTTTTTGATCTTTTTGATCTTTTTGATCTTTTTGATCTTTTTGATCTTTTTGATCTTTTTGATCTTTTTGATCTTTTTGATCTTTTTGATCTTTTTGATCTTTTTGATCTTTTTGATCTTTTTGATCTTTTTGATCTTTTTGATCTTTTTGATCTTTTTGATCTTTTTGATCTTTTTGATCTTTTTGATCTTTTTGATCTTTTTGATCTTTTTGATCTTTTTGATCTTTTTGATCTTTTTGATCTTTTTGATCTTTTTGATCTTTTTGATCTTTTTGATCTTTTTGATCTTTTTGATCTTTTTGATCTTTTTGATCTTTTTGATCTTTTTGATCTTTTTGATCTTTTTATCTTTTTGATCTTTTTGATCTTTTTGATCTTTTTGATCTTTTTGATCTTTTTGATCTTTTTGATCTTTTTGATCTTTTTGATCTTTTTGATATTTTTGATCTTTTTGATATTTTTGATCTTTTTGATCTTCGTGGTCTTTTTGATGTTTTTTGATCTCCTTGATGTTTTTGATGTTTTTGATCTTTTTGATCTTTTAGATCTTTTAGATCTTTTTGATCTTTTTGATCTTTTTGATCTTTTTGATCTTTTTGATCTTTTTGATCTTTTTGATCTTTTTGATCTTTTTGATCTTTTTGATCTTTTTGATCTTTTTGATCTTTTTGATCTTTTTGATCTTTTTGATCTTTTTGATCTTTTTGATCTTTTTGATCTTTTTGATCTTTTTGATCTTTTTGATCTTTTTGATCTTTTTGATCTTTTTGATCTCTTTGATCTTTTTGATCTTTTTGATCTTTTTGATCTTTTTGATCTTTTTGATCTTTTTGATCTTTTTGATCTTTTTGATCTTTTTGATCTTTTTGATCTTTTTGATCTTTTTGATCTTTTTGATCTTTTTGATCTTTTTGATCTTTTTGATCTTTTTGATCTTTTTGATCTTTTTGATCTTTTTGATCTTTTTGATCTTTTTGATCTTTTTGATCTTTTTGATCTTTTTGATCTTTTTGATCTTTTTGATCTTTTTGATCTTTTTGATCTTTTTGATCTTTTTGATCTTTTTGATCTTTTTGATCTTTTTGATCTTTTTGATCTTTTTGATCTTTTTGATCTTTTTGATCTTTTTGATCTTTTTGATCTTTTTGATCTTTTTGATCTTTTTGATCTTATTGATCTTTTTGATCATTTTGATCTTTTTGATCTTTTTGATCTTTTTGATCTTTTTGATCTTTTTGATCTTTTTGATCTTTTTGATCTTTTTGATCTTTTTGATCTTTTTGATCTTTTTGATCTTTTTGATCTTTTTGATCTTTTTGATCTTTTTGATCTTTTTGATCTTTTTGATCTTTTTGATCTTTTTGATCTTTTTGATCTTTTTGATCTTTTTGATCTTTTTGATCTTTTTGATCTTTTTGATCTTTTTGATCTTTTTGATCTTTTTGATCTTTTTGATCTTTTTGATCTTTTTGATCTTTTTGATCTTTTTGATCTTTTTGATCTTTTTGATCTTTTTGATCTTTTTGATCTTTTTGATCTTTTTGATCTTTTTGATCTTTTTGATCTTTTTGATCTTTTTGATCTTTTTGATCTTTTTGATCTTTTTGATCTTTTTGATCTTTTTGATCTTTTTGATCTTTTTGATCTTTTTGATCTTTTTGATCTTTTTGATCTTTTTGATCTTTTTGATCTTTTTGATCTTTTTGATCTTTTTGATCTTTTTGATCTTTTTGATCTTTTTGATCTTTTTGATCTTTTTGATCTTTTTGATCTTTTTGATCTTTTTGATCTTGTTGATCTTTTTGATCTTTTAGATCTTTTAGATCTTTTAGATCTTTTAGATCTTTTAGATCTTTTTGATCTTTTAGATCTTTTAGATCTTTTAGATCTTTTAGATCTTTTAGATCTTTTAGATCTTTTAGATCTTTTAGATCTTTTAGATCTTTTAGATCTTTTAGATCTTTTAGATCTTTTAGATCTTTTAGATCTTTTAGATCTTTTAGATCTTTTAGATCTTTTAGATCTTTTAGATCCTTTAGATCTTTTAGATCTTTTAGATCTTTTAGATCTTTTAGATCTTTTAGATCTTTTAGATCTTTTAGATCTTTCAGATCTTTTAGATCTTTTAGATCTTTTAGATCTTTTAGATCTTTTAGGTCTTTTAGATCTTTTAGATCTTTTAGATCTTTTAGATCTTTTAGATCTTTTAGATCTTTTAGATCTTTTAGATCTTTTAGATCTTTTAGATCTTTTAGATCTTTTAGATCTTTTAGATCTTTTAGATCTTTTAGATCTTTTAGATCTTTTAGATCTTTTAGATCTTTTAGATCTTTTAGATCTTTTAGATCTTTTAGATCTTTTTTATCTTTTTGATCTTTTTGATCTTTTTGATCTTTTTGATCTTTTTGATCTTTTTGATCTTTTTGATCTTTTTGATCTTTTTGATCTTTTTGATCTTTTTGATCTTTTTGATCTTTTTGATCTTTTTGATCTTTTTGATCTTTTTGATCTTTTTTCTCTTTTTTTTTTTTTGATCTTTTTGATCTTTTTGATCTTTTTGATCTTTTTGATCTTTTTGATCTTTTTGATCTAATTGATCTTTTTGATCTTTTTGATCTTTTTGATCTTTTTGATCTTTTTGATCTTTTTGATCTTTTTGATCTTTTTGATCTTTTTGATCTTTTTGATCTTTTTGATCTTTTTGATCTTTTTGATCTTTTTGATCTTTTTGATCTTTTTGATCTTTTTGATCTTTTTGATCTTTTTGATCTTTTTGATCTTTTTGATCTTTTTGATCTTTTTGATCTTTTTGATCTTTTTGATCTTTTTGATCTTTTTGATCTTTTTGATCTTTTTGATCTTTTTGGTCTTTTTGATCTTTTTGATCTTTTTGATCTTTTTGATCTTTTTGATCTTTTTGATCTTTTTGATCTTTTTGATCTTTTTGATCTTTTTGATCTTTTTGATCTTTTTGATCTTTTTGATCTTTTTGATCTTTTTGATCTTCTTGATCTTTTTGATCTTTTTGATCTTTTTGATCTTTTTGATCTTTTTGATCTTTTTGATCTTTTTGATCTTTTTGATCTTTTTGATCTTTTTGATCTTTTTGATCTTTTTGATCTTTTTGATCTTTTTGATCTTTTTGATCTTTTTGATCTTTTTGATCTTTTTGATCTTTTTGATCTTTTTGATCTTTTTGATCTTTTTGATCTTTTTGATCTTTTTGATCTTTTTGATCTTTTTGATCTTTTTGATCTTTTTGATCTTTTTGATCTTTTTGATCTTTTTGATCTTTTTGATCTTTTTGATCTTTTTGATCTTTTTGATCTTTTTGATCTTTTTGATCTTTTTGATCTTTTTGATCTTTTTGATCTTTTTGATCTTTTTGATCTTTTTGATCTTTTTGATCTTTTTGATCTCTTTTATCTTTTTGATCTTTTTGATCTTTTTGATCTTTTTGATCTTTTTGATCTTTTTGATCTTTTTGATCTTTTTGATCTTTTTGATCTTTTTGATCTTTTTGATCTTTTTGATCTTTTTGATCTTTTTGATCTTTTTAATCTTTTAGATCTTTTAGATCATTAAGATCTTTTAGATCTTTTAGATCTTTTAGATCTTTTAGATCTTTTAGATATTTTAGATCTTTTAGATCTATTAGATCTTTTAGATCTTTTAGATCTTTTCGATCTTTTAGATCTTTTAGGTCTTTTAAATCTTTTAGGTCTTTTAAATCTTTTAGATTTTTAAATCTTTTAGATCTTTTAGATCTTTTAGATCTTTTAGATCTTTTAGATCTTTTAGATCTTTTAGATCTTTTTGATCTTTTTGATCTTTTTGATTTTTTTGATCTTTTTGATCTTTTTGATCTTTTTGATCTTTTTGATCTTTTTGATCTTTTTGATCTTTATGATCTTTTTGATCTTTATGATCTTTTTGATCTTTTTGATCTTTTTGATCTTTTTGATCTTTTTGATCTTTTTGATCTTTTTGATCTTTTTGATCTTTTTGAACTTTTTGAACTTTTTGATCTTTTTGATCTTTTTGATCTTTTTGATCTTTTTGATCTTTTTGATCTTTTTGATCTTTTTGATCTTTTTGATCTTTTTGATCTTTTTGATCTTTTTGATCTTTTTGATCTTTTTGATCTTTTTGATCTTTTTGATCTTTTTGATCTTTTTGATCTTTTTGATCTTTTTGATCTTTTTGATCTTTTTGATCTTTTTGATCTTTTTGATCTTTTTGATCTTTTTGATCTTTTTGATCTTTTTGATCTTTTTGATCTTTTTGATCTTTTTGATCTTTTTGATCTTTTTGATCTTTTTGATCTTTTTGATCTTTTTGATTTTTTTGATCTTTTTGATCTTTTTGATCTTTGTGATCTTTTAGATCTTTTAGATCTTTTTAATCTTTTAAATCTTTTAGATCTTTTAGATCTTTTAGATCTTTTAGATCTTTTAGATCTTTTAGATATTTTAGATCTTTTAGATCTTTTAGATCTTTTATATCTTTTAGATCTTTTAGATCTTTCAGATCTTTTAGATCTTTTAGATCTTTTAGATCTTTTAGATCTTTTAGATCTTTTAGATCTTTTAGATCTTTTAGATCTTTTAGATCTTTTAGATCTTTTAGATCTTTTAGATCTTTTAGATCTTTTAGATCTTTTAGATCTTTTAGATCTTTTAGATCTTTTAGATCTTTTAGATCTTTTAGATCTTTTAGATCTTTTAGATCTTTTAGATCTTTTAGATCTTTTAGATCTTTTAGATCTTTTAGATCTTTTAGATCTTTTAGATCTTTTAGATTTTTTAGATCTTTTAGATCTTTTAGATCTTTTAGATCTTTTAGATCTTTTAGATCTTTTAGATCTTTTAGATCTTTTAGATCTTTTAGATTTTTTAGATCTTTTAGATCTTTTAGATCTTTTAGATCTTTTAGATCTTTTAGATATTTTAGATCTTTTAGATCTTTTAGATCTTTTAGATCTTTTAGATCTTTTAGATCTTTTAGATCTTTTAGATCTTTTAGATCTTTTAGATCTTTTAGATCTTTTAGATCTTTTAGATCTTTAAGATCTTTTAGATCTTTTAGATCTTTTAGATCTTTTAGATCTTTTAGATCTTTTAGATCTTTTAGATCTTTTAGATCTTTTAGATCTTTTAGATCTTTTAGATCTTTTAGATCTTTTAGATCTTTTAGATCTTTTAGATCTTTTAGATCTTTTAGATCTTTTAGATCTTTTAGATCTTTTAGATCTTTTAGATCTTTTAGATCTTTTAGATCTTTTAGATCTTTTAGATCTTTTAGATCTTTTAGATCTTTTAGATCTTTTAGATCTTTTAGATCTTTTAGAGCTTTTAGAGCTTTTAGATCTTTTAGATCTTTTAGTTCTTTTTGATCTTTTTGATCTTTTTGATCTTTTTGATCTTTTTGATCTTTTTGATCTTATTGATCTTTTTGATCTTTTTGATCTTTTTGATCTTTTTGACATTTTTGATCTTTTTGATCTTTTTGATCTTTTTGATCTTTTTGATCTTTTTGATCTTTTTGATCTTTTTGATCTTTTTGATCTTTTTGATCTTTTTGATCTTTTTGATCTTTTTGATCTTTTTGATCTTTTTGATCTTTTTGATCTTTTTGATCTTTTTGATCTTTTTGATCTTTTTGATCTTTTTGATCTTTTTGATCTTTTTGATCTTTTTGATCTTTTTGATCTTTTTGATCTTTTTGATCTTTTTGATCTTTTTGATCTTTTTGATCTTTTTGATCTTTTTGATCTTTTTGATCTTTTTGATCTTTTTGATCTTTTTGATCTTTTTGATCTTTTTGATCTTTTTGATCTTTTTGATCTTTTTTATCTTTTTGATCTTTTTGATCTTTTTGATCTTTTTGATCTTTTTGATCTTTTTGATCTTTTTGATCTTTTTGATCTTTTTGATCTTTTTGATCTTTTTGATCTTTTTGATCTTTTTGATCTTTTTGATCTTTTTGATCTTTTTGATCTTTTTAATCTTTTAGATCTTATAGATCTTTTAGATCTTTTAGATCTTTTAGATCTTTTAGATATTTTAGATCTTTTAGATCTTTTAGATCTTTTAGATCTTTTAGATCTTTTCGATCTTTTAGATCTTTTAGGTCTTTTAAATCTTTTAGGTCTTTTAAATCTTTTAGATTTTTAAATCTTTTAGATCTTTTAGATCTTTTAGATCTTTTAGATCTTTTAGATCTTTTAGATCTTTTAGATCTTTTAGATCTTTTAGATCTTTTTGATCTTTTTGATCTTTTTGATCTTTTTGATCTTTTTGATCTTTTTGATTTTTTTGATCTTTTTGATCTTTTTGATCTTTTTGATCTTTTTGATCTTTTTGATCTTTTTGATCTTTTTGATCTTTATGATCTTTTTGATCTTTATGATCTTTTTGATCTTTTTGATCTTTTTGATCTTTTTGATCTTTTTGATCTTTTTGATCTTTTTGAACTTTTTGATCTTTTTGATCTTTTTGATCTTTTTGATCTTTTTGATCTTTTTGATCTTTTTGATCTTTTTGATCTTTTTGATCTTTTTGATCTTTTTGATCTTTTTGATCTTTTTGATCTTTTTGATCTTTTTGATCTTTTTGATCTTTTTGATCTTTTTGATCTTTTTGATCTTTTTGATCTTTTTGATCTTTTTGATCTTTTTGATCTTTTTGATCTTTTTGATCTTTTTGATCTTTTTGATTTTTTTGATCTTTTTGATCTTTTTGATCTTTGTGATCTTTTAGATCTTTTAGATCTTTTTAATCTTTTAAATCTTTTAGATCTTTTAGATCTTTTAGATCTTTTAGATCTTTTAGATCTTTTAGATATTTTAGATCTTTTAGATCTTTTAGATCTTTTATATCTTTTAGATCTTTTAGATCTTTCAGATCTTTTAGATCTTTCAGATCTTTTAGATCTTTTAGATCTTTTAGATCTTTTAGATCTTTTAGATCTTTTAGATCTTTTAGATCTTTTAGATCTTTTAGATCTTTTAGATCTTTCAGATCTTTTAGATCTTACAGATCTTTTAGATCTTTCAGATCTTTTAGATCTTTTAGATCTTTTAGATCTTTTAGATCTTTTAGATCTTTTAGATCTTTTAGATCTTTTAGATCTTTTAGATCTTTTAGATCTTTTAGATCTTTTAGATCTTTTAGATCTTTTAGATCTTTTAGATCTTTTAGATCTTTTAGATCTTTTAGATCTTTTAGATCTTTTAGATCTTTTAGATCTTTTAGATTTTTTAGATCTTTTAGATCTTTTAGATCTTTTAGATCTTTTAGATCTTTTAGATCTTTTAGATCTTTTAGATCTTTTAGATTTTTTAGATCTTTTAGATCTTTTAGATCTTTTAGATCTTTTAGATCTTTTAGATATTTTAGATCTTTTAGATCTTTTAGATCTTTTAAATCTTTTAGATCTTTTAGATCTTTTAGATCTTTTAGATCTTTTAGATCTTTTAGATCTTTAAGATCTTTTAGATCTTTTAGATCTTTTAGATCTTTTAGATCTTTTAGATCTTTTAGATCTTTTAGATCTTTTAGATCTTTTAGATCTTTTAGATCTTTTAGATCTTTTAGATCTTTTAGATCTTTTAGATCTTTTAGATCTTTTAGATCTTTTAGATCTTTTAGATCTTTTAGATCTTTTAGATCTTTTAGATCTTTTAGATCTTTTAGATCTTTTAGATCTTTTAGATCTTTTAGATCTTTTAGATCTTTTAGATCTTTTAGATCTTTTAGAGCTTTTAGATCTTTTAGATCTTTTAGTTCTTTTTGATCTTTTTGATCTTTTTGATCTTTTTGATCTTTTTGATCTTTTTGATCTTATTGATCTTTTTGATCTTTTTGATCTTTTTGATCTTTTTGACATTTTTGATCTTTTTGATCTTTTAGATCTTTTAGATCTTTTAGATCTTTTAGATCTTCTACATCTTTTTGATCTTTGAGATCTTTTAGATCTTTTAGATCTTTTCGATCTTTTTGATCTTTTTGATCTTTTTGATCTCTTTGATCTTTTTGATGTTTTAGATCTTTTAGATCTTTTAGATCTTTTTGATCTTTTAGATCTTTTAAATCTTTTTGATCTTTTTGATCTTTTTGATCTTTTTGATTTTATTGATCTTTTTGATCTTTTTGATCTTTTAGATCTTTTTTATCTTTTCGACCTTTTCGATCTTTTTGATGTTTTCGATCTCTTCGATCTTTTCGATCTTTTTGATCTCTTTGATCTTTTTGATGTTTTAGATCTTTTTGATCTTTTAGATCTTTTAAATCTTTTAAATCTTTTAAATCTTTTAGATCTTTTAGATCTTTTTGATCTTTTTGATCTTTTTGATCTTTTTGATCTTTTTGATCTTTTTGATCTTTTTGATCTTTTTGATCTTTTTGATCTTTTTGATCTTTTTGATCTTTTTGATCTTTTTGATCTTTTTGATCTTTTTGATCTTTTTGATCTTTTTGATCTTTTTGATCTTTTTGATCTTTTTGATCTTTTTGATCTTTTTGATCTTTTTGATCTTTTTGATCTTTTTGATCTTTTTGATCTTTTTGATCTTTTTGATCTTTTTGATCTTTTTGATCTTTTTGATCTTTTTGATCTTTTTGATCTTTTTGATCTTTTTGATCTTTTTGATCTTTTTGATCTTTTTGATCTTTTTGATCTTTTTGATCTTTTTGATCTTTTTGATCTTTTTGATCTTTTTGATCTTTTTGATCTTTTTTATCTTTTTGATCTTTTTGATCTTTTTGATCTTTTTGATCTTTTTGATCTTTTTGATCTTTTTGATCTTTTTAATCTTTTAGATATTTAGATCTTTTAGATCTTTTAGATCTTTTAGATATTTTAGATCTTTTAGATCTTTTAGATCTTTTAGATCTTTTAGATCTTTTAGATCTTTTAGATCTTTTAGGTCTTTTAAATCTTTTAGGTCTTTTAAATCTTTTAGATTTTTAAATCTTTTAGATCTTTTAGATCTTTTAGATCTTTTAGATCTTTTAGATCTTTTAGATCTTTTAGATCTTTTTGATCTTTTTGATCTTTTTGATTTTTTTGATCTTTTTGATCTTTTTGATCTTTTTGATCTTTTTGATCTTTTTGATCTTTTTGATCTTTTTGATCTTTATGATCTTTTTGATCTTTTTGATCTTTTTGATCTTTATGATCTTTTTGATCTTTTTGATCTTTTTGATCTTTTTGATCTTTTTGATCTTTTTGATCTTTTTGATCTTTTTGATCTTTTTGATCTTTTTGAACTTTTTGATCTTTTTGATCTTTTTGATCTTTTTGATCTTTTTGATCTTTTTGATCTTTTTGATCTTTTTGATCTTTTTGATCTTTTTGATCTTTTTGATCTTTTTGATCTTTTTGATCTTTTTGATCTTTTTGATCTTTTTGATCTTTTTGATCTTTTTGATCTTTTTGATCTTTTTGATCTTTTTGATCTTTTTGATCTTTTTGATCTTTTTGATCTTTTTGATCTTTTTGATCTTTTTGATCTTTTTGATCTTTTTGATCTTTTTGATCTTTTTGATCTTTTTGATCTTTTTGATCTTTTTGATCTTTTTGATCTTTTTGATCTTTTTGATCTTTTTGATCTTTATGATCTTTTTGATCTTTTTGATCTTTTTGGTCTTTTTGGTCTTTTTGATCTTTTTGATTTTTTTGATCTTTTTGATCTTTTTGATCTTTTTGATCTTTTTGATCTTTTTGATCTCTTTGATCTTTTTGATCTTTTTGATCTTTTTGATCTTTTTGATCTTTTTGATCTTTTTGATCTTTTTGATCTTTTTGATCTTTTTGATCTTTTTGATCTTTTTGATCTTTTTGATCTTTTTGATCTTTTTGATCTTTTTGATCTTTTTGATCTTTTTGATCTTTTTGATCTTTTTGATCTTTTTGATCTTTTTGATCTTTTTGATCTTTTTGATCTTTTTGATCTTTTTGATCTTTTTGATCTTTTTGATCTTTATGATCTTTGTGATCTTTTAGATCTTTTAGATCTTTTTAATCTTTTAAATCTTTTAGATCTTTTAGATCTTTTAGATCTTTTAGATCTTTTAGATCTTTTAGATATTTTAGATCTTTTAGATCTTTTATATCTTTTAGATCTTTTAGATCTTTCAGATCTTTCAGATCTTTCAGATCTTTTAGATCTTTTAGATCTTTTAGATCTTTTAGATCTTTTAGATCTTTTAGATCTTTTAGATCTTTTAGATCTTTTAGATCTTTTAGATCTTTCAGATCTTTTAGATCTTTCAGATCTTTTAGATCTTTTAGATCTTTTAGATCTTTTAGATCTTTTAGATCTTTTAGATCTTTTAGATCTTTTAGATCTTTTAGATCTTTTAGATCTTTTAGATCTTTTAGATCTTTTAGATCTTTTAGATCTTTTAGATCTTTTAGATCTTTTAGATCTTTTAGATCTTTTAGATCTTTTAGATCTTTTAGATCTTTTAGATCTTTTAGATTTTTTAGATCTTTTAGATTTTTTAGATCTTTTAGATCTTTTAGATCTTTTAGATCTTTTAGATTTTTTAGATCTTTTAGATCTTTTAGATCTTTTAGATCTTTTAGATCTTTTAGATCTTTTAGATCTTTTAGATCTTTTAGATCTTTTAGATCTTTTAGATCTTTTAGATCTTTTAGATCTTTTAGATCTTTTAGATCTTTTAGATCTTTTAGATCTTTTAGATCTTTTAGATCTTTTAGATCTTTTAGATCTTTTAGATCTTTTAGATCTTTTAGATCTTTTAGATCTTTTAGATCTTTTAGATCTTTTAGATCTTTTAGATCTTTTAGATCTTTTAGATCTTTTAGATCTTTTAGATCTTTTAGATCTTTTAGATCTTTTAGATCTTTTAGATCTTTTAGATCTTTTAGATCTTTTAGATCTTTTAAATCTTTTAGTTCTTTTTGATCTTTTTGATCTTTTTGATCTTTTTGATCTTTTTGATCTTTTTGATCTTATTGATCTTTTTGATCTTATTGATCTTTTTGATCTTTTTTATCTTTTTGATCTTTTTGACATTTTTGATCTTTTTGATCTTTTAGATCTTTTAGATCTTTTAGATCTTCTACATCTTTTAGATCTTTTAGATCTTTTAGATCTTTTCGATCTTTTTGATCTTTTTGATCTTTTTGATCTTTTTGATCTCTTTGATCTTTTTGATGTTTTAGATCTTTTAGATCTTTTAGATGTTTTTGATCTTTTAGATCTTTTAAATCTTTTTGATCTTTTTGATCTTTTTGATCTTTTTGATCTTTTTGATCTTTTTGATCTTTTTGATCTTTTTGATTTTATTGATCTTTTTGATCTTTTTGATCTTTTAGATCTTTTTTATCTTTTCGACCTTTTCGATCTTTTTGATGTTTTCGATCTCTTCGATCTTTTCGATCTTTTTGATCTCTTTGATCTTTTTGATGTTTTAGATCTTTTTGATCTTTTAGATCTTTTAAATCTTTTAAATCTTTTAAATCTTTTAAATCTTTTAAATCTTTTAAATCTTTTAGATCTTTTAGATCTTTTAGATCTTTTAGATCTTTTAGATCTTTTAGATCTTTTAGATCTTTTAGATCTTTTAGATCTTTTAGATCTTTTAGATCTTTTAGATCTTTTTGATCTTTTTGATCTTTTTGATCTTTTAGATCTTTTTGATCTTTTTGATCTTTTTGATCTTTTTGATCTTTTTGATCTTTTTGATCTTTTTGATCTTTTTGATCTTTTTGATCTTTTTGATCTTTTTGATCTTTTTGATCTTTTTGATCTTTTTGATCTTTTTGATCTTTTTGATCTTTTTGATCTTTTTGATCTTTTTGATCTTTTTGATCTTTTTGATCTTTTTGATCTTTTTGATCTTTTTGATCTTTTTGATCTTTTTGATCTTTTTGATCTTTTTGATCTTTTTGATCTTTTTGATCTTTTTGATCTTTTTGATCTTTTTGATCTTTTTGATCTTTTTGATCTTTTTGATCTTTTTGATCTTTTTGATCTTTTTGATCTTTTTGATCTTTTTGATCTTTTTGATCTTTTTGATCTTTTTGATCTTTTTGATCTTTTTGATCTTTTTGATCTTTTTGATCTTTTTGATCTTTTTGATCTTTTGATCTTTTTGATCTTTTTGACCTTTTTGATCTTTTTGATATTTTTGATCTTTTTAATCTTTTTGAACTTTTTGATCTTTTTGAACTTTTTGATCTTTTTGATCTTTTTGATCATTTTGATCATTTTGATCTTTTTGATCTTTTTGATCTTTTTGATCTTTTGATCTTTTTGATCTTTTTGATCTTTTTGATCTTTTTGATCTTTTTGATCTTTTTGATCTTTTTGATCTTTTTGATCTTTTTGATCTTTTTGATCTTTTTGATCTTTTTGATCTTTTTGATCTTTTTGATCTTTTTGATCTTTTTGATCTTTTTGATCTTTTTGATCTTTTTGATCTTTTTGATCTTTTTGATCTTTTTGATCTTTTTGATCTTTTTGATCTTTTTGATCTTTTTGATCTTTTTGATCTTTTTGATCTTTTTGATCTTTTTGATCTTTTTGATCTTTTTGATCTTTTTGATCTTTTTGATCTTTTTGATCTTTTTGATCTTTTTGATCTTTTTGATCTTTTTGATCTTTTTGATCTTTTTGATCTTTTTGATCTTTTTGATCTTTTTGATCTTTTTGATCATTTTGATCTTTTTGATCATTTTGATCTTTTTGTTCTTTTTGATCTTTTTGATCTTTTTGATCTTTTTGATCTTTTTGATCTTTTTGATCTTTTTGATCTTTTTGATCTTTTTGATCTTTTTGATCTTTTTGATCTTTTTGATCTTTTTGATCTTTTTGATCTTTTTGATCTTTTTGATCTTTTTGATCTTTTTGATCTTTTTGATCTTTTTGATCTTTTTGATCTTTTTGATCTTTTTGATCTTTTTGATCTTTTTGATCTTTTTGATCTTTTTGATCTTTTTGATCTTCGTGGTCTTTTTGATGTTTTTTGATCTCCTTGATGTTTTTGATCTTTTTGATCTTTTTGATATTTTTGATCTTTTTGATCTTTTTGATCTTTTTGATCTTTTTGATCTTTTTGATCTTTTTGATCTTTTTGATCTTTTTGATCTTTTTGATCTTTTTGATCTTTTTGATCTTTTTGATCTTTTTGATCTTTTTGATCTTTTTGATCTTTTTGATCTTTTTGATCTTTTTGATCTTTTTGATCTTTTTGATCTTTTTGATCTTTTTGATCTTTTTGATCTTTTTGATCTTTATGATCTTTATGATCTTTTTGATCTTTTTGATCTTTTTGATCTTTTTGATCTTTTTGATCTTTTTGATCTTTTTGATCTTTTTGATCTTTTTGATCTTTTTGATCTTTTTGATCTTTTTGATCTTTTTGATCTTTTTGATCTTTTTGATCTTTTTGATCTTTTTGATCTTTTTGATCTTTTTGATCTTTTTGATCTTTTTGATCTTTTTGATCTTTTTGATCTTTTTGATCTTTTTGATCTTTTTGATCTTTTTGATCTTTTTGATCTTTTTGATCTTTTTGATCTTTATGATCTTTGTGATCTTTTAGATCTTTTAGATCTTTTTAATCTTTTAAATCTTTTAGATCTTTTAGATCTTTTAGATCTTTTAGATATTTTAGATCTTTTAGATCTTTTAGATCTTTTATATCTTTTAGATCTTTTAGATCTTTCAGATCTTTCAGATCTTTTAGATCTTTTAGATCTTTTAGATCTTTTAGATCTTTTAGATCTTTTAGATCTTTTAGATCTTTTAGATCTTTTAGATCTTTTAGATCTTTTAGATCTTTTAGATCTTTTAGATCTTTTAGATCTTTCAGATCTTTTAGATCTTACAGATCTTTTAGATCTTTCAGATCTTTTAGATCTTTTAGATCTTTTAGATCTTTTAGATCTTTTAGATCTTTTAGATCTTTTAGATCTTTTAGATCTTTTAGATCTTTTAGATCTTTTAGATCTTTTAGATCTTTTAGATCTTTTAGATCTTTTAGATTTTTTAGATCTTTTAGATCTTTTAGATCTTTTAGATCTTTTAGATCTTTTAGATCTTTTAGATCTTTTAGATCTTTTAGATCTTTTAGATCTTTTAGATCTTTTAGATCTTTTAGATCTTTTAGATCTTTTAGATCTTTTAAATCTTTTAGTTCTTTTTGATCTTTTTGATCTTTTTGATCTTTTTGATCTTATTGATCTTTTTGATCTTATTGATCTTTTTGATCTTTTTTATCTTTTTGATCTTTTTGACATTTTTGATCTTTTTGATCTTTTAGATCTTTTAGATCTTTTAGATCTTCTACATCTTTTAGATCTTTTAGATCTTTTAGATCTTTTCGATCTTTTTGATCTTTTTGATCTTTTTGATCTTTTTGATCTCTTTGATCTTTTTGATGTTTTAGATCTTTTAGATCTTTTAGATCTTTTTGATCTTTTAGATCTTTTAAATCTTTTTGATCTTTTTGATCTTTTTGATCTTTTTGATCTTTTTGATCTTTTTGATTTTATTGATCTTTTTGATCTTTTTGATCTTTTAGATCTTTTTTATCTTTTCGACCTTTTCGATCTTTTTGATGTTTTCGATCTCTTCGATCTTTTCGATCTTTTTGATCTCTTTGATCTTTTTGATGTTTTAGATCTTTTTGATCTTTTAGATCTTTTAAATCTTTTAAATCTTTTAAATCTTTTAAATCTTTTAGATCTTTTAGATCTTTTAGATCTTTTAGATCTTTTAGATCTTTTAGATCTTTTAGATCTTTTAGATCTTTTTGATCTTTTTGATCTTTTTGATCTTTTTGATCTTTTTGATATTTTTGATATTTTTGATCTTTTTGATCTTTTTGATCTTTTTGATCTTTTTGATCTTTTTGATCTTTTTGATCTTTTTGATCTTTTTGATCTTTTTGATCTTTTTGATCTTTTTGATCTTTTTGATCTTTTTGATCTTTTTGATCTTTTTGATCTTTTTGATCTTTTTGATCTTTTTGATCTTTTTGATCTTTTTGATCTTTTTGATCTTTTTGATCTTTTTGATCTTTTTGATCTTTTTGATCTTTTTGATCTTTTTGATCTTTTTGATCTTTTTGATCTTTTTGATCTTTTTGATCTTTTTGATCTTTTTGATCTTTTTGATCTTTTTGATCTTTTTGATCTTTTTGATCTTTTTGATCTTTTTGATCTTTTTGATCTTTTTGATCTTTTTGATCTTTTTGATCTTTTTGATCTTTTTGATCTTTTTGATCTTTTTGATCTTTTTGATCTTTTTGATCTTTTTGATCTTTTTGATCTTTTTGATCTTTTTGATCTTTTTGATCATTTTGATCTTTTTGATCATTTTGATCTTTTTGATCTTTTTGATCTTTTTGATCTTTTTGATCTTTTTGATCTTTTTGATCTTTTTGATCTTTATGATCTTTTTGATCTTTTTGATCTTTTTGATCTTTTTTTTATCTTTTTTATCTTTTTGATCTTTTTGATCTTTTTGATCTTTTTGATCTTTTTGATCTTTTTGATCTTTTTGATCTTTTTGATCTTTTTGATCTTTTTGATCTTTTTGATCTTTTTGATCTTTTTGATCGTTTTGATCTTTTTGATCTTTTTGATCTTTTTGATCTTTTTGATCTTTTTGATCTTTTTGATCTTTTTGATCTTTTTGATCTTTTTGATCTTTTTGATCTTTTTGATCTTTTTGATCTTTTTGATCTTTTTGATCTTTTTGATCTTTTTGATCTTTTTGATCTTTTTGATCTTTTTGATCTTTTTGATCTTTTTGATCTTTTTGATCTTTTTGATCTTTTTGATCTTTTTGATCTTTTTTATCTTTTTGATCTTTTTGATCTTTTTGACCTTTTTGACCTTTTTGACCTTTTTGACCTTTTTGACCTTTTTGATCTTTTTAATCTTTTTGATCTTTTTGAACTTTTTGATCTTTTTGATCTTTTTGATCATTTTGATCATTTTGATCATTTTGATCTTTTTGATCTTTTTGATCTTTTTGATCTTTTGATCTTTTTGATCTTTTTAATCTTTTTGATCTTTTTGATCTTTTTGATCTTTTTGATCTTTTTGATCTTTTTGATCTTTTTGATCTTTTTGATCTTTTTGATCTTTTTGATCTTTTTGATCTTTTTGATCTTTTTGATCTTTTTGATCTTTTTGATCTTTTTGATCTTTTTGATCTTTTTGATCTTTTTGATCTTTTTGATCTTTTTGATCTTTTTGATCTTTTTGATCTTTTTGATCTTTTTGATCTTTTTGATCTTTTTGATCTTTTTGATCTTTTTGATCATTTTGATCTTTTTGTTCTTTTTGATCTTTTTGATCTTTTTGATCTTTTTGATCTTTTTGATCTTTTTGATCTTTTTGATCTTTTTGATCTTTTTGATCTTTTTGATCTTTTTGATCTTTTTGATCTTTTTGATCTTTTTGATCTTTTTGATCTTTTTGATCTTTTTGATCTTTTTGATCTTTTTGATCTTTTTGATCTTTTTGATCTTTTTGATCTTTTTGATCTTTTTGATCTTTTTGATCTTTTTGATCTTTTTGATCTTTTTGATCTTTTTGATCTTTTTGATCTTTTTGATCTTTTTGATCTTTTTGATCTTTTTGATCTTTTTGATCTTTTTGATCTTTTTGATCTTTTTGATCTTTTTGATCTTTTTGATCTTTTTGATCTTTTTGATCTTTTTGATCTTTTTGATCTTTTTGATCTTTTTGATCTTTTTGATCTTTTTGATCTTTTTGATCTTTTTGATCTTTTTGATCTTTTTGATCTTTTTGATCTTTTTGATCTTTTTGATCTTTTTGATCTTTTTGATCTTTTTGATCTTTTTGATCTTTTTGATCTTTTTGATCTTTTTGATCTTTTTGATCTTTTTGATCTTTTTGATCTTTTTGATCTTTTTGATCTTTTTGATCTTTTTGATCTTTTTGATCTTTTTGATCTTTTTGATCTTTTTGATCTTTTTGATCTTTTTGATCTTTTTGATCTTTTTGATCTTTTTGATCTTTTTGATCTTTTTGATCTTTTTGATCTTTTTGATCTTTTTGATCTTTTTGATCTTTTTGATCTTTTTGATCTTTTTGATCTTTTTGATCTTTTTGATCTTTTTGATCTTTTTGATCTTTTTGATCTTTTTGATCTTTTTGATCTTTTTGATCTTTTTGATCTTTTTGATCTTTTTGATCTTTTTGATCTTTTTGATCTTTTTGATCTTTTTGATCTTTTTGATCTTTTTGATCTTTTTGATCTTTTTGATCTTTTTGATCTTTTTGATCTTTTTGATCTTTTTGATCTTTATGATCTTATTGATCTTTTTGATCTTTTTGATCTTTTTGATCTTTTTGATCTTTTTGATCTTTTTGATATTTTTGATCTTTTTGATCTTTTTGATCTTTTTGATCTTTTTGATCTTCGTGGTCTTTTTGATGTTTTTTGATCTCCTTGATGTTTTTGTTGTTTTTGTTGTTTTTGATCTTTTTGATCTTTTAGATCTTTTTGATCTTTTTGATCTTTTTGATCTTTTTGATCTTTTTGATCTTTTTGATCTTTTTGATCTTTTTGATCTTTTTGATCTTTTTGATCTTTTTGATCTTTTTGATCTTTTTGATCTTTTTGATCTTTTTGATCTTTTTGATCTTTTTGATCTTTTTGATCTTTTTGATCTTTTTGATCTTTTTGATCTTTTTGATCTTTTTGATCTTTTTGATCTTTTTGATCTTTTTGATCTTTTTGATCTTTTTGATCTTTTTGATCTTTTTGATCTTTTTGATCTTTTTGATCTTTTTGATCTTTTTGATCTTTTTGATCTTTTTGATCTTTTTGATCTTTTTGATCTTTTTGATCTTTTTGATCTTTTTGATCTTTTTGATCTTTTTGATCTTTTTGATCTTTTTGATCTTTTTGATCTTTTTGATCTTTTTGATCTTTTTGATCTTTTTGATCTTTTTGATCTTCTTGATCTTTTTGATCTTTTTGATCTTTTTGATCTTTTTGATCTTTTTGATCTTTTTGATCTTTTTGATCTTTTTGATCTTTTTGATCCTTTTGATCTTTTTGATCTTTTTGATCTTTATGATTTTTTTGATCTTGTTGATCTTTTTGATCTTTTAGATCTTTTAGATCTTTTAGATCTTTTTGATCTTTTAGATCTTGTAGATCTTTTAGATCTTTTAGATCTTTTAGATCTTTTAGATCTTTTAGATCTTTTAGATCTTTTAGATCTTTTAGATCTTTTAGATCTTTTAGATCTTTTAGATCTTTTAGATCTTTTAGATCTTTTAGATCTTTTAGATCTTTTAGAACTTTTAGATCTTTTAGATCTTTTAGATCTTTTAGATCTTTTAGATCTTTTAGATCTTTTAGATCTTTTAGATCTTTTAGATCTTTTAGATCTTTTAGATCTTTTAGATCTTTTAGATCTTTTAGATCTTTTAGATCTTTTAGATCTTTTAGATCTTTTAGATCTTTTAGATCTTTTAGATCTTTTAGATCTTTTAGATCTTTTAGATCTTTTAGATCTTTTAGATCTTTTAGATCTTTTAGATCTTTTAGATCTTTTAGATCTTTTAGATCTTTTAGATCATTTAGATCTTTTAGATCTTTTAGATCTTTTAGATCTTTTAGATCTTTTAGATCTTTTAGATCTTTTAGATCTTTTAGATCTTTTAGATCTTTTAGATCTTTTAGATCTTTTAGATCTTTTAGATCTTTTAGATCTTTTAGATCTTTTAGATCTTTTAGATCTTTTAGATCTTTTAGATCTTTTAGATCTTTTAGATCTTTTAGATCTTTTAGATCTTTTAGATCTTTTAGATCTTTTAGATCTTTTAGATTTTTTTGATCTTTTAGATCTTTTAGATCTTTTAGATCTTTTAGATCTTTTTGATCTTTTTGATCTTTTTGATCTTTTAGATCTTTTAGATCTTTTAGATCTTTTTTATCTTTTTGATCTTTTTGATCTTTTTGATCTTTTTGATCTTTTTGAATTTTTTGATCTTTTTGATCTTTTTGATCTTTTTGATCTTTTTGATCTATTTGATCTTTTTGATCTTTTTGATCTTTTTGATCTTTTTGATCTTTTTGATCTTTTTGATCTTTTTGATCTTTTTGATCTTTTTGATCTTTTTGATCTTTTTGATCTTTTTGATCTTTTTGATCTTTTTGATCTTTTTGATCTTTTTGATCTTTTTGATCTTTTTGATCTTTTTGATCTTTTTGATCTTTTTGATCTTTTTGATCTTTTTGATCTTTTTGATCTTTTTGATCTTTTTGATCTTTTTGATCTTTTTGATCTTTTTGATCTTTTTGATCTTTTTGATCTTTTTGATCTTTTTGATCTTTTTGATCTTTATGATCTTTTTGATCTTTTTGATCTTTTTGATCTTTTTGATCTTTTTGATCTTTTTGATCTTTTTGATCTTTTTGATCTTCTTGATCTTTTTGATCTTTTTGATCTTTTTGATCTTTTTGATCTTTTTAATCTTTTTGATCTTTTAGATCTTTTAGATCTTTTAGATCTTTTTGATCTTTTTGATCTTTTTGATCTTTTTGATCTTTTTAATCTTTTTGATCTTTTTGATCTTTTTGATCTTTTTGATCTTTTTGATCTTTTTGATCTTTTTGATCTTTTTGATCTTTTTGATCTTTTTGATCTTTTTGATCTTTTTGATCTTTTTGATCTTTTTGATCTTTTTGATCTTTTTGATCTTTTTGATCTTTTTGATCTTTTTGATCTTTTTGATCTTTTTGATCTTTTTGATCTTTTTGATCTTTTTGATCTTTTTGATCTTTTTGATCTTTTTGATCTTTTTGATCTTTTTGATCTTTTTGATCTTTTTGATCTTTTTGATCTTTTTGATCTTTTTGATCTTTTTGATCTTTTTGATCTTTTTGATCTTTTTGATCTTTTTGATCTTTTTAATCTTTTTGATCTTTTTGATCTTTTTGATCTTTTTGATCTTTTTGATCTTTTTGATCTTTTTGATCTTTTTGATCTTTTTGATCTTTTTGATCTTTTTGATCTTTTTGATCTTTTTGATCTTTTTGATCTTTTTGATCTTTTTGATCTTTTTGATCTTTTTGATCTTTTTGATCTTTTTGATCTTTTTGATCTTTTTGATCTTTTTGATCTTTTTGATCTTTTTGGTCTTTTTGATCTTTTTGATCTTTTTGATCTTTTTGATCTTTTTGATCTTTTTGATCTTTTTGATCTTTATGATTTTTTTGATCTTGTTGATCTTTTAGATCTTTTAGATCTTTTTGATCTTTTAGATCTTGTAGATCTTTTAGATCTTTTAGATCTTTTAGATCTTTTAGATCTTTTAGATCTTTTAGATCTTTTAGATCTTTTAGATCTTTTAGATCTTTTAGATCTTTTAGATCTTTTAGATCTTTTAGATCTTTTAGATCTTTTAGATCTTTTAGATCTTTTAGATCTTTTAGATCTTTTAGATCTTTTAGATCTTTTAGATCTTTTAGATCTTTTAGATCTTTTAGATCTTTTAGAACTTTTAGATCTTTTAGATCTTTTAGATCTTTTAGATCTTTTAGATCTTTTAGATCTTTTAGATCTTTTAGATCTTTTAGATCTTTTAGATCTTTTAGATCTTTTAGATCTTTTAGATCTTTTAGATCTTTTAGATCTTTTAGATCTTTTAGATCTTTTAGATCTTTTAGATCTTTTAGATCTTTTAGATCTTTTAGATCTTTTAGATCTTTTAGATCTTTTAGATCTTTTAGATCTTTTAGATCTTTTAGATCTTTTAGATCTTTTAGATCTTTTAGATCTTTTAGATCTTTTAGATCTTTTAGATCTTTTAGATCTTTTAGATCTTTTAGATCTTTTAGATCTTTTAGATCTTTTAGATCTTTTAGATCTTTTAGATCTTTTAGATCTTTTAGATCTTTTAGATCTTTTAGATCTTTTAGATCTTTTAGATCTTTTAGATCTTTTAGATCTTTTAGATCTTTTAGATCTTTTAGATCTTTTAGATCTTTTAGATCTTTTAGATCTTTTAGATCTTTTAGATCTTTTAGATCTTTTAGATCTTTTAGATCTTTTAGATCTTTTAGATCTTTTAGATCTTTTAGATCTTTTAGATCTTTTAGATTTTTTTGATCTTTTAGATCTTTTAGATCTTTTAGATCTTTTAGATCTTTTAGATCTTTTTGATCTTTTAGATCTTTTAGATCTTTTTGATCTTCTTGATCTTTTTGATCTTTTTGATCTTTTTGAATGTTTTGATCTTTTTGATCTTTTTGATCTTTTTGATCTTTTTGATCTTTTTGATCTTTTTGATCTTTTTGATCTTTTTGATCTTTATGATTTTTTTGATCTTGTTGATCTTTTTGATCTTTTAGATCTTTTAGATCTTTTTGATCTTTTAGATCTTGTAGATCTTTTAGATCTTTTAGATCTTTTAGATCTTTTAGATCTTTTAGATCTTTTAGATCTTTTAGATCTTTTAGATCTTTTAGATCTTTTAGATCTTTTAGATCTTTTAGATCTTTTAGATCTTTTAGATCTTTTAGATCTTTTAGATCTTTTAGATCTTTTAGATCTTTTAGATCTTTTAGATCTTTTAGATCTATTAGATCTTTTAGATCTTTTAGAACTTTTAGATCTTTTAGATCTTTTAGATCTTTTAGATCTTTTAGATCTTTTAGATCTTTTAGATCTTTTAGATCTTTTAGATCTTTTAGATCTTTTAGATCTTTTAGATCTTTTAGATCTTTTAGATCTTTTAGATCTTTTAGATCTTTTAGATCTTTTAGATCTTTTAGATCTTTTAGATCTTTTAGATCTTTTAGATCTTTTAGATCTTTTAGATCTTTTAGATCTTTTAGATCTTTTAGATCTTTTAGATCTTTTAGATCTTTTAGATCTTTTAGATCTTTTAGATCTTTTAGATCTTTTAGATCTTTTAGATCTTTTAGATCTTTTAGATCTTTTAGATCTTTTAGATCTTTTAGATCTTTTAGATCTTTTAGATCTTTTAGATCTTTTAGATCTTTTAGATCTTTTAGATCTTTTAGATCTTTTAGATCTTTTAGATCTTTTAGATCTTTTAGATCTTTTAGATCTTTTAGATCTTTTAGATCTTTTAGATCTTTTAGATCTTTTAGATCTTTTAGATCTTTTAGATCTTTTAGATCCTTTAGATCTTTTAGATCTTTTAGATCTTTTAGATCTTTTAGATCTTTTAGATCTTTTAGATCTTTTAGATCTTTTAGATCTTTTAGATCTTTTAGATCTTTTAGATCTTTTAGATCTTTTAGATCTTTTAGATCTTTTAGATCTTTTAGATCTTTTAGATCTTTTAGATTTTTTTGATCTTTTAGATCTTTTAGATCTTTTAGATCTTTTAGATCTTTTTGATCTTTTAGATCTTTTAGATCTTTTAGATCTTTTTGATCTTTTTGATCTTTTTGATCTTTTTGATCTTTTTGATCTTTTTGATCTTTTTGAATTTTTTGATCTTTTTGATCTTTTTGATCTTTTTGATCTTTTTGATCTATTTGATCTTTTTGATCTTTTTGATCTTTTTGATCTTCTTGATCTTTTTGATCTTTTTGATCTTTTTGATCTTTTTGATCTTTTTGATCTTTTTGATCTTTTTGATCTTTTTGATCTTTTTGATCTTTTTGATCTTTTTGATCTTTTTGATCTTTTTGATCTTTTTGATCTTTTTGATCTTTTTGATCTTTTTGATCTTTTTGATCTTTTTGATCTTTTTGATCTTTTTGATCTTTTTGATCTTTTTGATCTTTTTGATCTTTTTGATCTTTTTGATCTTTTTGATCTTTTTGATCTTTTTGATCTTTTTGATCTTTTTGATCTTTTTGATCTTTTTGATCTTTTTGATCTTTTTGATCTTTTTGATCTTTTTGATCTTTTTGATCTTTTTGATCTTTTTGATCTTTTTGATCTTTTTGATCTTTTTGATCTTTTTGATCTTTTTGATCTTTTTGATCTTTTTGATCTTTATGATCTTATTGATCTTTTTGATCTTTTTGATCTTTTTGATCTTTTTGATCTTTTTGATCTTTTTGATCTTTTTGATCTTTTTGATCTTTTTGATCTTTTTGATCTTCGTGGTCTTTTTGATGTTTTTTGATCTCCTTGATGTTTTTGTTGTTTTTGTTGTTTTTGATCTTTTAGATCTTTTTGATCTTTTTGATCTTTTTGATCTTTTTGATCTTTTTGATCTTTTTGATCTTTTTGATCTTTTTGATCTTTTTGATCTTTTTGATCTTTTTGATCTTTTTGATCTTTTTGATCTTTTTGATCTTTTTGATCTTTTTGATCTTTTTGATCTTTTTGATCTTTTTGATCTTTTTGATCTTTTTGATCTTTTTGATCTTTTTGATCTTTTTGATCTTTTTGATCTTTTTGATCTTTTTGATCTTTTTGATCTTTTTGATCTTTTTGATCTTTTTGATCTTTTTGATCTTTTTGATCTTTTTGATCTTTTTGATCTTTTTGATCTTTTTGATCTTTTTGATCTTTTTGATCTTTTTGATCTTTTTGATCTTTTTGATCTTTTTGATCTTTTTGATCTTTTTGATCTTTTTGATCTTTTTGATCTTTTTGATCTTTTTGATCTTTTTGATCTTTTTGATCTTTTTGATCTTTTTGATCTTTTTGATCTTTTTGATCTTTTTGATCTTTTTGATCTTTTTGATCTTTTTGATCTTTTTGATCTTTTTGATCTTTTTGATCTTTTTGATCTTTTTGATCTTTTTGATCTTTTTGATCTTTTTGATCTTTTTGATCTTTTTGATCTTTTTGATCTTTTTGATCTTTTTGATCTTTTTGATCTTTTTGATCCTTTTGATCTTTTTGATCTTTTTGATCTTTATGATTTTTTTGATCTTGTTGATCTTTTTGATCTTTTAGATCTTTTAGATCTTTTAGATCTTTTTGATCTTTTAGATCTTGTAGATCTTTTAGATCTTTTAGATCTTTTAGATCTTTTAGATCTTTTAGATCTTTTAGATCTTTTAGATCTTTTAGATCTTTTAGATCTTTTAGATCTTTTAGATCTTTTAGATCTTTTAGATCTTTTAGAACTTTTAGATCTTTTAGATCTTTTAGATCTTTTAGATCTTTTAGATCTTTTAGATCTTTTAGATCTTTTAGATCTTTTAGATCTTTTAGATCTTTTAGATCTTTTAGATCTTTTAGATCTTTTAGATCTTTTAGATCTTTTAGATCTTTTAGATCTTTTAGATCTTTTAGATCTTTTAGATCTTTTAGATCTTTTAGATCTTTTAGATCTTTTAGATCTTTTAGATCTTTTAGATCTTTTAGATCTTTTAGATCTTTTAGATCTTTTAGATCTTTTAGATCTTTTAGATCTTTTAGATCTTTTAGATCTTTTAGATCTTTTAGATCTTTTAGATCTTTTAGATCTTTTAGATCTTTTAGATCTTTTAGATCTTTTAGATCTTTTAGATCTTTTAGATCTTTTAGATCTTTTAGATCTTTTAGATTTTTTTGATCTTTTAGATCTTTTAGATCTTTTAGATCTTTTAGATCTTTTTGATCTTTTTGATCTTTTTGATCTTTTAGATCTTTTAGATCTTTTTTATCTTTTTGATCTTTTTGATCTTTTTGATCTTTTTGATCTTTTTGATCTTTTTGAATTTTTTGATCTTTTTGATCTTTTTGATCTTTTTGATCTATTTGATCTTTTTGATCTTTTTGATCTTTTTGATCTTTTTGATCTTTTTGATCTTTTTGATCTTTTTGATCTTTTTGATCTTTTTGATCTTTTTGATCTTTTTGATCTTTTTGATCTTTTTGATCTTTTTGATCTTTTTGATCTTTTTGATCTTTTTGATCTTTTTGATCTTTTTGATCTTTTTGATCTTTTTGATCTTTTTGATCTTTTTGATCTTTTTGATCTTTTTGATCTTTTTGATCTTTTTGATCTTTTTGATCTTTTTGATCTTTATGATCTTTTTGATCTTTTTGATCTTTTTGATCTTTTTGATCTTTTTGATCTTTTTGATCTTTTTGATCTTTTTGATCTTCTTGATCTTTTTGATCTTTTTGATCTTTTTGATCTTTTTGATCTTTTTAATCTTTTTGATCTTTTTGATCTTTTAGATCTTTTAGATCTTTTTGATCTTTTTGATCTTTTTGATCTTTTTGATCTTTTTGATCTTTTTAATCTTTTTGATCTTTTTGATCTTTTTGATCTTTTTGATCTTTTTGATCTTTTTGATCTTTTTGATCTTTTTGATCTTTTTGATCTTTTTGATCTTTTTGATCTTTTTGATCTTTTTGATCTTTTTGATCTTTTTGATCTTTTTGATCTTTTTGATCTTTTTGATCTTTTTGATCTTTTTGATCTTTTTGATCTTTTTGATCTTTTTGATCTTTTTGATCTTTTTGATCTTTTTGATCTTTTTGATCTTTTTGATCTTTTTGATCTTTTTGATCTTTTTGATCTTTTTGATCTTTTTGATCTTTTTGATCTTTTTGATCTTTTTGATCTTTTTGATCTTTTTGATCTTTTTGATCTTTTTGATCTTCTTGATCTTCTTGATCTTTTTGATCTTTTTGATCTTTTTGATCTTTTTGATCTTTTTGATCTTTTTAATCTTTTTGATCTTTTTGATCTTTTTGATCTTTTTGATCTTTTTGATCTTTTTGATCTTTTTGATCTTTTTGATCTTTTTGATCTTTTTGATCTTTTTGATCTTTTTGATCTTTTTGATCTTTTTGATCTTTTTGATCTTTTTGATCTTTTTGATCTTTTTGATCTTTTTGATCTTTTTGATCTTTTTGATCTTTTTGATCTTTTTGATCTTTTTGATCTTTTTGATCTTTTTGATCTTTTTGATCTTTTTGATCTTTTTGATCTTTTTGATCTTTTTGATCTTTTTGATCTTTTTGATCTTTTTGATCTTTTTGATCTTTTTGATCTTTTTGGTCTTTTTGATCTTTTTGATCTTTTTGATCTTTTTGATCTTTTTGATCTTTTTGATCTTTTTGATCTTTTTGATCTTTATGATTTTTTTGATCTTGTTGATCTTTTAGATCTTTTAGATCTTTTTGATCTTTTAGATCTTGTAGATCTTTTAGATCTTTTAGATCTTTTAGATCTTTTAGATCTTTTAGATCTTTTAGATCTTTTAGATCTTTTAGATCTTTTAGATCTTTTAGATCTTTTAGATCTTTTAGATCTTTTAGATCTTTTAGATCTTTTAGATCTTTTAGATCTTTTAGATCTTTTAGATCTTTTAGATCTTTTAGATCTTTTAGATCTTTTAGAACTTTTAGATCTTTTAGATCTTTTAGATCTTTTAGATCTTTTAGATCTTTTAGATCTTTTAGATCTTTTAGATCTTTTAGATCTTTTAGATCTTTTAGATCTTTTAGATCTTTTAGATCTTTTAGATCTTTTAGATCTTTTAGATCTTTTAGATCTTTTAGATCTTTTAGATCTTTTAGATCTTTTAGATCTTTTAGATCTTTTAGATCTTTTAGATCTTTTAGATCTTTTAGATCTTTTAGATCTTTTAGATCTTTTAGATCTTTTAGATCTTTTAGATCTTTTAGATCTTTTAGATCTTTTAGATCTTTTAGATCTTTTAGATCTTTTAGATCTTTTAGATCTTTTAGATCTTTTAGATCTTTTAGATCTTTTAGATCTTTTAGATCTTTTAGATCTTTTAGATCTTTTAGATCTTTTAGATCTTTTAGATCTTTTAGATCTTTTAGATCTTTTAGATCTTTTAGATCTTTTAGATCTTTTAGATCTTTTAGATCTTTTAGATCTTTTAGATCTTTTAGATCTTTTAGATCTTTTAGATCTTTTAGATCTTTTAGATTTTTTTGATCTTTTAGATCTTTTAGATCTTTTAGATCTTTTAGATCTTTTAGATCTTTTTGATCTTTTAGATCTTTTAGATCTTTTTGATCTTCTTGATCTTTTTGATCTTTTTGATCTTTTTGAATGTTTTGATCTTTTTGATCTTTTTGATCTTTTTGATCTTTTTGATCTTTTTGATCTTTTTGATCTTTTTGATCTTTTTGATCTTTATGATTTTTTTGATCTTGTTGATCTTTTTGATCTTTTAGATCTTTTAGATCTTTTAGATCTTTTTGATCTTTTAGATCTTGTAGATCTTTTAGATCTTTTAGATCTTTTAGATCTTTTAGATCTTTTAGATCTTTTAGATCTTTTAGATCTTTTAGATCTTTTAGATCTTTTAGATCTTTTAGATCTTTTAGATCTTTTAGATCTTTTAGATCTTTTAGATCTTTTAGATCTTTTAGATCTTTTAGATCTTTTAGATCTTTTAGATCTTTTAGATCTTTTAGATCTTTTAGATCTTTTAGATCTTTTAGATCTTTTAGAACTTTTAGATCTTTTAGATCTTTTAGATCTTTTAGATCTTTTAGATCTTTTAGATCTTTTAGATCTTTTAGATCTTTTAGATCTTTTAGATCTTTTAGATCTTTTAGATCTTTTAGATCTTTTAGATCTTTTAGATCTTTTAGATCTTTTAGATCTTTTAGATCTTTTAGATCTTTTAGATCTTTTAGATCTTTTAGATCTTTTAGATCTTTTAGATCTTTTAGATCTTTTAGATCTTTTAGATCTTTTAGATCTTTTAGATCTTTTAGATCTTTTAGATCTTTTAGATCTTTTAGATCTTTTAGATCTTTTAGATCTTTTAGATCTTTTAGATCTTTTAGATCTTTTAGATCTTTTAGATCTTTTAGATCTTTTAGATCTTTTAGATCTTTTAGATCTTTTAGATCTTTTAGATCTTTTAGATCTTTTAGATCTTTTAGATCCTTTAGATCTTTTAGATCTTTTAGATCTTTTAGATCTTTTAGATCTTTTAGATCTTTTAGATCTTTTAGATCTTTTAGATCTTTTAGATCTTTTAGATCTTTTAGATCTTTTAGATCTTTTAGATCTTTTAGATCTTTTAGATCTTTTAGATTTTTTTGATCTTTTAGATCTTTTAGATCTTTTAGATCTTTTAGATCTTTTAGATCTTTTTGATCTTTTAGATCTTTTAGATCTTTTAGATCTTTTTGATCTTTTTGATCTTTTTGATCTTTTTGATCTTTTTGAATTTTTTGATCTTTTTGATCTTTTTGATCTTTTTGATCTTTTTGATCTATTTGATCTTTTTGATCTTTTTGATCTTTTTGATCTTTTTGATCTTTTTGATCTTTTTGATCTTTTTGATCTTTTTGATCTTTTTGATCTTTTTGATCTTTTTGATCTTTTTGATCTTTTTGATCTTTTTGATCTTTTTGATCTTTTTGATCTTTTTGATCTTTTTGATCTTTTTGATCTTTTTGATCTTTTTGATCTTTTTGATCTTTTTGATCTTTTTGATCTTTTTGATCTTTTTGATCTTTTTGATCTTTTTGATCTTTTTGATCTTTTTGATCTTTTTGATCTTTTTGATCTTTTTGATCTTTTTGATCTTTTTGATCTTTTAGATCTTTTAGATCTTTTAGATCTTTTAGATCTTTTAGATCTTTTAGATCTTTTAGATCTTTTAGATCTTTTAGATCTTTTAGATCTTTTAGATCTTTTAGATCTTTTAGATCTTTTAGATCTTTTAGATCTTTTAGATCTTTTAGATCTTTTAGATCTTTTAGATTTTTTTGATCTTTTAGATCTTTTAGATCTTTTAGATCTTTTAGATCTTTTAGATCTTTTTGATCTTTTAGATCTTTTAGATCTTTTTGATCTTCTTGATCTTTTTGATCTTTTTGATCTTTTTGAATGTTTTGATCTTTTTGATCTTTTTGATCTTTTTGATCTTTTTGATCTTTTTGATCTTTTTGATCTTTTTGATCTTTTTGATCTTTTTGATCTTTTTGATCTTTTTGATCTTTTTGATCTTTTTGATCTTTTTGATCTTTTTGATCTTTTTGATCTTTTTGATCTTTTTGATCTTTTTGATCTTTTTGATCTTTTTGATCTTTTTGATCTTTTTGATCTTTTTGATCTTTTTGATCTTTTTGATCTTTTTGATCTTTTTGATCTTTTTGATCTTTTTGATCTTTTTGATCTTTTTGATCTTTTTGATCTTTTTGATCTTTTTGATCTTTTTGATCTTTTTGATCTTTTTGATCTTTTTGATCTTTTTGATCTTTTTGATCTTTTTGATCTTTTTGATCTTTTTGATCTTTTTGATCTTTTTGATCTTTTTGATCTTTTTGATCTTTTTGATCTTTTTGATCTTTTTGATCTTTTTGATCTTTTTGATCTTTTTGATCTTTTTGATCTTTTTGATCTTTTTGATCTTTTTGATCTTTTTGATCTTTTTGATCTTTTTGATCTTTTTGATCTTTTTGATCTTTTTGATCTTTTTGATCTTTTTGATCTTTTTGATCTTTTTGATCTTTTTGATCTTTTTGATCTTTTTGATCTTTTTGATCTTTTTGATCTTTTTGATCTTTTTGATCTTTTTGATCTTTTTGATCTTTTTGATCTTTTTGATCTTTTTGATCTTTTTGATCTTTTTGATCTTTTTGATCTTTTTGATCTTTTTGATCTTTTTGATCTTTTTGATCTTTTTGATCTTTTTGATCTTTTTGATCTTTTTGATCTTTTTGATCTTTTTGATCTTTTTGATCTTTTTGATCTTTTTGATCTTTTTGATCTTTTTGATCTTTTTGATCTTTTTGATCTTTTTGATCTTTTTGATCTTTTTGATCTTTTTGATCTTTTTGATCTTTTTGATCTTTTTGATCTTTTTGATCTTTTTGATCTTTTTGATCTTTTTGATCTTGTTGATCTTTTAGATCTTTTAGATCTTTTTGATCTTTTAGATCTTGTAGATCTTTTAGATCTTTTAGATCTTTTAGATCTTTTAGATCTTTTAGATCTTTTAGATCTTTTAGATCTTTTAGATCTTTTAGATCTTTTAGATCTTTTAGATCTTTTAGATCTTTTAGATCTTTTAGATCTTTTAGATCTTTTAGATCTTTTAGATCTTTTAGATCTTTTAGATCTTTTAGATCTTTTAGAACTTTTAGATCTTTTAGATCTTTTAGATCTTTTAGATCTTTTAGATCTTTTAGATCTTTTAGATCTTTTAGATCTTTTAGATCTTTTAGATCTTTTAGATCTTTTAGATCTTTTAGATCTTTTAGATCTTTTAGATCTTTTAGATCTTTTAGATCTTTTAGATCTTTTAGATCTTTTAGATCTTTTAGATCTTTTAGATCTTTTAGATCTTTTAGATCTTTTAGATCTTTTAGATCTTTTAGATCTTTTAGATCTTTTAGATCTTTTAGATCTTTTAGATCTTTTAGATCTTTTAGATCTTTTAGATCTTTTAGATCTTTTAGATCTTTTAGATCTTTTAGATCTTTTAGATCTTTTAGATCTTTTAGATCTTTTAGATCTTTTAGATCTTTTAGATCTTTTAGATCTTTTAGATCTTTTAGATCTTTTAGATCTTTTAGATCTTTTAGATCTTTTAGATCTTTTAGATCTTTTAGATCTTTTAGATCTTTTAGATCTTTTAGATCTTTTAGATCTTTTAGATCTTTTAGATCTTTTAGATCTTTTAGATCTTTTAGATCTTTTAGATCTTTTAGATCTTTTAGATCTTTTAGATCTTTTAGATCTTTTAGATTTTTTTGATCTTTTAGATCTTTTAGATCTTTTAGATCTTTTAGATCTTTTAGATCTTTTTGATCTTTTAGATCTTTTAGATCTTTTTGATCTTCTTGATCTTTTTGATCTTTTTGATCTTTTTGAATGTTTTGATCTTTTTGATCTTTTTGATCTTTTTGATCTTTTTGATCTTTTTGATCTTTTTGATCTTTTTGATCTTTTTGATCTTTTTGATCTTAATGATTTTTTTGATCTTGTTGATCTTTTTGATCTTTTAGATCTTTTAGATCTTTTAGATCTTTTTGATCTTTTAGATCTTGTAGATCTTTTAGATCTTTTAGATCTTTTAGATCTTTTAGATCTTTTAGATCTTTTAGATCTTTTAGATCTTTTAGATCTTTTAGATCTTTTAGATCTTTTAGATCTTTTAGATCTTTTAGATCTTTTAGATCTTTTAGATCTTTTAGATCTTTTAGATCTTTTAGATCTTTTAGAACTTTTAGATCTTTTAGATCTTTTAGATCTTTTAGATCTTTTAGATCTTTTAGATCTTTTAGATCTTTTAGATCTTTTAGATCTTTTAGATCTTTTAGATCTTTTAGATCTTTTAGATCTTTTAGATCTTTTAGATCTTTTAGATCTTTTAGATCTTTTAGATCTTTTAGATCTTTTAGATCTTTTAGATCTTTTAGATCTTTTAGATCTTTTAGATCTTTTAGATCTTTTAGATCTTTTAGATCTTTTAGATCTTTTAGATCTTTTAGATCTTTTAGATCTTTTAGATCTTTTAGATCTTTTAGATCTTTTAGATCTTTTAGATCTTTTAGATCTTTTAGATCTTTTAGATCTTTTAGATCTTTTAGATCTTTTAGATCTTTTAGATCTTTTAGATCTTTTAGATCTTTTAGATCTTTTAGATCTTTTAGATCTTTTAGATCTTTTAGATCTTTTAGATCTTTTAGATCCTTTAGATCTTTTAGATCTTTTAGATCTTTTAGATCTTTTAGATCTTTTAGATCTTTTAGATCTTTTAGATCTTTTAGATCTTTTAGATCTTTTAGATCTTTTAGATCTTTTAGATCTTTTAGATCTTTTAGATTTTTTTGATCTTTTAGATCTTTTAGATCTTTTAGATCTTTTAGATCTTTTAGATCTTTTAGATCTTTTTGATCTTTTAGATCTTTTAGATCTTTTAGATCTTTTTGATCTTTTTGATCTTTTTGATCTTTTTGATCTTTTTGAATTTTTTGATCTTTTTGATCTTTTTGATCTTTTTGATCTTTTTGATCTATTTGATCTTTTTGATCTTTTTGATCTTTTTGATCTTTTTGATCTTTTTGATCTTTTTGATCTTTTTGATCTTTTTGATCTTTTTGATCTTTTTGATCTTTTTGATCTTTTTGATCTTTTTGATCTTTTTGATCTTTTTGATCTTTTTGATCTTTTTGATCTTTTTGATCTTTTTGATCTTTTTGATCTTTTTGATCTTTTTGATCTTTTTGATCTTTTTGATCTTTTTGATCTTTTTGATCTTTTTGATCTTTTTGATCTTTTTGATCTTTTTGATCTTTTTGATCTTTTTGATCTTTTTGATCTTTTTGATCTTTTTGATCTTTTTGATCTTTTTGATCTTTTTGATCTTTTTGATCTTTTTGATCTTTTTGATCTTTTTGATCTTTTTGATCTTTTTGATCTTTTTGATCTTTTTGATCTTTTTGATCTTTTTGATCTTTTTGATCTTTTTGATCTTTTTGATCTTTTTGATCTTTTTGATCTTTTTGATCTTTTTGATCTTTTTGATCTTTTTGATCTTTTTGATCTTTTTGATCTTTTTGATCTTTTTGATCTTTTTGATCTTTTTGATCTTTTTGATCTTTTTGATCTTTTTGATCTTTTTGATCTTTTTGATCTTTTTGATCTTTTTGATCTTTTTGATCTTTTTGATCTTTTTGATCTTTTTGATCTTTTTGATCTTTTTGATCTTTTTGATCTTTTTGATCTTTTTGATCTTTTTGATCTTTTTGATCTTTTTGATCTTTTTGATCTTTTTGATCTTTTTGATCTTTTTGATCTTTTTGATCTTTTTGATCTTTTTGATCTTTTTGATCTTTTTGATCTTTTTGATCTTTTTGATCTTTTTGATCTTTTTGATCTTTTTGATCTTTTTGATCTTTTTGATCTTTTTGATCTTTTTGATCTTTTTGATCTTTTTGATCTTTTTGATCTTTTTGATCTTTTTGATCTTGTTGATCTTTTTGATCTTTTTGATCTTTTTGATCTTTTTGATCTTTTTGATCTTTTTGATCTTTTTGATCTTTTTGATCTTTTTGATCTTTTTGATCTTTTTGATCTTTTTGATCTTTTTGATCTTTTTGATCTTTTTGATCTTTTTGATCTTTTTGATCTTTTTGATCTTTTTGATCTTTTTGATCTTTTTGATCTTTTTGATCTTTTTGATCTTTTTGATCTTTTTGATCTTTTTGATCTTTTTGATCTTTTTGATCTTTTTGATCTTTTTGATCTTTTTGATCTTTTTGATCTTTTTGATCTTTTTGATCTTTTTGATCTTTTTGATCTTTTTGATCTTTTTGATCTTTTTGATCTTTTTGATCTTTTTGATCTTTTTGATCTTTTTGATCTTTTTGATCTTTTTGATCTTTTTGATCTTTTTGATCTTTTTGATCTTTTTGATCTTTTTGATCTTTTAGATCTTTTAGATCTTTTTGATCTTTTAGATCTTTTAGATCTTTTTGATCTTCTTGATCTTTTTGATCTTTTTGATCTTTTTGAATGTTTTGATCTTTTTGATCTTTTTGATCTTTTTGATCTTTTTGATCTTTTTGATCTTTTTGATCTTTTTGATCTTTTTGATCTTTATGATTTTTTTGATCTTGTTGATCTTTTTGATCTTTTAGATCTTTTAGATCTTTTAGATCTTTTAGATCTTTTTGATCTTTTAGATCTTGTAGATCTTTTAGATCTTTTAGATCTTTTAGATCTTTTAGATCTTTTAGATCTTTTAGATCTTTTAGATCTTTTAGATCTTTTAGATCTTTTAGATCTTTTAGATCTTTTAGATCTTTTAGATCTTTTAGATCTTTTAGATCTTTTAGATCTTTTAGATCTTTTAGATCTTTTAGATCTTTTAGATCTTTTAGATCTTTTAGATCTTTTAGATCTTTTAGATCTTTTAGATCTTTTAGATCTTTTAGATCTTTTAGATCTTTTAGAACTTTTAGATCTTTTAGATCTTTTAGATCTTTTAGATCTTTTAGATCTTTTAGATCTTTTAGATCTTTTAGATCTTTTAGATCTTTTAGATCTTTTAGATCTTTTAGATCTTTTAGATCTTTTAGATCTTTTAGATCTTTTAGATCTTTTAGATCTTTTAGATCTTTTAGATCTTTTAGATCTTTTAGATCTTTTAGATCTTTTAGATCTTTTAGATCTTTTAGATCTTTTAGATCTTTTAGATCTTTTAGATCTTTTAGATCTTTTAGATCTTTTAGATCTTTTAGATCTTTTAGATCTTTTAGATCTTTTAGATCTTTTAGATCTTTTAGATCTTTTAGATCTTTTAGATCTTTTAGATCTTTTAGATCTTTTAGATCTTTTAGATCTTTTAGATCTTTTAGATCTTTTAGATCTTTTAGATCTTTTAGATCTTTTAGATCTTTTAGATCTTTTAGATCTTTTAGATCTTTTAGATCTTTTAGATCTTTTAGATCTTTTAGATCTTTTAGATCTTTTAGATCTTTTAGATCTTTTAGATCTTTTAGATCTTTTAGATCTTTTAGATCTTTTAGATTTTTTTGATCTTTTAGATCTTTTAGATCTTTTAGATCTTTTAGATCTTTTAGATCTTTTTGATCTTTTAGATCTTTTAGATCTTTTAGATCTTTTAGATCTTTTTGATCTTTTTGATCTTTTTGATCTTTTTGATCTATTTGATCTATTTGATCTTTTTGATCTTTTTGATCTTTTTGATCTTTTTGATCTATTTGATCTTTTTGATCTTTTTGATCTTTTTGATCTATTTGATCTTTTTGATCTTTTTGATCTTTTTGATCTTTTTGATCTTTTTGATCTTTTTGATCTTTTTGATCTTTTTGATCTTTTTGATCTTTTTGATCTTTTTGATCTTTTTGATCTTTTTGATCTTTTTGATCTTTTTGATCTTTTTGATCTTTTTGATCTTTTTGATCTTTTTGATCTTTTTGATCTTTTTGATCTTTTTGATCTTTTTGATCTTTTTGATCTTTTTGATCTTTTTGATCTTTTTGATCTTTTTGATCTTTTTGATCTTTTTGATCTTTTTGATCTTTTTGATCTTTTTGATCTTTTTGATCTTTTTGATCTTTTTGATCTTTTTGATCTTTTTGATCTTTTTGATCTTTTTGATCTTTTTGATCTTTTTGATCTTTTTGATCTTTTTGATCTTTTTGATCTTTTTGATCTTTTTGATCTTTTTGATCTTTTTGATCTTTTTGATCTTTTTGATCTTTTTGATCTTTTTGATCTTTTTGATCTTTTTGATCTTTTTGATCTTTTTGATCTTTTTGATCTTTTTGATCTTTTTGATCTTTTTGATCTTTTTGATCTTTTTGATCTTTTTGATCTTTTTGATCTTTTTGATCTTTTTGATCTTTTTGATCTTTTTGATCTTTTTGATCTTTTTGATCTTTTTGATCTTTTAGATCTTTTAGATCTTTTAGATCTTTTAGATCTTTTAGATCTTTTAGATCTTTTAGATCTTTTAGATCTTTTAGATCTTTTAGATCTTTTAGATCTTTTAGATCTTTTAGATCTTTTAGATCTTTTAGATCTTTTAGATCTTTTAGATCATTTAGATCTTTTAGATCTTTTAGATCTTTTAGATCTTTTAGATCTTTTAGATCTTTTAGATCTTTTAGATCTTTTAGATCTTTTAGATCTTTTTGATCTTTTTGATCTTTTTGATCTTTTTGATCTTTTTGATCTTTTAGATCTTTTAGATCTTTTAGATCTTTTAGATCTTTTAGATCTTTTAGATCTTTTAGATCTTTTAGATCTTTTAGATCTTTTAGATCTTTTAGATCTTTTAGATCTTTTAGATCTTTTAGATCTTTTAGATCTTTTAGATCTTTTAGATCTTTTAGATCTTTTAGATCTTTTAGATCTTTTAGATCTTTTAGATCTTTTAGATCTTTTAGATCTTTTAGATCTTTAAGATCTTTTAGATCTTTTAGATCTTTAAGATCTTTTTGATCTTTTTGATCTTTTTGATCTTTTTGATCTTTTTGATCTTTTTGATCTTTTTGATCTTTTTGATCTTTTTGATCTTTTTGATCTTTTTGATCTTTTTGATCTTTTTGATCTTTTTGATCTTTTTGATCTTTTAGATCTTTAAGATCTTTAAGATCTTTTAGATCTTTTAGATCTTTTAGATCTTTTTGATCTTTTTGATCTTTTTGATCTTTTTGATCTTTTTGATCTTTTTGATCTTTTTGATCTTTTTGATCTTTTTGATCTTTTTGATCTTTTTGATCTTTTTGATCTTTTTGATCTTTTTGATCTTTTTGATCTTTTTGATCTTTTTGATCTTTTTGATCTTTTTGATCTTTTTGATCTTTTTGATCTTTTTGATCTTTTTGATCTTTTTGATCTTTTTGATCTTTTTGATCTTTTTGATCTTTTTGATCTTTTTGATCTTTTTGATCTTTTTGATCTTTTTGATCTTTTTGATCTTTTTGATCTTTTTGATCTTTTTGATCTTTTGATCTTTTTGATCTTTTTGATCTTTTTGATCTTTTTGATCTTTTTGATCTTTTTGATCTTTTTGATCTTTTTGATCTTTTTGATCTTTTTGATCTTTTTGATCTTTTTGATCTTTTTGATCTTTTTGATCTTTTTGATCTTTTTGATCTTTTTGATCTTTTTGATCTTTTTGATCTTTTTGATCTTTTTGATCTTTTTGATCTTTTTGATCTTTTTGATCTTTTTGATCTTTTTGATCTTTTTGATCTTTTTGATCTTTTTGATCTTTTTGATCTTTTTGATCTTTTTGATCTTTTTGATCTTTTTGATCTTTTTGATCTTTTTGATCTTTTTGATCTTTTTGATCTTTTTGATCTTTTTGATCTTTTTGATCTTTTTGATCTTTTTGATCTTTTTGATCTTTTTGATCTTTTTGATCTTTTTGATCTTTTTGATCTTCGTGGTCTTTTTGATGTTTTTTGATCTCCTTGATGTTTTTGATCTTTTTGATCTTTTTGATCTTTTTGATCTTTTTGATCTTTTTGATCTTTTTGATCTTTTTGATCTTTTTGATCTTTTTGATCTTTTTGATCTTTTTGATCTTTTTGATCTTTTTGATCTTTTTGATCTTTTTGATCTTTTTGATCTTTTTGATCTTTTTGATCTTTTTGATCTTTTTGATCTTTTTGATCTTTTTGATCTTTTTGATCTTCGTGGTCTTTTTGATGTTTTTTGATCTCCTTGATGTTTTTGATCTTTTTGATATTTTTGATCTTTTTGATCTTTTTGATCTTTTTGATCTTTTTGATCTTTTTGATCTTTTTGATCTTTTAGATCTTTTAGATCTTTTAGATCTTTTAGATCTTTTAGATCTTTTAGATCTTTTAGATCTTTTAGATCTTTTAGATCTTTTAGACTTTTAGATCTTTTAGATCTTTTAGATCTTTTAGATCTTTAAGATCTTTTAGATCTTTTTGATCTTTTTGATCTTTTTGATCTTTTTGATCTTTTTGATCTTTTTGATCTTTTTGATCTTTTTGATCTTTTTGATCTTTTTGATCTTTTTGATCTTTTTGATCTTTTTGATCTTTTTGATCTTTTTGATCTTTTTGATCTTTTTGATCTTTTTGATCTTTTTGATCTTTTTGATCTTTTTGATCTTTTTGATCTTTTTGATCTTTTTGATCTTTTTGATCTTTTTGATCTTTTTGATCTTTTTGATCTTTTTGATCTTTTTGATCTTTTTGATCTTTTTGATCTTTTTGATCTTTTAGATCTTTTAGATCTTTTAGATCTTTTAGATCTTTTAGATCTTTTAGATCTTTTAGATCTTTTAGATCTTTTAGATCTTTTAGATCTTTTAGATCTTTTAGATCTTTTAGATCTTTTAGATCTTTTAGATCTTTTAGATCTTTTAGATCTTTTAGATCTTTTAGATCTTTTAGATCTTTTAGATCTTTTAGATCTTTTAGATCTTTTAGATCTTTTAGATCTTTTAGATCTTTTAGATCTTTTAGATCTTTTAGATCTTTTAGATCTTTTAGATCTTTTAGATCTTTTAGATCTTTTAGATCTTTTAGATCTTTTAGATCTTTTAGATCTTTTAGATCTTTTAGATCTTTTAGATCTTTTAGATCATTTAGATCTTTTAGATCTTTTAGATCTTTTAGATCTTTTAGATCTTTTAGATCTTTTAGATCTTTTAGATCTTTTAGATCTTTTTGATCTTTTTGATCTTTTTGATCTTTTTGATCTTTTTGATCTTTTTGATCTTTTTGATCTTTTAGATCTTTTAGATCTTTTAGATCTTTTAGATCTTTTAGATCTTTTAGATCTTTTAGATCTTTTAGATCTTTTAGATCTTTTAGATCTTTTAGATCTTTTAGATCTTTTAGATCTTTTAGATCTTTTAGATCTTTTAGATCTTTTAGATCTTTTAGATCTTTTAGATCTTTTAGATCTTTTAGATCTTTTAGATCTTTTAGATCTTTTAGATCTTTTAGATCTTTTAGATCTTTTAGATCTTTTAGATCTTTTAGATCTTTTAGATCTTTTAGATCTTTAAGATCTTTTAGATCTTTTAGATCTTTAAGATCTTTTAGATCTTTTAGATCTTTTAGATCTTTTAGATCTTTTTGATCTTTTTGATCTTTTTGATCTTTTTGATCTTTTTGATCTTTTTGATCTTTTTGATCTTTTTGATCTTTTTGATCTTTTTGATCTTTTTGATCTTTTTGATCTTTTTGATCTTTTTGATCTTTTTGATCTTTTTGATCTTTTTGATCTTTTTGATCTTTTTGATCTTTTTGATCTTTTTGATCTTTTTGATCTTTTTGATCTTTTTGATCTTTTTGATCTTTTTGATCTTTTTGATCTTTTTGATCTTTTTGATCTTTTTGATCTTTTTGATCTTTTTGATCTTTTTGATCTTTTTGATCTTTTTGATCTTTTTGATCTTTTTGATCTTTTTGATCTTTTTGATCTTTTTGATCTTTTTGATCTTTTTGATCTTTTTGATCTTTTTGATCTTTTTGATCTTTTTGATCTTTTTGATCTTTTTGATCTTTTTTTGATCTTTTTGATCTTTTTGATCTTTTTGATCTTTTTGATCTTTTTGATCTTTTTGATCTTCGTGGTCTTTTTGATGTTTTTTGATCTCCTTGATGTTTTTGATCTTTTTGATCTTTTTGATCTTTTTGATCTTTTTGATCTTTTTGATCTTTTTGATCTTTTTGATCTTTTTGATCTTTTTGATCTTTTTGATCTTTTTGATCTTTTTGATCTTTTTGATCTTTTTGATCTTTTTGATCTTTTTGATCTTTTTGATCTTTTTGATCTTTTTGATCTTTTTGATCTTTTTGATCTTTTTGATCTTTTTGATCTTTTTGATCTTTTTGATCTTTTTGATCTTTTTGATCTTCGTGGTCTTTTTGATGTTTTTTGATCTCCTTGATGTTTTTGATCTTTTTGATATTTTTGATCTTTTTGATCTTTTTGATCTTTTTGATCTTTTTGATCTTTTTGATCTTTTTGATCTTTTTGATCTTTTTGATCTTTTAGATCTTTTAGATCTTTTAGATCTTTTAGATCTTTTAGATCTTTTAGATCTTTTAGATCTTTTAGATCTTTTAGATCTTTTAGATCTTTTAGATCTTTTAGATCTTTTAGATCTTTAAATCTTTTAGATCTTTTAGATCTTTTAGATCTTTTAGATCTTTTAGATCTTTTAGATCTTTTAGATCTTTTAGATCTTTTAGATCTTTTAGATCTTTTAGATCTTTTAGATCTTTTAGATCTTTTAGATCTTTTAGATCTTTTAGATCTTTTAGATCTTTTAGATCTTTTAGATCTTTTAGATCTTTTAGATCTTTTAGATCTTTTAGATCTTTTAGATCTTTTAGATCATTTAGATCATTTAGATCTTTTAGATCATTTAGATCTTTTAGATCTTTTAGATCTTTTAGATCTTTTAGATCTTTTTGATCTTTTTGATCATTTTGATCTTTTTGATCTTTTTGATCTTTTTGATCTTTTTGATCTTTTAGATCTTTTAGATCTTTTAGATCTTTTAGATCTTTTAGATCTTTTAGATCTTTTAGATCTTTTAGATCATTTAGATCTTTTAGATCTTTTAGATCTTTTAGATCTTTTAGATCTTTTAGATCTTTTAGATCTTTTAGATCTTTTAGATCTTTTAGATCTTTTAGATCTTTTAGATCTTTTAGATCTTTTAGATCTTTTAGATCTTTTAGATCTTTTAGATCTTTTAGATCTTTTAGATCTTTTAGATCTTTTAGATCTTTTAGATCTTTTAGATCTTTTAGATCTTTTAGATCTTTTAGATCTTTTAGATCTTTTAGATCTTTTAGATCTTTTTGATCTTTTTGATCTTTTTGATCTTTTTGATCTTTTTGATCTTTTTGATCTTTTTGATCTTTTTGATCTTTTTGATCTTTTTGATCTTTTTGATCTTTTTGATCTTTTTGATCTTTTTGATCTTTTTGATCTTTTTGATCTTTTTGATCTTTTTGATCTTTTTGATCTTTTTGATCTTTTTGATCTTTTTGATCTTTTTGATCTTTTTGATCTTTTTGATCTTTTTGATCTTTTTGATCTTTTTGATCTTTTTGATCTTTTTGATCTTTTTGATCTTTTTGATCTTTTTGATCTTTTTGATATTTTTGATATTTTTGATCTTTTTGATCTTTTTGATCTTTTTGATCTTTTTGATCTTTTTGATCTTTTTGATCTTTTTGATCTTTTTGATCTTTTTGATCTTTTTGATCTTTTTGATCTTTTTGATCTTTTAGATCTTTTAGATCTTTTAGATCTTTTAGATCTTTTAGATCTTTTAGATCTTTTAGATCTTTTAGATCTTTTAGATCTTTTAGATCTTTTAGATCTTTTAGATCTTTTAGATCTTTTAGATCTTTTAGATCTTTTAGATCATTTAGATCATTTAGATCTTTTAGATCTTTTAGATCTTTTAGATCTTTTAGATCTTTTAGATCTTTTAGATCTTTTAGATCTTTTAGATCTTTTAGATCTTTTAGATCTTTTAGATCTTTTAGATCTTTTAGATCTTTTAGATCTTTTAGATCTTTTAGATCTTTTAGATCTTTTAGATCTTTTAGATCTTTTAGATCTTTTAGATCTTTTAGATCTTTTAGATCTTTTAGATCTTTTAGATCTTTTAGATCTTTTAGATCTTTTAGATCTTTTAGATCTTTTAGATCTTTTAGATCTTTTAGATCTTTTAGATCTTTTTGATCTTTTTGATCTTTTTGATCTTTTTGATCTTTTTGATCTTTTTGATCTTTTTGATCTTTTTGATCTTTTTGATCTTTTTGATCTTTTTGATCTTTTTGATCTTTTTGATCTTTTTGATCTTTTTGATCTTTTTGATCTTTTTGATCTTTTTGATCTTTTTGATCTTTTTGATCTTTTTGATCTTTTTGATCTTTTTGATCTTTTTGATCTTTTTGATCTTTTTGATCTTTTTGATCTTTTTGATCTTTTAGATCTTTTAGATCTTTTAGATCTTTTTGATCTTTTTGATCTTTTTGATCTTTTTGATCTTTTTGATCTTTTTGATCTTTTTGATCTTTTTGATCTTTTTGATCTTTTTGATCTTTTTGATCTTTTTGATCTTTTTGATCTTTTTGATCTTTTTGATCTTTTTGATCTTTTTGATCTTTTTGATCTTTTTGATCTTTTTGATCTTTTTGATCTTTTTGATCTTTTTGATCTTTTTGATCTTTTTGATCTTTTTGATCTTTTTGATCTTTTTGATCTTTTTGATCTTTTTGATCTTTTTGATCTTTTTGATCTTTTTGATCTTTTTGATCTTTTTGATCTTTTTGATCTTTTTGATCTTTTTGATCTTTTTGATCTTTTTGATCTTTTTGATCTTTTTGATCTTTTTGATCTTTTTGATCTTTTTGATCTTTTTGATCTTTTTGATCTTTTTGATCTTTTTGATCTGTTTGATCTGTTTGATCTTTTTGATCTTTTTGATCTTTTTGATCTTTTTGATCTTTTTGATCTTTTTGATCTTTTTGATCTTTTTGATCTTTTTGATCTTTTTGATCTTTTAGATCTTTTAGATCTTTTAGATCTTTTAGATCTTTTAGATCTTTTAGATCTTTTAGATCTTTTAGATCTTTTAGATCTTTTAGATCTTTTAGATCTTTTAGATCTTTTAGATCTTTTAGATCTTTTAGATCTTTTAGATCTTTTAGATCTTTTAGATCTTTTAGATCTTTTAGATCTTTTAGATCTTTTAGATCTTTTAGATCTTTTAGATCTTTTAGATCTTTTAGATCTTTTAGATCTTTTAGATCATTTAGATCATTTAGATCATTTAGATCTTTTAGATCTTTTAGATCTTTTAGATCTTTTAGATCTTTTAGATCTTTTAGATCTTTTAGATCTTTTTGATCTTTTTGATCTTTTTGATCCTTTTGATCTTTTTGATCTTTTTGATCTTTAAGATCTTTTAGATCTTTTAGATCTTTTAGATCTTTTAGATCTTTTAGATCTTTTAGATCTTTTAGATCTTTTAGATCTTTTAGATCTTTTAGATCTTTTAGATCATTTAGATCTTTTAGATCTTTTAGATCTTTTAGATCTTTTAGATCTTTTAGATCTTTTAGATCTTTTAGATCTTTTAGATCTTTTAGATCTTTTAGATCTTTTAGATCTTTTAGATCTTTTAGATCTTTTAGATCTTTTAGATCTTTTTGATCTTTTTGATCTTTTTGATCTTTTTGATCTTTTTGATCTTTTTGATCTTTTTGATCTTTTTGATCTTTTTGATCTTTTTGATCTTTTTGATCTTTTTGATCTTTTTGATCTTTTTGATCTTTTTGATCTTTTTGATCTTTTTGATCTTTTTGATCTTTTTGATCTTTTTGATCTTTTTGATCTTTTTGATCTTTTTGATCTTTTTGATCTTTTTGATCTTTTTGATCTTTTTGATCTTTTTGATCTTTTTGATCTTTTTGATCTTTTTGATCTTTTTGATCTTTTTGATCTTTTTGATCTTTTTGATCTTTTTGATCTTTTTGATCTTTTTGATCTTTTTGATCTTTTTGATCTTTTTGATCTTTTTGATCTTTTTGATCTTTTTGATCTTTTTGATCTTTTTGATCTTTTTGATCTTTTTGATCTTTTTGATCTTTTTGATTTTTTTGATCTTTTTGATCTCTTTGATCTTTTTGATCTTTTTGATCTTTTTGATCTTTTTGATCTTTTTGATCTTTTTGATCTTTTTGATCTTTTTGATCTTTTTGATCTTTTTGATCTTTTTGATCTTTTTGATCTTTTTGATCTTTTTGATCTTTTTGATCTTTTTGATCTTTTTGATCTTTTTGATCTTTTTGATCTTTTTGATCTTTTTGATCTTTTTGATCTTTTTGATCTTTTTGATCTTTTTGATCTTTTTGATCTTTTTGATCTTTTTGATCTTTTTGATCTTTTTGATCTTTTTGATCTTTTTGATCTTTTTGATCTTTTTGATCTTTTTGATCTTTTTGATCTTTTTGATCTTTTTGATCTTTTTGATCTTTTTGATCTTTTTGATCTTTTTGATCTTTTTGATCTTTTTGATCTTTTTGATCTTTTTGATCTTTTTGATCTTTTTGATCTTTTTGATCTTTTTGATCTTTTTGATCTTTTTGATCTTTTTGATCTTTTTGATCTTCGTGGT
>OX638135.1:72119394-72308217 GCA_951804985.1 Dryomyza anilis
AATCGAAGCCATTGAATATTCATCCATTCCATTTTTGTTTTTTGTCCGATAAAATATTTCTATTGGTAATATATTTTTCCAATGTTCCTTTTTTTTATATCATGATCTGTTATATTAATTTTTAAGTTTGAATAGTTGACTATAAATTGTATATTGTGCTCATTGTTATATTTCTATTTTGTCCATTGCATAGATCACTGTACATAATAATTTTCTGACTCATAACATAGGTTTTTTAAATGATGGATAATACAAGATTCTATTTCTTGTGTTTCCACAATTGTCTTTTGTAAGAGGCTACTCCTGTAGATTATACCGGAGTTGACAACGTATTCAATATATAAAAAGTAAAACAGCATATTCATCGTTACTCCTTTTGGAACTGCATTCCAGATCTAGCAGATTCAGCCATATACTTATGTACATCTATTTCATTTGTAAGGAGTCGCATTTTATGCTCTTATAAGCATATTATGGGCTACTTAAGAAATTGACAGAACATCATTAAACTTTTCGTTCAATTTTGATATGTACTATGCAGATGAGGTTAGTGCGCTGCACTGCGAACCGAAAGGTCCCGTAACACGGGTTCAAATCTGTGCTGTACTACTAAATCTTTTCTTAGGAAAAACATTTTTCTATAGGTTCCGCGCTTACCCTCGGTAGACAATCACTATTATTATTATGCTTGCAGATGCTTATTATGGTAAAAGCTAACATTAATTAAAGTGTTTAATCAATTAAATAAATTTGGCCTATCAACAGAATATAAAATTGTAATTAAATAAATCTGGCCTTATTGACTTAGGCCATTTTGCCATTCAGATTTTTTTAATTTTATAAAATGCCAAAAAAAATTATCGCTTACCAGAGCACAGCCAAAGCATGTAAAACTTAGCCACTCTTATAGACTTATTAAGGATAAAAGAATTATAATAAGATAATAAAAAAATAATGATAATAAAAAAATAAATGCAAGAAGATATTAGGAAAAATGTAAAATTATAAAAATCTTAGTAACTACTTAAGAAAATACGAAATATAAAGTGCAAGTTCGACAAGTTCGAACATTTCAAGTATACAGGCAGATATTGCAGTCAAAATTTCTTTTATGGATGGAAATTGTACAAAATTCTTCTTCTTCTTTTCATGAAGTTTAAGACAATTACCGATGTATTCTTGCTGCTCTTATTTAAGGTTCGCTTCTCGGCTCACTTTTGCAATTCAGATCATATCTCAGATGAAGTCAAAATGTTGCTTTTCATTGGCTTGTGGCCACGATTGAAATTGTTTCTTGGCGAAATCAATTAAATAATTCATATAACAAAATATAAAAACAAACATTGTTTAAATTACGTTTCCCACTTTACACCAATATCACAAATTGAACATAACTTAGCACCATATAAACAATGTTAAATTATTTGAAAAATATGGAAAAAATAAATTTTATACAAAAACCGAAATCAAACACGAAACCGTAACTTGGAACCGGTATACCGAAACCGTTTCGTTATAAAAACTTAAAACCGAAACCGTAACCGAAACTGAAACGCGGAAAAAACCGAAATTGAAACCGTTATTCATTTAGGTTTCAATCCTAGTTCATATATATTTTCAACTAAATTTATATATGCAAAAATCCATAAGCTAAAAAAAGTAAAATTTTCAGATTTTTCAAATCTTCAAGGGGTATCTCAAACAGTACGGAAAACCAAAATGTTGTTGAAGAGGAAAACAAGGATTTCTGGTTAAAAGTTAATTTTTTTCATGCAAACAATTTTTTTTTTGTTGATAACATCTTCAATTATATTTGAAACAATCATAACCTTATAGCGCAATGCCAATTGGACATACTTAAAAACTATATTTTGTGAATATTTGATTTTTAATTATGAAAAATACACCAACACCTCTAAAACTATAAATTGTCGAATTTTTATCAAAAATGTTATTTGGACTTATAGTTGTACAACGAAGATATACAAAAATATATAAAAACTATGGCACATTAGTATAGACAATTTAAAGTAAAATTTAAATTCAAAATCATCTTTTTGGACATCATCTTTTGATACAAAAATTCTAAAAAAGTCGAATTTTTTAAATCGAATTATTAAAGTTGTCTTATAATTGCCTATGGTTATGCGCCTACAATGTTTAAATTCGATTTAATATTGATACCCCGAGACAAAATTTATGTCATTTTTCAAGAATATTTAGGGCATATTTCCGGCCAACACACAGATAAATGGAATATTTTGGGAAGTGTATAGCAGGTTGTAAAATTTTGTGGAATTTTTATGACAGATTCACGACATATTCAGTTTGGGCAGACATTTTGCAATACAAACTACGTCCATCTCTTTTTAAAATATGTCGAAAAAATGTTTCTAAACTGCCTCGACTCAGCCAAAAATTTCGTAAATTAAGCGCAATTGCAATTTTATGCTTTTTTTGAAAATTTTGTGCCTTTCTCTATATTTTGCGCCCTTCTATAGAGATGAAAAAATTTTGTAAAGTAGACGCATTTGCAATTTTATGCTTTTTTGAAAATTTTGAACCTTTCTCTATATTTTGCGCCCTTCTATAGAGGCGCACAAATTTTGTAAATTAGGCGCATTTGCAATTTTATGTATTTTTGAAATTTTTGCGCATTTTTCTATATTTTGCGCCCTTCTGTAGAGGCTCAAAAATTTTGTAAACTAGACGCATTTCCAATTTTATGCTTTTTTGAAAATTTTGTGCCTTTATATATATTTTGCGCCCTACTATAGAGGCGCAAAAATTTCGTAAATTAGACGCATTTGTAATTTTATGCTTTTTTTGAAAAGTTTGCGCCTTTCTCTATATTTTGCGCCCTTCTATAGAAGCGCACAAATTTTGTAAATTAGGCGCATTCGCAATTTTATGTTTTTTTGAAAATTTTGCCACTCTTTGTATATTTTGCGCCCGTCTGTAGAGGCGCTATTATGTTGTATATTAGACGCATTTGCAATCGCCCCCCTTGTTGTGAATCAGAAACGCTTTTTTTTTGTATTTCAGAAAGCCTGCACATAACCAGTATGCATATAAAGTTCAAATCTAAAAACACAATAACAGATGCATGTTAACTTAACATAACGTCTACGACGTAACTGGAACAAGTACATAATGTTTTTGAGTGCATACTTTCAGGATATAAAATTAAGTCCGCTTGAAAGCAACGAAAAATGCACTGGTTGCAATTTGATCCGAGGCACACGCTAGCAAGTGTGCCACTCTTATAGACTTATTAAGGATAAAAGAATTATAATAAGATAATAAAAAAATAATGATAATAAAAAAATAAATGCAAGAAGATATTAGGAAAAATGTAAAATTATAAAAATCTTAGTAACTACTTAAGAAAATACGAAATATAAAGTGCAAGTTCGACAAGTTCGAACATTTCAAGTATACAGGCAGATATTGCAGTCAAAATTTCTTTTATGGATGGAAATTGTACAAAATTCTTCTTCTTCTTTTCATGAAGTTTAAGACAATTACCGATGTATTCTTGCTGCTCTTATTTAAGGTTCGCTTCTCGGCTCACTTTTGCAATTCAGATCATATCTCAGATGAAGTCAAAATGTTGCTTTTCATTGGCTTGTGGCCACGATTGAAATTGTTTCTTGGCGAAATCAATTAAATAATTCATATAACACAATATAAAAACAAACATTGTTTAAATTACGTTTCCCACTTTACACCAATATCACAAATTGAACATAACTTAGCACCATATAAACAATGTTAAATTATTTGAAAAATATGGAAAAAATAAATTTTATACAAAAACCGAAATCAAACACGAAACCGTAACTTGGAACCGGTATACCGAAACCGTTTCGTTATAAAAACTTAAAACCGAAACCGTAACCGAAACTGAAACGCGGAAAAAACCGAAATTGAAACCGTTATTCATTTAGGTTTCAATCCTAGTTCATATATATTTTCAACTAAATTTATATATGCAAAAATCCATAAGCTAAAAAAAGTAAAATTTTCAGATTTTTCAAATCTTCAAGGGGTATCTCAAACAGTACGGAAAACCAAAATGTTGTTGAAGAGGAAAACAAGGATTTCTGGTTAAAAGTTAATTTTTTTCATGCAAACAATTTTTTTTTTGTTGATAACATCTTCAATTATATTTGAAACAATCATAACCTTATAGCGCAATGCCAATTGGACATACTTAAAAACTATATTTTGTGAATATTTGATTTTTAATTATTAAAAATACACCAACACCTCTAAAACTATAAATTGTCGAATTTTTATCAAAAATGTTATTTGGACTTATAGTTGTACAACGAAGATATACAAAAATATATAAAAACTATGGCACATTAGTATAGACAATTTAAAGTAAAATTTAAATTCAAAATCATCTTTTTGGACATCATCTTTTGATACAAAAATTCTAAAAAAGTCGAATTTTTTAAATCGAATTATTAAAGTTGTCTTATAATTGCCTATGGTTATGCGCCTACAATGTTTAAATTCGATTTAATATTGATACCCCGAGACAAAATTTATGTCATTTTTCAAGAATATTTAGGGCATATTTCCGGCCAACACACAGATAAATGGAATATTTTGGGAAGTGTATAGCAGGTTGTAAAATTTTGTGGAATTTTTATGACAGATTCACGACATATTCAGTTTGGGCAGACATTTTGCAATACAAACTACGTCCATCTCTTTTTAAAATATGTCGAAAAAATGTTTCTAAACTGCCTCGACCCAGCCAAAAATTTCGTAAATTAAGCGCAATTGCAATTTTATGCTTTTTTTGAAAATTTTGTGCCTTTCTCTATATTTTGCGCCCTTCTATAGAGATGAAAAAATTTTGTAAAGTAGACGCATTTGCAATTTTATGCTTTTTTGAAAATTTTGAACCTTTCTCTATATTTTGCGCCCTTCTATAGAGGCGCACAAATTTTGTAAATTAGGCGCATTTGCAATTTTATGTATTTTTGAAATTTTTGCGCATTTTTCTATATTTTGCGCCCTTCTGTAGAGGCTCAAAAATTTTGTAAACTAGACGCATTTCCAATTTTATGCTTTTTTGAAAATTTTGTGCCTTTATATATATTTTGCGCCCTACTATAGAGGCGCAAAAATTTTGTAAATTAGACGCATTTGTAATTTTATGCTTTTTTGAAAAGTTTGCGCCTTTCTCTATATTTTGCGCCCTTCCATAGAAGCGCACAAATTTTGTAAATTAGGCGCATTCGCAATTTTATGTTTTTTTGAAAATTTTGCCCCTCTTTGTATATTTTGCGCCCTTCTGTAGAGGCGCTATAATGTTGTATATTAGACGCATTTGCAATTTTATGCTTTTTTTGAAAATTTTGTGCCTTTCTCTATATTTTGCGCCCTTCTATAGAGGCGCAAACATTTTGTAAATTAGACGCATTTGTAATTTTATGCTTTTTTGAAAATTTTGCGCCTTTCTCTATATTATGCGCCCTTCTATAGAGGCGCACAAATTTTGTAAATCGCCCCCCTTGTTGTGAATCAGAAACGCTTTTTTTTGTATTTCAGAAAGCCTGCACATAACCAGTATGCATATAAAGTTCAAATCTAAAAACACAATAACAGATGCATGTTAACTTAACATAACGTCTACGACGTAACTGGAACAAGTACATAATGTTTTTGAGTGCATACTTTCAGGATATAAAATTAAGTCCGCTTGAAAGCAACGAAAAATGCACTGGTTGCAATTTGATCCGAGGCACACGCTAGCAAGTGTGCCACTCTTATAGACTTATTAAGGATAAAAGAATTATAATAAGATAATAAAAAAATAATGATAATAAAAAAATAAATGCAAGAAGATATTAGGAAAAATGTAAAATTATAAAAATCTTAGTAACTACTTAAGAAAATACGAAATATAAAGTGCAAGTTCGACAAGTTCGAACATTTCAAGTATACAGGCAGATATTGCAGTCAAAATTTCTTTTATGGATGGAAATTGTACAAAATTCTTCTTCTTCTTTTCATGAAGTTTAAGACAATTACCGATGTATTCTTGCTGCTCTTATTTAAGGTTCGCTTCTCGGCTCACTTTTGCAATTCAGATCATATCTCAGATGAAGTCAAAATGTTGCTTTTCATTGGCTTGTGGCCACGATTGAAATTGTTTCTTGGCGAAATCAATTAAATAATTCATATAACACAATATAAAAACAAACATTGTTTAAATTACGTTTCCCACTTTACACCAATATCACAAATTGAACATAACTTAGCACCATATAAACAATGTTAAATTATTTGAAAAATATGGAAAAAATAAATTTTATACAAAAACCGAAATCAAACACGAAACCGTAACTTGGAACCGGTATACCGAAACCGTTTCGTTATAAAAACTTAAAACCGAAACCGTAACCGAAACTGAAACGCGGAAAAAACCGAAATTGAACCCGTTATTCATTTAGGTTTCAATCCTAGTTCATATATATTTTCAACTAAATTTATATATGCAAAAATCCATAAGCTAAAAAAAGTAAAATTTTCAGATTTTTCAAATCTTCAAGGGGTATCTCAAACAGTACGGAAAACCAAAATGTTGTTGAAGAGGAAAACAAGGATTTCTGGTTAAAAGTTAATTTTTTTCATGCAAACAATTTTTTTTTTGTTGATAACATCTTCAATTATATTTGAAACAATCATAACCTTATAGCGCAATGCCAATTGGACATACTTAAAAACTATATTTTGTGAATATTTGATTTTTAATTATGAAAAATACACCAACACCTCTAAAACTATAAATTGTCGAATTTTTATCAAAAATGTTATTTGGACTTATAGTTGTACAACGAAGATATACAAAAATATATAAAAACTATGGCACATTAGTATAGACAATTTAAAGTAAAATTTAAATTCAAAATCATCTTTTTGGACATCATCTTTTGATACAAAAATTCTAAAAAAGTCGAATTTTTTAAATCGAATTATTAAAGTTGTCTTATAATTGCCTATGGTTATGCGCCTACAATGTTTAAATTCGATTTAATATTGATACCCCGAGACAAAATTTATGTCATTTTTCAAGAATATTTAGGGCATATTTCCGTCCAACACACAGATAAATGGAATATTTTGGGAAGTGTATAGCAGGTTGTAAAATTTTGTGGAATTTTTATGACAGATTCACGACATATTCAGTTTGGGCAGACATTTTGCAATACAAACTACGTCCATCTCTTTTTAAAATATGTCGAAAAAATGTTTCTAAACTGCCTCGACCCAGCCAAAAATTTCGTAAATTAAGCGCAATTGCAATTTTATGCTTTTTTTGAAAAATTTGTGCCTTTCTCTATATTTTGCGCCCTTCTATAGAGATGAAAAAATTTTGTAAAGTAGACGCCTTTGCAATTTTATGCTTTTTTGAAAATTTTGAACCTTTCTCTATATTTTGCGCCCTTCTATAGAGGCGCACAAATTTTGTAAATTAGGCGCATTTGCAATTTTATGTATTTTTGTAATTTTTGCGCATTTTTCTATATTTTGCGCCCTTCTGTAGAGGCTCAAAAATTTTGTAAACTAGACGCATTTCCAATTTTATGCTTTTTTGAAAATTTTGTGCCTTTATATATATTTTGCGCCCTACTATAGAGGCGCCCTTCTATAGAAGCGCACAAATTTTGTAAATTAGGCGCATTCGCAATTTTATGTTTTTTTGAAAATTTTGCCCCTCTTTGTATATTTTGCGCCCTTCTGTAGAGGCGCTATAATGTTGTATATTAGACGCATTTGCAATTTTATGCGTTTTTTGAAAAGTTTGTGCCTTTCTCTATATTTTTTAGTGAGTTTGAGTGAAAGCAGTAAATAAATGGTGAAATTAAATTATAGAAAGAATGAAATTAAACAAATTTATAAATTTTAATTGAAAATTTTAATGATTATATGGCGAACTTTGAGGAATTGGAAGTAGCATATAGAAATATATTAGGACAACTTGGCAGATTTACTGAGAAATTGTGGAATCAAATTAGTACGGAAGTTAACAATAAAGAAACTTTAGAATTAATAAAAAATAAAGTCAGTTCCACACGGGTATACTCAGAAGTCGAAAGAGTTGACGTAGTTTTTGAACATTTAGTATACTTCTTGGAACATAAAAGTGCTCATAAAATAAAAGAATTAGAAGATTGGAAAGGGGAATTTAATGCATTAAATAAAAAATGAAACGATATTGTAGAAGAACGGCAGGAGTTGTTGGATCAGGTTAGTGGAATAGAGGAAGAAAACGAAAAATTAAGAACTTTGCTGAAAAATAAAGATATTTCGGAAAAATAAAGATATTCGGCTGTTGGCTCAGTGAACGAGCACTGAGCCAACAGCCCAGACTAGAATTTGAAACATTAGAAGAAGCAAATAATAAAGTAAGGGAATTAGATTCGAAAATCAGATTTTTAGAATCGGAAGTTAAGCTAGCCCACGAAACATCATTATATCATAAGGAGGCATTACAGATTGAAGGACAGTTTGATAAAATAACAGCACCGGAAACAACATTAGAAATGTCGTTAGATACTGTATCGAATTACGTAGGAAGTGTGGTTCCATTTTTTATGGGATCGGAATCACCGTCCGTTAAAACTGAAATTTATAGATTCATGGACGCTTGTGCGTTAGCAAGTCTAAAAATTACAGAAGAAAACAAAGAAGAATTCATTAGCTGTGTCAAACTGCATCTTCTTGGTGACGCTTATGATCTAGTCCGTACAAGAAAGTTCAATGATTTAGAGGAGTTATTTGACGTTCTAAGAAATACATATTTAAAAATGACTACGTTAGATTCGGTTCAGGATAGTATTAGAAAAGCATATCAGACGGATGGTGAGAGTCTGAGGACATTTGCAAGAAGATAAGAAAGATTATGGGCAAACACTAATGAAATATCAGATTCAAGGTACAAAAATAAAAATTTACCTACAGATGTTTTTAATACGGAACTAGTAAACTCAGTTCTGACAGAATTCAAGGTAGGTGTAAAAGATCCGACAATAAAGGTTCTATTATTAAGTAGCAAAGCAGAAAACTTGAATGATTATGAGCATTAAAGGCCCAGATAACAATTCAAGGGGGTCCGAGATTCCCCGAGGAAGTGTACAGTTTCGAACAACGATCTGTAACCAGTCCAACGAATAGTATTCAAAACAATCATTTTCAAACTACCCCACTAAATCACAAAATATCAACCCAAAATAAAACAGAAGGATCAAAAATACGACCAACATGCTCTTTTTGCCAGATAAAAGGACATACACGAGACGAATGTATTACGCGGAAAAACACACCGTTTTGTATAGAGTGTGAAAAATATGGGCACGAATCTAGTTGGAGGTGTGCTTCCATTAGATTAGAAGCTCAAAATAAGGAAGGGTTTGGACGTACACAAAACCATCCAGTCGTTAATAGGGAATTTTTAAACAACAATTTGCAAGCAGGACATAACACTACGTAACGTACCAATAATAATAATAATGGAAATAACAATAGAAATGGGAATACCCCTAGAAATAATTTAAAATGTGATTGGTGTCGTAGACTTGGTCATGTAGAAACTGATTGCTACGCCAAGAGGGATTATCTGGCGAGGGAGAATAATGATCAAAACAAGGGAAACTACCAGGGGCCCAGCCAAGGCCAGTAAGCTGGGGACCCATTAAAAATAGCAAAATTAGGTCAAAAAGGGTAGAAATAGTAAATCATAAGGCTGTGATCACATTAACTACCCAAACTCCTAAAAATAAGAGAAAACCGGTGGAGGAAAATATTGCAAATCAGACGTCTGAAGTGACCGTTGATACACATATTGATCCACCGTTGTTTGATTGTGAGGGAGTGACAATGGTAATTTTTGCATTAATACATTTCTTTATATATATGATAATAGCAATAGGGAAAAAAATAATTAAATTAGTAGCAGATGAAACTAATCGGCAAATATTTGTATGGGAAGAAATGCAAATAGGTCAAAAGTTGAACAATATGTTTACAGGAATGTTGAAAAAGTTTGAAAATTTTATAACATGTTATGATAAAAAAATCAGACGACAGTTGAGTGGATTAAATAAAAAGAGAATTAACAAAATATACAATAGAAAGGGAGACTGCTTCAAATTGTCTAATGTAAGTGATGTGTTCATTGAAGTACCTTGCGAGGCAGCTAAAAATGGAAAACTCATGTTACTAGTAGACTCAGGAGCAGATGCAAGCATAATAAAGGAAGGTGCAATGACACAACTACCGGATTTTGACAAGAATAGTAAGAAAGATTTTAATGGGGCTTTTGGTGGATGCGTAAGGACTTTAGGCACGACCAATATACAACACAGTAATATAAAGTGGTTACATTTAATAATGCATGTAGTATCTCTTGAACTAGGAATACCAGCAGACGGAATAATCGGACGGGATAACATATGGAATAGATCCGTAATAAACGCAATTAATAAGACCATAACATTCTATGATAAAGGAAAGAATCACACTATTCGATTACCAATGAAAACACGAGCCGACATAGAAAATATTTATTACAATCATGAAATAAAAATCATGCCGAGAACCGCAAAAATAGTAGAAATTACACTAAAAACAAAAATTCCAATTGTATTAATACATAAACAAGAAATTTATCCTGGAGTATATTTGGGAGAAAGCTTATCGAATGTTAACAAAAATAAAGTTTATGTCTCAGTATTAAATGCTACAGAAAAGTACATTATAATAGACAACAATTTTAAACCGAAATTTTCAAATTTTAATCATTACAAGGAATCAGATACAAACCATTCTACAATAAATACTATAAATTCAGTGAATATAAAAAATAGGATTAATAGATTATTAGAAAAAATTAACATCGATGAATCTTTAAATAAGGAGGAAATCACATCATTACAAAATTTGTATTTCTTACCACGATGTTTTTCACTTAGAAGGTGACGAACTATCATACACGCCGATACTTAAACACGACATAACAACACAATGGAATCAAGCACCAATTAACCAAGAGCAATACAAACTTTCACACACACATAGAGAGGAAATTAATAGACAGGTTAACAAAATAATAGATGCTGGCATTATGTCGCCAAGCATATCACCCTGGAATTCACCATTACTATTGGTACCGAAGAGGAGCGACAAAGACGGTAACAAAAAATGGAGACTTGCCATAGATTTCCGTAAATTAAATGACGTAACCGTAAAACAGGTATTTCCTATTCCGCGAATAGATGAAATATTAGGTCAATTATGTCACAGTCGGTATTTTTCAACTTTAGATTTAGCAAGTGGCTATCATTAGGTCTTAGTAGAAGAAGGTGATAAAGAACTGCCTTCAGTACAGGACTTCGACATTTTGAATTTAATAGGATGCCTTTCGGTTTAACAGAATCACATCTTAACAGGGTTACAGGGTATCGATTGTTTTGTATATCTTGATGATATAGTTGTATATGGGAAAAACATAAGCGAACATGAACACAGATTAAGTAAAGTATTACAGAAACTAAGAGACCATAATTTAAAATTAAATACCGAAAAATGTCAGTTTTTACGTCGTGAAGTTGTATATTTAGGGCATAAATGTTCAGAACTTGGTGCGCTGCCAGACCCCGCTAAGGTCGAATGCGTAAAAAATATTCCAGTACCAAGAAACAGAAAAGAAGTACAAGCATTCTTGGGATTAATTAATTATTTCAGAAAGTTCATACGCAATATGGCAAGGTTATCTTTACCAATTAATAATTTACTTAAAAAGGACGTTAAATTTAAATGGACGGACGATTGTCAAAATTCATTTATTAAATTGAAGGAATCAATAATTTCACCTCCAATATTAGCATATCCAGATTTTACAAAAACTTTTTTACTAACAACAGACGCAAGTAACGAAGCAGTAGGTGCAGTCCTATCTCAAGGTGAAGTAGGAAGCGACCGACCGATAGCGTTTGCAAGTAGAACTTTAAATGGAGCAGAAAAACGATATTCTACCATTGAAAAGGAATTTTTAGCAATTGTTTGGGCAACAAAAAATTTTAGAGCATACCTAGACCATTCAAAATTTTTACAGATCATCAGCCTCTAAAAGGTATTGCAAATTTAAAAAATCAGACATCCCGCCTTGCTCGTTTCCGACACAAATTATCGGAATATGATTTTGAAATAATGTACAAACCAGGCAAAAAGAATTTAAATGCGAATGCTTTAAGCAGAATTCCATATATAGAACCATATATTACAGCCGTACAAACACGATCCAAAAATACACAAAATATTTTAGATCAGCAAATCACAAAAATAAAACCACAAATCAGTACACCAGTCGTAGATGAAACAATAATAGATACAAATAATGAAACGAATTCAGCTCAAATATTAACTGATCCGTGATGAAAGATTTTCATGATTCAGCACTAGGAGGCCATCAGGGCACACTTAAAGCATACTTTAGGATTAAGAAACAATTTAAATGGAGGGGAATGCAGAAACAATTAAAAGAATATGTTAGAAACTGTCCTAAATGCCAAATGAACAAAAGTTCAAAGTTAACAAAAATGCCAATGGTTTTGACAGATACGCCAACACGTCCATTCGATAAGGTTTATATGGACTTGGTAGGAATTTTACCAGAAACAGTGTCAGGAAATAAATATATTTTAACTTTTCAAGACGATTTTTCAAAATACATGTGCTGCGTAGCTATCCCAGACGCGGAAGCAAGTACAGTAGCCAAAGCTTTTTACGAGGAAATTATCACGCGTTATAATATTCCGAAAATTTTAATTACAGATAATGGGTCAAATTTTGTGTCAAAATTATTTTCAGACACGTGCAAGTTATTAAACATTAAAAAAATGCATATTACACCTTATCACCCGCAGGCGAATGGCTCGTTAGAACGAAGTCACAGACCTTTAGCGGAGTATTTGAGATGTTTTGCAAAAGAGGATGGGTCCAACTGGGACCAATGGTTGAATTCGGCAATGCATGTGCACAATAACACAGTGCATATGTCAACAGGGCAAACGCCTTGTCGTACTTTATACGGATTTGAATTTGACATGCCAACCAACCTAAAACGAAAATGTTCACCAATTTATAACAGTGAAGATTACAATAAGGTATTAAAATACCAAATACAGTGTACACATGAGATAGTCAGACAAAATCAAGAAAAAGCTAAGGAAAAATCTAAACGAAGTTACGATAATACATTAAATACGGTAGTTTTTAAGGAAGGAGATAAAGTTTTATTAAAAAACCAGAATAGGAAAAACAAATTTTCACCAATCTGGGTAGGTCCCTATGAAGTCCTTTCGATAATAAGTTCTGTAACAACAGTGATCTGTATCAAGGGAAAAGGGAAAAAATTCCATAATAACTTATTAAAAGCATATAACTCTTAAGTTATACACAATCGAACGAACGAAAACAACGAAATTAATAACTGAACCAACAGTTCATAATGATCATTAACCGCAATGCATAATATTGCAAACAACGTAAATAAAGTACGCGTAAATATTTTTTTTTAGAAAATATGTTTTTTAAATCTAAATTAGTGCATGAGGAAATAGCTATGTATTAATTTTAGAAGATGACTGTATTAAATGAGAAAGAAATAAAGTATACAAAAGATTATATTAGATATTTCATAAACAAGAATTCAGTACGAATTTGCCAAAGCAATAAAATATACATTGTCATAATTGAGATAGGTCAGTACTTCAGTTTCATTGTCAAGATCATTTTCAATGGAAACAGGCAACAGAAAGATCATTGCACTTGAAGTTCAGATAGGTGTTAGCGTAGCACACACTAAAGTGGAGCACATATAGAAGTGAGGAGCTAATGTTATAAGCGATAATATGCAATTCAGCGTTTTGCATCTAGGAACAATGAACTAATGTACCGAAAATGAAACGAGATACGTTAATGCAGCGTAAAAATTTGAACAATAATTGAATGATAAGGAAAAAATACAATACACAATCTAACAAAATTAACAAACGTTTTAAATGTGATCATTACACGGTAATGAAAATATATATGTACCTATTGAATGTACAAAAGTAGTTATGCATAAATCGCGCGCGCTTACCATTATTGAAAATTGGCAATAATGATTAAATTCATAAATTAGTGCATGAATAAATAGCTAAGTGTTTTTGAAAATAATTAGCATTGATTCATGTGCTAATGAAATTATAAATAAAAGAAGTTCTATATATTAAGAAAAAAATTTAAAGATTTTAAAGTAAAATAAAATATGTACACAGTGGCATAAGTAAAATGTTCGATATAAATATACAATTAAAATATAAAATTTTAATACTATGATGTAAGGTAATATAAACAAAGATTATGAATACTGAAAGTAAAAATGATGTTAAATGATGTTTAAATTTTAATAGTCAAAGAAGATCGTTTAATTTTGTTGGGTAAAGGTCTGAAATGGTACTATTATGTAATGAAGTACAAGAGAAGAATGATAAAGAAACATGTGAGAGTCATGGCGCTGACAACAACAATTGTACATCAATAACATGTTTAAATAAAAGAAAGGAGCTCACTATAAACATGAATGTGGAAGTTTGACAAATCAGCAAAGATGTGACTATTCTACCATAAAGAAGCAACAACATGTTACATCTTTACGTGCATATAATTAAAAGATAACAATTTTATCACTCAAGGAACAAGCTAATATTTTGTAAATAAGTTGAAGGAGCTATTCCATATACACTTATTCAGCTATCAATGCTAATCTTATAGAAAAAGAAATTTGACACATCAACAAAGTTATCATAATTGTACTAAATCAACAACGTTTCACACATTATGAGGACAATTTCTACAACAAAAGAACATAATTTCTTAAAAGAGAAGACGAAAATTAACCAGTTGGGAAGGTTAGATCACATGGGAAATTTTAAAGTAGGTGTAATTATGATAGTTAGGATTATCAAAATTATAGTCGGTCTAAGCCGACTATAAATACCCTACACATATGTGTGGTTACCATTCAAAGTGATATATAGGTCACCAGGGTATACAAATCCTGAAAATAACTACAAATTTTCCATCGCAGAAGAATTTCCATTCATTTGATACCCATATTTACAAATGGGTAGGTGTACCGAATTTCGATTTTTTTTTTGTGAACCACAAGTCTTTTCGCCGGAAAACATTATTATCATGTATTTGAGCATGATGTCAATATATATTTGACCAAAAAGGTTTACCTAAGCACGTATACATAAAAATTGATCTTTATATGTACATTTTATATGAGGTATTTGAACATAAGTGGTCGGATCATAGGTCACAATGAACCGATCTCGCCAATTTTTTCGCACATACAGCGTAGGTATATTAGTAATCTAAGTTATAAGTTTCATTTATCTAGCTCTTCAATTTTAAAAGTAGTAGGGATTTCAACAGACAGACAGACGGACAGACAGACGGACAGACGGACATCGATAAATCGACTCAGGAGGTCATGCTGATCAAGAATATATATACTTTTCCATACCGGAGATGCTTCCTTCTGGGTGTTACAAACGGCGTACCAAACTGAATATACCCTTTCACTCTTAGTGTAGGGTATAAAAACACTAAGAACTTCAAATATTCAAATATTTTTACAACAAGTGAAATATAAAAGAAAAACATCAAACAACAACATGTACGTATAATTAAAGATGATTTCGGAAGATGAAAATTTCGCTACAAGAACTCTTAAAACATTTAAAGAAGACAAATTCATATTAATATCCAGAAATATAAAATTACAAAATTACCAATTTTAGTATCTGCTCTCAAGAAAATAAGATTCAATTTGACTGAAAAAACAACGCAATATAGAAGACATCAAATTTAACAAAGCTAAGAAAATCAAGACGAAAGATGAGAATAAATGATGACAACAATGTTTTTTGAAACAATGACAGAAACAAATAAAATGCAGCCAGCCAACCTATAAACGTAAACAGAGAGTAACAGAACTAGCGATTACAGCAGTTTATGTTTTAAATTAATAGAAGACACAACTACATTTTTGTTTGTATAATTAATTTAATAGACTAGAAATAAGTAAAGAAAAACTTTAAGAAACATTAAAAATATGAAAACTATAAATATAAACAATAACTATAGATATATTCAACAAAAATTAAATGATTTATTTTCAATAAATATCAAAAAAAAAAAATAAAAAATAAAACAAATCGTTGCACAAATTAAAGCATTTAATGACTTAGATGATAAATAAGAAAAACAACAGAGCAACACGGAACGCAGCGATTGCAAAGCGGTAACTTGATCAACTACTGTTTTGTCGATTGCAACGTTGAGTGACTTGTAATGTTATACATTTTTCTTTTTAGCGTTAAATAAAGTATATAAATATCACTAAAACTGCGACCATTAATTAAGTAATTGAGTAACGAAAATAAGCATTAATAAGATTCTTAAAATGAAAATAAGTAAAATAAATTATAATAATATGAAAAATAATTATTGATTTTAAATATTATTGTAAGTTAAATAAATTAAGAAATATATTGAAATATTAATGATGTAAAAGAAAAAACTATTATTCTTTTTAATAATATTTTTTTCTTAAAATAAGGGGGGAAGAATGTTGTGAATCAGAAACGTTTTTTTTGTTGTATTTCAGAAAGCCTGCACATAACCAGTATGCACATAAAGTTCAAATCTAAAAGCACAATAACAGATGCATGTTAACTTAACATAACGTCTACGACGTAACTGGAACAAGTACATAATGTTTTTGAGTTCATACTTTCAGGGTATAAAATTAAGTCCGCTTGAAAGCAACGAAAAATGCACTGGTTGAAATTTGATCCGAGGCACACGCTAGCAATTGTGCCATCTGTTTAAAAGCAACAACAAAAGCATTGGTTGTAATTTAAGTCAAGACTAACGCCAGCATGGGAACCAATTAAGAATTTAGCACATTGGAATTTTCTCAATTAATGATTTCACAATATTAGTAAATATCTGATGTGGGGTTCATGAGGTTTTTAGTAGTACGTAGATTTAAGAATATGCTTGCTTGCATTTATGAGTTGTGTTTTAAGAAATAAGTATAAGCAAGGGGTTCGTGAGTCGCACGATACCGAGGTGATGAGTAGAGGTTAAGTTTAGATTTTAAGCATTATGATTTTAACTGCCTTAGAGTGCAGATGTGTTTTCAGTTTAAACTCAAGCTTGTAAAAATACTTAAAAATAATGATTAAAAGTTTAAAGCAAGTCTAAAATATCCTTGCGTTTTTATTTAATAATAATTGTTAGGAAAGAATTGTGGACTTCGAGGGAATATTGTCACTGACGGTTTCATTAATAAAGGCAAGTACAAAAGGTCCCGTGGAGCCCGCAACACCCTTGCCACCCCTCTGGATCAGCGCTTGTTGACAAGCATAAAGTTGGTGCAATTTTTTGCATGTTTTGCTTGGTTGTTTGTACCAAATTCGCATTTAGTTCATTGCACAAAATGATCTTATAGGCCTTGCTATGCAGAAGTTGTGCAGAAGACCGCTGATGAGGCAGCTTCCGAAACAGCTGTACGGTCAGCCAACAACTTTTTGTTTTTGTCAATTGTTGTTTGTTTCACTCCCCAGTACATAGCACTTTGTAGCTGGCAAGACCTGGAGCCCGCAAAAACAATATTTTTGCAATGTCCAAAATTTTCATAATTTAGTATTTTTGTTTTAACCGCATTCGTGCGAGCTATATGAGGCTCATATGCGCCTCAAAAATTAAGTCCGTACGAACTTATAATTAGCATGTTTTTTTTTGTGTGTAGGGTTCAATATAAAGAAATATTGCTATTCTCAGCTACAAAAACATTGTTGTGGGTGGTATAGATGGGGTTTTTTTATATGACTTGGCCTGCAGGATTTGCAAATATTACGTGCACAAAAAAACATATTCGTCTAATGTTACATTGATTAAATTTCCCTATTGATTGCTTTTCTTATTTATTTGCATTTTCTTTTATGTTTTTTTCTGCCCTTTTTGCATGGGGGAAGACAAATGTATATACAGATTATGGTTCATTATTTCAAATGTTCTGCAGTTCCCTTAAGTGGATTTACTTTATCTTATTATACCCTACACTAAGAGTGAAAGAGTATATTCAGTTTGGTACGCCGTTTGTAACACCCAGAAGGAAGTATATATATTCTTGATCAGCATGACCTCCTGAGTCGATTTAGCGATGTCCGTCTGTCTGTCTGTCTGTCTGTCTGTCTGTCTGTCTGTCTGTCTGTCTGTCTGTCTGTCTGTACGTCTGTCTGTTGAAATCCCTACTACTTTTAAGAATTGAAGAGCTAGATAAATGAAACTTATAACTTAGATTACTAATATACCTACGCTGTATGTGCGAAAAAATTGGCGAGATCGGTCCATTGTGACCTATGATCCGACCACTTATGTTCAAATACCTCATATAAAATGTACATATAAAGATAAATTTTTATGTATACGTGCTTAGGTAAACTTTTTTGGTCAAATATATATTGATATCATGTGTTTTACAAATTCCATACCATGCTAATTTAATAGTGGTCAGTTTTAAACAAAGTATATTTAAAAAGAACATATCTCAAAAAGCAACCTTTTTTAAATTTGTAAATAAATATATCGTCGGATAAATTTAAAGTATTGGTAAGCTAAATGTGTGAGTTTTACAAAAACTTAGACACTTTTAAAATAGCTTATGTAGATGTTGAGTTTAAATTACATACGTAACTCAAGGTAGGAAAATGCGAATTTGCACACAAAAGTGCAAATTAAAAAAAAACTCAAAGTGATACAGAAATTCTGAAAATGAAGATATTCATTGTTTTTCCGTGCCTATCTAAAAAAAATATGTGGGCAATTTTATACACGACATTTTTTGGAATTTGTAGCACAGTGTTATTAAGATTTTAATTAGAGTGCTAATATCACAGGTTCAGAAGTTATGTATAAAAATGTTGTAGAATGTTGAAAATTGTATATGATTTTTTTTTTATATATCTATATTTTTTGTTATTTTAGAGCATACATGCTAAATAAAAAATTATTCTGCCCTACACTCATTTTGGTCTAGTTGAACTTGCCGATGCCACCAGTCTGACGAAACTTTTAAATACTTCCATACAGATTTACCTCTTTTTCATATTGTATTGTAAAGTTGAATTCAATTGGATTTGTTATATTCAATATTTTCGCCGCACGATTTTATTAAAACCTACACCGGTTTGGGCAGATATTGTAACGCCCCTTAGGAGGCATGTCCGGTATGGAAGAGTATATATATTCTTGATCAGCATCACGACATGAGTCCGTTTTTCCATGCCCGTCTGTCTGTCTGTTCGTCCGTCTGTCTGTCCGTCCGTATGTCTGTCCATCCGTCCGTCTGTCTTGCTGCCCATATACACGATAACTGGAGAAATCCTGCTTAGAATGCCTTGAAATATCGGTTCAATATGTTTTAGCCCAAAATGATTTCTGTCAATGAAAATGAGCCAAATCGGTCAACGGACACGATTAGCTCCCATACAAGTCAATTTTATATAACTATTTAGGAACCAACAACACGAAAAGTATTCATGACTTACTTAGAAAATTTAAAACGTATTGTTAGAATTCAACTAACAAACTTCATAATACAGGGGGTAGAGGAAGATTTCTGTTGGGCCATACTCATGAACATATCATGTCATTATTTCAGGTAAAAGAAGTAAGAACTCGGGTGTACGATTTTTTTCCAAGGGATTTTCCTTATCCGGAACTTTTGAAGGGTCATTTGTTCTCGGTTGGACCATTTTTCATAGCCTGGTTTACATAACATTGATTTTTTAGGACCCGAGAAAATTGGTTTAATCGTAAAAAAACAGCATTTAATGAAAATAATTATAAAATATTTTGGCCTTGAAATATCGGTTCAATATGTTTTAGCCCAAAATGATTTCTGTCAATGAAAATGAGCCAAATCGGTCAACGGACACGATTAGCTCCCATACAAGTCAATTTTATATAACTATTTAGGAACCAACAACACGAAAAGTATTCATGACTTACTTAGAAAATTTAAAACGTATTGTTAGAATTCAACTAACAAACTTCATAATACAGGGGGTAGAGGAAGATTTCTGTTGGGCCATACTCATGAACATATCATGTCATTATTTCAGGTAAAAGAAGTAAGAACTCGGGTGTACGATTTTTTTCCAAGGGATTTTCCTTATCCGGAACTTTTGAAGGGTCATTTGTTCTCGGTTGGACCATTTTTCATAGCCTGGTTTACATAACATTGATTTTTTAGGACCCGAGAAAATTGGTTTAATCGTAAAAAAACAGCATTTAATGAAAATAATTATAAAATATTTTGACACTTAGTGCCTCTTTCTGTTTAAAATTTGACGGTATTTTGACATCAAATTTTCGATATACAAGAACTAGCAATACATAGAAAAAATATTCGAAATTTATATAAGTTGAGATAATATTAAATAAAACCAACCGATGTCATTTGAATTTTGTACTCATGTTTAATGTTCACAATATTGTTAAGGCGATAGAAAAGCGCCGTTCATTGGGAAAAAAATAGTATAAAGCGCATTTTCAAGAAACAAAAATTTATATAACAACAGTAACTTTATGACAATCGATTGCAATCGTCCAATTCGTCTCTTTGTTGTTGCTGTCTAAAGTTGTTGATTTTTTAAGTTTTTTTTTTTAATTTTATTGCAACATATTTAAGGCTCTACGAAAATCATCATAAAATTCATAATACTCATGAAATCAAATATGGCCTCATTACATGAAACGTAATATTTAATTAATATTGGGTAATTTTAGGTGAAAAAAAACTATTTTCAATAGTTTGTATTTCTTTAGATTCACGAGGATTCAACATCAATCTATTTTTTTCAAAATATATGTTCCATACTGAATCCAATGTTATCAATCATTACTGCGCGTATCTGCGCGAAATTTAGCCTTTTTATTTTAAAATGTATACTATTTTTCAAAAATTCCTTTTTTGTACTATGAATGTGAGTATATTTATGTGTCACTTTTTTTTTAATACCCATATCTCACTCCCTAATATTTAAATGGAACTAACAGTCCTAAACAGTTTATAAATAATAAACACAGTAAATAAATTTAAAAAATTCCGAAGATTCGAAATTAAAGAACTTGCTGCAACTATGTATAAAAAACAACAAAACATTAAATATATACTATTTTTAATATCGTCGTTTTCACAATTTATCCTATACAAAATCTGTCAAAAAGTCGATTTTTTTTTTAAAGATAACTTTAAATTGTCTCTGATTATCCGCCATAATATTATATACTTACTTACTTAAATGGTCCTTACAACCTTGGGTCGGTTTTGGCCGCTGAGATGAAGCCGCGCCAGTCGGATCTGGTTTGCGCGCGCTGACGCCAGTTGGAAATAACAAGCGTTGCCAGGTTGTCCTCAACTTGGTCTTTCCAACGCAGATTTGGACGCCCTCTTCTACGCTGTCCACCTTCGAGTATCGATTCAAGCACCTTCTTGGCTGGAGTGTTTTTATCCATTCGTTCGACTTGACCTAGCCAGCGAAGCCGCTGGATCTTGATGCGCTTGACTATGTCAATGTCGTCGAATAACTCATACAGCTCATGGTTGATCCTGATTCGATACTCGTTAGTAAAGCAGATAGGCAAAAGATTTTACGGAGAATCTTTCTCCCGAACGCTCCCAGTACTCTCTCATCGGTGGAGGCCAGCGTCCATGTTTCTGCACCATAAAGTAGGACGGGCATGATGGGTGACTTGTAGAGCGTTATTTTTGTCCGGCGAGAGAGGGCTCTGCTTCTCAATTGCCTACTGAGCCCAAAGAAGCACCTGTTGGCAAGAGGTCTTCTCCGTTTGATCTCCAGGCTGACGTCGTTGTTGCTGTTTACGCTGGATCCCAGATAAACGAAGTCCTTCACAATGTCGAACTTGTGGGTGTCAAAATCAGCTTTTTGTCCAAGACGCACGGACTCATTTTTGCTTGTTGACACAAGGATCTTCGTCTTGTCCTCGTTCACCGCTAGACCCATTCGACGCGACTCTTTTTCCAATCTGAAGAATGGTGCGCTGACTGCTCGTGTGCTCCTGCCAATGATATCAATATCGTCGGCATATGCGAGCAGAATGACACTTTTGTTTAGGATATTGCCGCTTTGACGGAGTTCGGCAGCTCGAACTATTTTCTCCATCAATAAGTTAAAAAAGTCGCACGAAAGGGAGTAACCCTGTCTGATACCTCGTTCGGTATGAAATGGCTCGGAGAGGTCTTTTCCTATTCTCACTGAGCAACGTGTTCTGCTCAGGGTCATCCTGCAAAGCCTTATAAGTTTCATAGTTATACCGAACTCAGATATTGCGGCGTATAATCGTTCCCTTTTCGGAGTGTCGAAGGCGTTCTCTTAGTCGACTAATAGGTGGTAGGTGTCGATCTGTTTTTCTATGGTCTTTTCCTGGATTAGGTGCAATGTGAAAATCTGGTCTATGGTGGACTTTGCAGGTCTGAAGCCGCACTGATAAGGTCCAATCAGTCTGTTGACGATGGGCTTCAGTCGTTCACATAATACGCTCAGTAGAACCTTGTAAGCGATATTGAGTAGGCTGATCCCACGGTAGTTAGCGCAGATAGTGGGATCCCCTTTCTTAAGGATTGGGCAGAGTACACTGAGGTTCCAGTCACTTGGCTTGCCTTCATCCGACCATATTCTGCTTACGAGCTCGTGCATGCTCTCTATTAGCTCTTCGCCTCCGGTCTTAAACAATTCAGCAGGCAGGCCATCGGCTTGGTTGTTTTTCAGCCGAGCGATGGCTGTTCTGACCTCGTCATGGTCGGGTGGCGGAATCTCAACGTAGTCATCATGTACTGGGGTTGCCGGGTTTACCTCTCTATCGGTGGAATTTCGGTCATCATCACCGGTCAGCAGTTTAGAGAAGTGATCCCTCCATATCTTCAGTGTGTTCTGGATATCTGTCACTAGATTCCCGTTCTCATCTTTACAAGAAGAGGCTCCGGATTTTGAAGCTCCGGCTAGGCGTCTTATTTTCTCAAAGAATTTTCGAGCCTCATTCCTTTATCTCAATTTCCTCACACTCACGTCTTTCTGCCTCGCTTTTTTACGCCTGAAAAGACATCTCTCTTCCCTCCTCTTCTCTTTGTATCGCTCCTTCGCAGCTCGCGTAGCTACTGACAGCAGGGTGGATTTGTACGCAACGTCTTTCTCTGCAGTGGCCGCGCGACACTCTTAGTCATACCACTGATTCCTCAGGGGGCGTTGGAATCCAAGCACCTCTTCGGCAGCCGTACGCATAGAGCAGGAGATATGGTTCCACTGCGCGCTTATATCATCGAGAGGAGGAGTGCTTTGTCTAAGCAGGTGTGAGAGTCGAGTGGAAAGGGCTTGCGTTGTCTGTTGTGATCGCAGCTTTCCCACGTCTAGCTTTCTCTGCGTTTGGTTCCGCACGTTCTTCGTAGCGCTTAAGCGTGTGCGGACCTTGGCTGCTACAAGGTAATGATCCGAGTCCATATTGGCACCTCGGATAGTGCGTACGTCCATCACGCTCGAAGAGTGCCTTCCGTCAATCACAACGTGATCAATTTGGTTTCGAGTTTTTTGATCGGGCGACAACCATGTGGCCTTGTGGATATCGAAATGTTCGAATCTAGTGCTACTAACTACCATGTTTCGTGCTGCGGCGAAGTCGATTAGCCTCGTTCCGTTATCGGAAGTGTTGGCATGGAGACTAAATTTTCCGATTGTGGGACAATAGATGGCTTCTCTGCCCACCTTGGCGTTCAAATCACCTAGCACGATTTTGATATCGTGGCGGGGGCAGCGCTCGTATGCGTTGTCTAGGCGCTCGTAGAAGCGCTCTTTTGTCTCGCTTGTTTCGCACAACCCTGTCCCGTCCATCGCATCTCCTGGATAGCGGTGATATCAGCCTTATATTTTTCGAGGACATCTGTCAGCTGGATAGAAGCACCTATCCTATAAAGGGTCCGTACATTCCAGGTGCATATCCGATAATCATGGTCCTTAAAATGTTTGCGTGGGTCGTCATCGTTGTAGTCGGTCGTTATCCGAGGCTTCTTTTTTTGGTTTCATTAGGCGCGTAGGTTTTTTCTGTGGTGGGAACCAAACCCAACGCACGAACCCTCACTCTGAGAGAGATGCTCGCCACTCACTTTAGCCGACTTCTACACCGGGTGGTGTAGAGCGCCGTTTCCAGGGACTTCCACGAGGAGGACTTCCACCGAAGTGGAGGTCTCAACATTTGACAATTTGCCAATTCTGGTGCCTAGTGAGTTGACTTGAGACGACTCCGACAAGGATTTCGCTGATATAATTATTAAAATAAAATCAGTTGGGAATGTTAGATCACATGGGAAAGTTTAAATTTGGTGTTATTATGATAGTTAAAATTATCAAAATTATAGTCGGTCCAAGCCGACTATAAATACCCTACACATATATGTGGTTACCATTCAAAGTGGTATATTGGTCAGCAGGGTATACGAATCCTGAAAATAATTACAAACTTTCAATCGCTGAAGAATTTCCATTCATTTGATACCCATATTTATAAAAGGGTAGGTGTACCGAATTTCGATTTTTTTTGTGAACCACAAGTCGTATCGGCATAAAACATTATCTTCATGTATTTGAGCATGATTTCAATATATATTTGACCAAAAAAATTTACCTTAGCACGTATACAGTAAAATTGATCTGTAGATGTAAATTTAATATGAGGTATTTGAATATAAATGGTCAGATCACAGGTCACAATGGAGCGATCTCGCCGATTTTTTTAACAGCGTAGGTATATAAGTAATCTAAATTATAAGATTGTTTAAGTAGTAGGGATTTTAACAGACACACAGACAGACAGACAGACGGACATCGCTAAATGCTGATCAAGAATATATATACTTTTCCATACCGGAGATGCTTCCTTCTGGGTGTTACAAACGGCGTACCAAACTGAATATACCCTTTCACTCTTAGTGTAGGGTATAATGAAATTACTACATTTGTAAATATTTCATTATTTTATATTGAGAGATTTCGTAGAAAATTGTATGAATTTGAGGTACGGTGGGATTTGGTGGGAAATTGTGAGAATTTGTGGTACGGTGGGATTTTTAGGGATTTGGTGGGAAATGTGAGAATTTGAGGTACGGTGGGATATTGTAAGAATTGCATGAGGGAAAAAAGTATTTCGTGTGAGAATTTTATCTGGCAACCGTGTGTAGAACTGTTTACGAAACAAATTGTATGTAATAGGATTTTCGATATTTTGATAATTTTCCGTGTTATCGATTGTTTTATGCAACATTTAAACAAATATATCTATCAATAGATAATTTTTTAATATATAAACATAATATATTGGCACAACATTTGTACACCAATTGATTGAAAACTAATTAAGCTTTTTAAAGAATGGCATACTTTAAATATTTTCCTTGGTTCATATATGTTTATTGCTGTATAAAAGAATCGATAACTCGGAAAAATATCGAAATATCTAAAATCCGATTACATATATTATTTTTCCGCAAACAGTTCTAGAAGATTGCTTACTCAAAATATTGTTTTGGAATACTCTACAATTCGACTTCTAGTATAAATGCACCTCCTAGTAAAATTTTTAATGTCATAGCAGCACGTGTTCCCGTTCTTAAAATTAAAAAATATTTTGCATATCTTATTTTTTATACCTAATAAACAACTCTTTGTAGGAAGCCGGTTATCGTAGATTAAAAATTAGTTCAGTATTTCATCACCAGAAGGCGTTAATTTTTACAAATCAGTAACCTCTGAATCGATTTGGACCTATTAGTAACACTGTGTTGAATACCGATTAAACTATCACAAAAAATTAAACTTTGTAGAAGTTTTTGATTGTTATATAAATTTGGAAATTATTTGTATGTAATAAAAAAAAGTTTAAAAATACTAAAATTTATGGTTTCGTGCAATGTGTGTTGATTAAAATGTATCAATATCTAAAATTACTTAATAATATACCTTGGTAATTATGTAGGGGAAAGGTCCGTAGGTTGGGCCGGGCCACCGCTATTTTTTTGTTTTTTTACACTGGCGATATTAAATTTTTATTGCAACATCTCAAGTAACATTGCACTACAACTTTTCGCGAAACTTTAAAGTGAAATGGCCTGTTGCTTTTAATTCATTCAGAAGAATACTAAAATGTACCCAAAAAAAGTTTTTTATTGACTTTTTCAAGTGTTGATTAGGTGGTCAATTTAAATTATAAAATTAAAGTTAAATGATTTAAAATGTTGCTCTTGAATATCTTTTTATAATGTAAACAAATTATCTATCAACATTTTATGTAGAAAAAAATGGTTGACATTTTTTCAAATTTTTACGAAACCATAAAAGTTTCTCCTATAAAAGATAACCCATTAAATGCACTTAAAATTGGAATATATTAATCCACTAACTTGTTTGTACATAAAACGTTATTGACAAAATACAAAACTATGTCCAACCTACGGACCTTTCCCTTACTTTCTAATGTTTCCATATTTATTTAATTTAATATTTGTAGGAATATTTTTGTAATGTTTTTCTTATTCAATAAAAACTCATTCTGTTCACATTAATGTTGTCGCTGTTCTATTGTTTATATTTTAAAACTATAAGTAGTATTAAGATTTTAATATATAATTTCGTTGAAGTTGGCAAACCAAAACACATTTGTTTAATTTTATGAATTAACGGTATTTTATTTTTTTTTATGATAAGTCTTAAAAATATGTGCAGTGAATTAAAATAAAGTTTAGAGGAGCTGTTTTCTTTTTCAAACTAAATTAATTATTCTAAAATGGGTAAGTACTTACTAATTATAGTGAACAATGTGATTTATATATATGCGATTTATATGCTCAGATTTATGAAACCGATAAATTTGCGATAAATTTTTTCGCGGAAGATATGAAAACATTAAAAGCGTAGTGGAACAAATTTAAAACTTTTTAAATAATTCTGGATATAATGGCTTCCCAGATCAGATTAATTAATAGGGGGTTGCAAAAATTTAAAAGAAATCGTTTAAATTTAGAAAAAGAGTCAGAAAATTGGCTTAATAAATCATTTTTTGATATAGCTCAAAATTCCACCAAGAAAAACAAGATTTAACAATTTATCTGATTCTCAGAAAAGAAGGAGAACAGAATGCAAGTATACAAAAATATTAAAAACTAGCTGGATCCGTACACGACTCGTGCCAAGATTTTGTGAATTCAAAGATATGGAGCGATTTAATTAATATAAAAAACATTTTTATTATTTATATCAAGGACCCATGCTTCACTGTGGACGTTTTTTTATTGGTTGTAGTAAACAATTTTCCCCGTAAAATTCTTCCGCATATAACGCTTTCCCGTAGAATTCTTCCCGGTAGAATTGTTCCCGGTAGAATTCTTTCCCGTAGAATTCTTCCCCGTAGAGTTTTTCCGAGTAGAAGTTTTAGTGTGGTGGGTTTTAATGTGGTGAGTTTCGGTGTGCTGAGTTTATGTGTGGTGAATTTTGGTGTGGTGAGTTTAAGTATGGTGAGTTTTAGTGTGGTGAGTTTTAGTGTGGGTAGTTTTAGTGTGGTGAGGTTTAGTGTAGTGAGTTTTGGTGTAGTAAATTTTAGTGTTGTGAGTTTTAGTGTGGTGAATTATAGTGTGGTGGGTTTTAGTGTGGTGAAGTTTATTGTGGTGAGTTTTAGTGTGATGAATTTTAATGTGATGAATTTTAATGTTATGAATTTTATTGTGGTAAGTTTTAGTGTGGTGAATTTTAGTGTGGTGAGTTTAAGTGTGGTGAATTATAGTGTGGTGGGTTTTATTGTGGTGAATTTGAGGGTGAATTTTAGTGTAGCGAGTTTCAGTGTGGCAAGTTTTAGTGTGGAGAGTTTTAGTGTGGTGAATTTTAGTGTGGTTAATTTTATTGTGTTGAATGTGGTGAGTTTGTGTGGTGAATTATAGTATGGTCGGTTTTAGTGTGGTGAATTTTAGTGTGGTGAGTTTTAGTGTAGTGAGTTTTAGTGTCGTGAAATTAAGTGTGGTGAGTTTTATGTGGGGAGTTTTAGTGTGGTGGGTTTTAGTGTGGTGAATTTTATTGTGATGAGTTTTAGTGTAGTGAATTTTCGAGTGGTGAGTTTTAGTGTGGTGAATTTGAGGGTGAATTTAAGTGTGGTGAGTTTTAGTGTGGTGAAATTTTAGTGTGGTGAGTTTTAGTGTGGTGAATTATAGTGTGGTGAGTTTTAGTGTGGTGAATTTTAGTGTGGTGAGTTTTAGTGTAGTGAATTTTCGAGTGGTGAGTTTTAGTGTTGTTAATTTTAGTGTGTTGCATTTTTATGTGGTGCGTTTTTGTGTGGTGAGTTTTACTGTGTGGTGAATTTTAGTGTGGTGAGTTTTAGTATTTAAATTTATGTTGTATGTTGTAAGGTGCCACGTCTCTTTGTCCAATCCCGCCCATATGTAGCCTATGATTCCTTCCAGGCCATACCGCATCTGTGGTAAAAATTTCAAGAAAATCGATGCGATGGCTGCTGCAGCCATTTAGACGGAGAAGCGGAACAAACGTTATTGCTTTTGTTTTTGTATTTTGCTTTTGTTTTATTTTGTGCTTTTGCTTTTTTGCTTTTAATTTTTTTTTTGTATTTGGGTTTTTTGTTTCATGTTCGTAGCTGGTGAAAGTGCCGAGTTATATCGTTTTGAAAGTTTAGGTTGTATGGGAGGTGCCACGCCTCTTTGTCCAATCCCACCCATATATAGCCTATCATTCCTTCCAGACCATACCGCATCTTTGGTAAAAATTTAAAGAAAATCGGATCAGCCGTTTAGACGGAGAAGCGGAACAAACGTACAAACGTATAAACGTATAAACGTACAAACGAACAAACAGATTTAATATATTAACTAGCTGGACCCGTGCACGACTCGTGCCAAGATTTTGTGAATTCATAGATATAAAGCGATTTTATTAATATAAAAAAACATTATTATTATTTTTTATATCAGGGGCCCGTGCTTCGCTGTGGAAGTTTTTATTGGTTTTATAAATGTAGTAACCAAATAATAATTCTCCGCCAAAACAACTTTTCTCAAAGACAATTCAGACCGTAGAATATTTCGCCGTAGAATTCTTCCCAGTATACATCTTCGCCGTAAAATTCTTCCCCATAGAACGCTTTACCGTAGAATTCTTCTCGGTAGAACTCTTCCCGCTAGAATTCTTCCCCGTAGAGTTTTTTCCAGTAGAAGTTTTAGTGTAGTTAGTTTTAATGTGGTGAGTTTTAGTGTGTTGAATTTTTAGTTTAGTGAATTTTTAGTGTGGTGAGTTTTAGTGTGGTGTGTTTTAGTGTGGTGAGTTTTGGTGTGGTGATTTTTAGTGTAGTGAGTTTTAGTGCGGTGAGTTTTAGTGCGGTGAGTTTTAGTGTGGTGAGTTTTAGTGCGGTGAGTTTTAGTGTGGTGAGTTTTAGCGTGGTGAGTTTTATTGTGGTGAGTTTTAGTGTGGTGAGTTTTAGTGAGGTGAGTTTTTGGTGTGGTGAATTTTATTGTGGTGAGTTTCAATGTAGTGAATTTTATTGTGGTGAGTTTCAATGTGGTGAATTTTAGTGTGGTGAATTTTGGTGTGGTGAGTTTTAGTGTGGTGAGTTTTGGTGTGGTGAGTTTTAGTGAGGTGAGTTTTAGTGTGGTGAGTTTTAGTGTGGTGAATTTTAGTTTTTTGTTTCATCTTTTTAGATTGTGTACGTGTTAATTATGTCGTTTTGAAAGTTTATGTTGTATGGGAGGTACCACTCCCCTTTGTCCAATCTCGCCCATATATAGCCTGTGACACCCTCCGGACTCCTTAGTATCCTGTGGCGAAATTGCAGTTAAATCGGTTCAGCGGTTTAGACGTGATGCTGGAACAAACAGACAGACAGACGGACCAAGAGTTTTATATATATAGATAGGAAGGATAATTAAAACGTTAAAAAATTATTTATAAATTGCGGATACATTGTTAGCTTCCAATATATTTGCAGTTAAGTTTTACCAATGTAATGTTATCAATATCGGTTTCAATCTCTGTTAATCTTGATCGTGAATCCAGACTTAATTTTAATTGCTGCAAAATTTGTTATTTAAGTAATTGTGAATTCTAAGTTATATCTTCTTCATAAAATATAGATCTGCGAAAAGAAAATCCTGAAATGTTAGCTTTTGCGGCCGCACCTTCTTTTGGACAGGCAGGGAACATCGATGCATCCAAGCTCATTAATGAAATATCATGTGCATCCGAACAAGCCCAAGTAATATTCCTGTCTTATAGAAATACTATAAAAGCAAATTGCTTCAAAATGAATGATGATGCAATATTAGCATTGGCCACGGACTGTGGTTTATCAAAACATCAATATGAGTTGCTCATTCAAAATTCGAAAAAAATTGGTAACATATTTTATATTTCAGAACATTTATAGTTTTTTATAAAATACATTTTTCAGGAGCAGACCAAACTCCCAGATACCCAGTACTGCAAGATGCCAAAAAGCGTTTTTATCCATTCGGGAAGAGGAAGCTGTGATCGAAATGCAAAGTCTTCTAGACCATACAGCGTCACGTTTGTTGATGAATCTTGAATTTAGCGCTGGTCACTCCGAATATCAACAATTGTTCGAATCTTCATCCGAATGCGCATACGATTCATAAGTGTTAATAACAACTGTAGTACCCGTACAAGTCATATCTAGTAAAGCTAAGGAAATCATGACAAAATCCAACGTGCTCGTCAACTCGGTATAACTATGTGTAATTTATATTAAAAAGTGTTTTATAATTTTATAATTAATAGCTGGACCCGTTCACAGCTTCGCCCGTGCTAAGTTTTTGTAACTGTAAAACTATATCGTTTATAAAGTGTGCATACATTTACGCCCCTTTTTCCCTTTTTAGTGCATGCCTACGTCGCTTCTTTCCCGCCCACATTGAGAATAGTGCCCCTTTTGCAATCTCGATCACATTCCTCGTTGCTATTAAAATTTTTAAAAATGATCCTTTGTTCGATTTGTACAATTCTGCTCTTACTTAGTAAATCAAGAGTTTTAGCATTTTTAAAGTTATATGGGAGGTGTCACGCCCCATTGTATAATTCCGTCCAAATTGTACGCAGGACTCTCCACTCCCAAAAAATCAATCCTTTTTTTTTGATTTTATACACTTAAAAAATCCAAGGTTTTTGGATTTTTTTTATTTTATTGATTTTTATGGTTTTCAGGGTACAATTTATGTTTTAAAAATTTAAGAATTTGTTATAAACCACCAACATAGCCAAGATACATATTACCCAACATAGGCCTCAAGTCAATTATATGCCAATTTTTATTGAATCTAATAGGTTCTGAAGAGTTGTCGTGTTATAAAGAGGACATTCAAAATAGATATGATCAGGCACTTGGGCCGTTTCATTTTCTCGTCCGTATGACTAATTCAGTATATAGAAGAAAACTGCTTCCAGATCCAAGATGGTGAATTTTTATTCTACGTGACGATTACAATCATTAATATAATCTTTTGTTTCGATTTTTTAAACTCTGCTCTTAGTAGGTAAAGAGTATATATGGAGTTTTAAATATGAACATTTGATTGTTATAACTCTACTCTTAGTATGTAAGGAGTTATAGCATTTTTAATGGTTTTGTTATATGAAAGGTGCCACGCCCCTTTATCAAATTCCGCCCACATTTTACGCGACGATTCTTCTTTTCATTACGAACCTTTTTTTTCAATTTTCTTAACTCTAAGGAGTTATAGCATTTTTAAAGTTACGGTTATATGGGAAGTTCCACGCCCCTTTATCAAATTCCGCCCACATTTAGCAAAAATATAAACAACAACAAAACACATTACTAAGCCCAAGTTCATGACTGTGGCTATCTTACAGATATTTTGAATTAAAAGTTTAGTTTTTCTACGCCCATTTGTGTACCTTAGGAGGCAAATTTCGAAAAATCCCTTCGTAGTGCGCTCTCACGTCGGAAAATCAATATCCTGCCCAAATTTCAAGTTCCTAGGATTAAATTTAGATTTTTTCGATTTTCAGGCTTTTCCTCTGGGTTTTTCCGGCTTTTCTTTTTTCTTAAACCACTCTTGCATTGACACGAACAAAATGCAAAAAGAATCAAGCAAATCCGTCGGTTCGTTCTCCCGTGATGCTCTGGCACACACAGGACATTTCATTTTTATATCTAATAAATAACATTAAAGCTACTGTCGACCTATACGTATACCGTATCAGATAAAAAACACTGAAGCTATAAAAGATAAATTTACACGAGTTACAAATTATATTAATCGTCTAAAAAAGATAAGATTATTTATGACAATGGTGGATGAATAAGTGATTAATGCCATTGAAGACAAGAAATATACATCAGTAAGATCTACTTGTAGCCGCGGTAGCTCAGTGGTTAGTGCGTTGGACTACGAGCCGAAAGGTCCCCGGTTCAAGCCTGGACTGGGGCTAACAACATCTTTTCATAGAAACATTTTTCTATACCGCGCTACCTCTCGTCAGTAAATGGCAAACCTACGAGAGTAAAACCATTGCCTATGAAAAGCTCTCACCCGCCGTTCGGATTCGACAATAAACTGTAGGTCCCACCACTTTGAGTACAAATTTAGCACGCACAGCTTAAAATGGTGAGAGAGCTCGGCCGAAGTTCTATACAGGACTGTAGCGCCACACTATTATATTATATTATTATTAAGATCTACTTTAAATATTTTGTAAATGATATTGCTTGTAAACGTTATGTTCTTTATATATATATATATATATATATATATATATATATATATATATATATATATATATATATATATATATATATATATATATATAATATAGATAAATATAGATAAATATATATCTGTTCGTGGGAAATATAAAGTTATGCTTCTGTTTGTGGAGAAAATGTTAATGAAGTTCTTTTCGTGGCTAAAACAATTTAATGCTTCTTTTCGTGGTTAAAATAAATGTTTGCTTGTTTTACTAAATATTATTTTTAAAGTGCCGTTTTTCGTAAGTCAACTTTTTTCTTTAAATCAACCGTTTTATTTGCTTAAAAAAACAAACAAAATATAGGGTGCGGTCGGATCTGTGGTACCCTAGAAAAAACGATATCCGGTGCATCTACATATTATATGGTTGTTTTTATGATCTAATAACCATAGCGATTAGGATTTGTAATTATGTAAAAAAAAATAAAATGAAATGCTGATTGTTGAGAAAAAGATTTAAATATTTATCATAATGACGAAGAAAATTTTGAAATGAATAGGTAACGCTTAAAATTTTGTAGAAGATGCCCAACAGTTAATTATAATATTTCGTTGGCAAGTTATATCGAAGAAGCGCCGCAGACGAAATTTTTTTATAAAACATTAAATTTTATATTTTTTAAAACATAAATACAAATGTGTATAATAGACAACTGATTAAATTTCTTTTCGTTTGGATACCCACACTTGTATCTATATATTATTCGTGTATAAAATGAACTCAGTTGTTAAAACTAAAAAGGGTCCTGAGGTTACTGGGGCTAATATTTCACTTCATCCGGTTATCTAAAGTTCAGCCAATTTGTTTGTTTGTCTGGAGATTTATTGGTAGGAGTAACGACTTTTTTTCCATATATATATCAAAAATAATAATGAATTTTGATTTTAATAAATATGTATCTAAAATAAAAATTATATTTGAATTTTGAAAGTATTTATCAAAAATAATTATTTTTAACTTTAATAATATTAACTTTTATTTATATTTCTCAAATATAATTATTAAAACATATTTTAAAATTTAACAGTCCTATAATAAAAATAAGACCATAAATTAAAAATTTTCATCGAATGTTATCTAATGGTACCCTTTGTTTTACAGTGACATCATTTCTTACAATGACTTTTTACATATAAATTTGAAAAAAAAAAATTATTTTTGGTCTCTGAGTTTACGAAGCTGTACATATCTCAGTATCCTTTGGAAACAAAATTCAATTTGTGTATTATATTAAAGGTAATCAATACCGACATCTCGTTGGAAAACTACTTCAGATATACACAATGTATTTTTAATGATTATTTTCACTTAACAAGTCAGCATATTTCGAAAACCAAAAATATTTGAATTTGATTTTTTTTAAGTATATCATTTGTACCAATTGTACCATTTGTGCCAAACATAAGTTTGATATTTAACCTAGTTTTTTGTACCATTTATTCAAGAATTAAAAGGTAATAGTTATTTCACCAATTATTAAATTAATGTACAAAAGTGTTTTTTAATTTCAAAAATACTAAAAACGTAAAAATCGGATTATAAATCGTCGTTATAGAACTAAAAGTCATCAAATAAATTTTAGTTCAATATCGATTTTTTTTTGTTAATAACTTCTTCAATTATAATTTGAAACAATCATAACCTTTTAGCGCAGTGACGAATGGACATACTTAAAACCTATATTTTGTGAATAATTGATTTTTAATTATGAAAAATACACCAACACATCTTAAACTATGAATTGTCGAACTTTTATCAAACTTTCATAAATGGTATTTGGACTTATAGTTGTACAACGAAGATATACAAAAAATATGTATATTTTTTAAAAACTAAATTCAAAAAATTATCTATTTGACAATTTATTCTATACAAAAATTCTAAAAAAGTTGAATTTTTTTAAAGTCGAATTATTAAAGTTGTTTAAAATTGTATATGGTTATGCGCCTATAATGTTTAAATTCGATTTAATATTGATACCCTGAGACAAAATTTATGTCATTTTTCAGGAATATATCCGGCCAACACACAGATAAATGGAATATTTTGGGAAGTGTATAGCAGGTTGTAAAATTTTGTGGAATTTTAATGACAGATTCACGGCATATTTTGCGATCGGGCAGACAGCTTGTGATACAAATTCCGCCTATCTCTTTTTAAAATATGTCGAAAAAATGTTTCTGAACTGTCTCGGCATTGCCTAAAACTTTTGTCTTGGGACATTTTGATATAGATCTCAAAACTCGAATTGTGTATTCTTCAGAATCTTTGTCAAAATACAATGGCGCATATTCGTAGACAATTTAAAGTCAACTTTAAAATAAAAGTTACCCGATATTTTGGGCAATTTTAACGAAGATTAAAATGTCAAAAAGTTTTTTTTAAGTCACAAAATTTTAAAAAAAGCGAACAATTAAAAAGGTAATTTACAGAATATTAGTAATATGGAAATAGTTAGTAATTTTTACACAAAGGCGCAATGTAGAGAGAAAAGCTCAAAAAGGCGTAAACTATTCAAATAACAATCAAAATTAAAACAGCGCATAACTTACAGTATTTTATCGTCTTTACAAGCGCAAAATTATCAAAACAAACAAAAAATGAATATGACGCATATTTACTCTGTAAATAAATTGTTTTTTTTTTTTGAAAATTTGGCGCTTTTTTCTATATCTATTTAAAAGCCGAAAAAATTCTGCATTTTAAGCGCTTTTTCCATTTCGTGTTTATTTTTTTGAAAATTTAGTGCGTTTCTCTGTAGTTTCCGGTCTTTTAAAAAGGCCTAAAAATTCTGAAATTTTGCGCCTTTTACTATATTTTGCGCCCTTCTGTAGAGGCGAAAAAATGTTGAAAATAAGGCGCATTTGAAATTTTATGCTTTTTAGAAAATTTTGCGCCTTTCTGTATATTTTGCGCCCTTCTATAGAGGCGCAAACATTTTGTAAATAAGACGCATTTGCAATTTTAGGCTTTTTTGAAAATTTTGCGCCTTTCTCTATATTTTGCGCCCTTCTATAGAGGCGCAAACATTTTTAAATTATGCGCATTTGCAATTTTATGCTTTTTTGAGAATTTTGTGCCATTCTCTATATTTTGCGCCCTTCTATAGAGGAGCAAACATTTTGTAAATAAGGCGCATTTGCAATTTTATGCTTTTTTGAAAATTTTGCGCCTTTCTCTATATTTTGCGCCCTTCTGTAGAGGTGCAAAATTTGCAATTTTATGATTTTTTGCAAATTTTTCGCCTTTCTCTATAGTTTCCGCTCATTTAAAAAGGCGCAACATTCTGAATATTAGGCGCATTTTTTTCATGTTGTGTTTTTTTTTAAATTTGTTTGAAAAATTCAAAAGTGCGCCTTTTTTTGGGGGGGAGGAGGGGGCGATCGCCACCCCCCTGGATCTGCGCTTGGCTAACATTCAAATAGGTTTTGTAGATAATTGGATCTAAATCTATGAAATTTTGTTTTTTTTTAATTTTTTTAATAATTTTTTTAGCATTTAGTAGCTACCGATAAACAAGAAAATAATGTATGGTTCTTCAGAGCATAGACAACACTAACTATCAAAAATACTAACTTTTTTCTAATTGATCCACTTTTTAAAATATGTCTTTTGAACATAATATGGTACTCTTTTATATATATGTTCAATAAAAATAATTATGCCTATTAATTGAAAATATCACTACTTCATATTCTTATTCTAAATGTATACTCAGTTGTTCCTATTAAGTGGAGTGTTGGAGAAAAATACAGGGGAAAGCGGCTATCGTATCTGGACTTTATCTTACTACTTGGAATTTGTATCCTCTGTCTTAAGGACTGATGCAACTCGTCTCGGTCTTCATTTTTCTTCTTACGCAAAACACTTTTTGGAATCGGCTTTTGCCCATCCATTGCAGTACGTTCGCAATGTGCTCCTACGTTGTATTGATTTATCTTACCGCAACTTCTGACGGGTTTTCTTTTTGCGGATACACATTGCTTACATGTGTGAATCCAATAGGCGACTGACTTCTGATATCCGACCCAATAGAAACGTTTTCTGACTTCTTCAACCGTTTTATTAATGCTAAAGTGACATCCATTGGAACCACAATGGCATTTCTATCTCTATCTCTTTTATTTTTGATTCGGGAACAACAATTAAATTTCGTGCAGATCTGCCATTTTCAGTTTCCCAAACACGGTACAAACAACCATTTTGTAGCTTCAGGCTTTGCCACTGTGCCCAATAAGCCCTGCTTATTGGACTGTTAGGTGATAACTCTTTCCATAATGGCTTTCTTTGTTGTTCCTTGAACGTCCTAATTTTTGCGATGTCGGGGTCCTTCTTTTGATCATTTCGTATTTGCTCTAGAGTCCATTGATCTTCTGCCATGACATTTAACGAACGAATGTGAATTATGTTCGTCTTTTCTTCTTACGTCGAGCATTCTCCGGATTCCATTTTACACACTCGTGCCGACACAGTGCCCGAATTTCCAAGATGGTAACTGGTGTTATTCGGACTATGTTCAGACTAATGTTCGGATTTAACGCAGGCTTTGGAGCTATACTTACTCCTTGACATACATTTTTTCTCTCCTCATCTTCTACACGTGTCTCCGTCGCTGGTCGGCACAATGTAGACGCTATCTCCTGCGTAAGCGCTGTGGTGACCGTTTCCATAAATGTCACCTTTGGGTTGGTCATTGTTGCCCGTTTTGTCTCAGGATCCCGTATGCCATAAACGAATGCATTTATCTTGCACATTTCCAAGAAATCACAGGCTGAATCGGAATACGCCAAGTGTGCAAGTCTCTCAACATCCGCAGCATATTCCTGCAGCGATTCGCAATTATTTTGCCTTCGGAACTTCAGCTGTATTCTGTAAATAGGTGCCATGTGGTCACTGCCGTATTTTATTGCAATGCACCCATGACCGCTGAATAACTATTTATGTCACTTTTTGGAACTGTCAGCAAAACTTCGGCTGCTCCACCTTTAAGCGCCACGATAAGTGCGGCTACGCTGTCCTTATTATTCCATCGATTAATTATAGCCGTGGTCTCAAATTGCAGCTTGAAAATGTTGAACGCTGTGGTTCCATCATACATCGGCGATTTCAACCTCGTACCACTGGCAACATGCAGTGATGGACCACTTAGCTGTAGTAAATTTACATTTTCTTGTATTTTCTGTAGTTTTTTTTCGAAATTTTACATCAATACTCACTTCCATGTCATTTACATGTTCCTCAAATTCGTTCACTTTTGCATGGAGTGTATTAGAAACTTCCAGAAGCTGCTTAGAATGTTCCTGCATCTGATGCTCAATTTTTACTTGATGTTAGTTTGAATTCTCTAGAAGTTTCTGTTCCATTTTGTTGGAATTTTCTTGTAGTTCTGTTTTAAGCTGTTTTGAATTTTCTAGAAGTTTCTGTTCTATTCTGGTCGAATTTTCTTGAAGCTGTTTTGAATTTTCTAGAAGTTTCTGTACCATTTTCATGGAATTTTCTTGAAGCTTCTGTTCCATTTTGTTGGAATTTTCTTCAGTCTACGGAAAACTGTTCTACGAGTTCGTATCGCTGGATTGTGTACAAAATAAAAACACTCTTATGTTTCGTTTAAATTATAACAATTAACTTTATTAATTCACTTTAATAAACAACTTTACTAATAACAAATTCTAACAACTGCTGCATGTCCAGAATTTAACTTGACATTTATCACACGAGCTGCACTCGACCACTTTACAATCACTACTCAAGTGAAGTACCTCAGATGCGGCTCCCTTATATACTGCATGCATCAGTTCGACACGTTTCGACAAGCTTCGACTTGTTTCGAGAAACTTCTACTCGTTTCGTGAATGACGCATGCTATTGGCATCTCATTCGCACTCATGTGTTTTAATGCGCTGATCTTCCATCTCTTTCTCGCACATTGCCCAGTACGCTGAATGATCTTTCGTCTCTTTCTAACACATTGCTTAGTGCGCTGAATTGTCTTGCGTCTCATTTATTATTGTTTATTATTATTGCACAGTGGGGTAAATTACCTCTTTTCGTAACAATATATATATATATATATATATATATATATATATATATATATATATATATATATATATATTTAGCCACGAAAAGAACTTCATTCACATTTTCTCCACAAACAGAAGCATAACTTTATATTTCCCACGAACAGAAACACATATATTGTATCTACAAACAAAAGCACATTATTAATTTCACCACGCATATGTGTATTTTCGATACAGATATCCCAATAGACAATTTTGTGGGTAAGAAGTCACACAATGTTGATGATGTAGGTGATATTGTATTATTACTAAATTTGTTGATTTTTTATTGATGACATGGTTTCCAGGTGTGTCACTAGACAATATTTGATGTAACTGTTCCAATGAAACTATTTCATTAGGCATATATAAACATGCAGGTTCGTCATAGTACTTTTTTGAAAAATGTGTTCTGTTCGTATTTGGCCAGATTCAATTCCACTTGCGTCATTGGACATTTTTTGGAAAAAGTTCCGCCTTTGGGATTTGGCCAAAACCCACGTCCGTCATTGGACATTTCTTTGGAAAATTTCTTCCTTTAGGAATTGGCCAGAACCCACTTGCGTCAATGGCCAATTATTTGGAAAAATGTGTTACTTTGGAATTTGGCCAGAACCTACTTGCGTCATTGGACTTTTTTTTTTTTGGAAAAATTTGTTCCTCTGGGATTTGGCCAGACCCACTTGCGTCATTCAACAATTTTTTGGAAAATGTTGTTCCTTTGGGATTTGGCCAGAACCCACTTGCGTCATAGGACAATTTTTTGGAAAAAAGCCCTCCTTTGGGATTTGGCCAGAACCCACTTGCGTCATTGGACAATTGTTTGGAAAAATTTGCACCAAAAAATTACGCCAGAAGATTCTGGGTACTGACAAATCCCAAAGGAAAACATTTTTCAAATTTAGTTTGCTCTTGCGCAAAAACACTCTACTGGGATAACTTTCTTGAATAAATATATATGCTTTTATTCTTGGGGAAATGATAAAAGAGCTTTTTTTTCATAGCTAAATGTAAAAGTGTTTCTTTTCGTGCGAAAATAGAGTTATACTCCATTTCGTGGCTATAAAACATATATACTTCATTTCAGGGTATAAAAGAGATACGGTTGTTTTCGTGGGGAAACTGAACTAATGCTTCTTTTCGTAGTTTCGAAAAAGGTGCTGTTTATCGTAAGCAAATTGAAACGTGTGGGTTTGCGTAAGAGGCGTCGATATATATATGAACACAGTTTCCGTCAAAAACTATTTAAATATAAAATGCTCGTATATTTTATACATAAATTACTGAAAATAGCCGTTTTCCCCTGTATTTTTCTCAAACACTCCACTTAATATTAACAACTGAGTATGCATTTAGAATAAGAATATGAAGTAGTGATATTTTCAATTAATAGGCATAATTATGTTCATAACACGTATTTTAAAAAGTGGATCAATTAGAAAAAAGTTAGTATTTTAGATAGTTAGTCTATGCTCTGAAGAAACATACATTATTTTCTTGTTTATCGATAGCTACTAAATGCTAAAAAAATTATTAAAAAAATTAAAAAAAAAACAAAATTTCATAGGTTTAGATCCAATTATCTACAAAACCTATTTGAATATTAGCCAAGCGCGGATCCAGGGGGGTGGCGATGGGGGCGATCGATTTTCAAAAAAGCATAAAATTGCAAATGCGCCTTATTTACAAAATGTTTGCGCCTCTATACAAGGGCGCAAAATATGAGAAAGGCGCAAAATTCTCAAAAAAGCATAAAATTGCAAATGCGCATAATTTACAAAATTTTTGCGCCTCTATAGAAGGGCGAAAAATATACAGAAAGACGCAAAATTTTCTAAAAAGCATAAAATTTCAAATGCGTCTTATTTTCAACATTTTTGCGCCTCTACAGAAGGGCGCAATATATAGTTAAAGGCGCAAAATTTCAGAATTTTTAGGCCTTTTTAAAAGACCGGAAACTACAGAGAAACGCACTAAATTTTCAAAAAAATAAACACGAAATGGAAAAAGCGCTTAAAATGCAGAATATTTTCGTCTTTTAAATAGATCGCAAAATATAGAAAAAAGCGCCAAATTTTCAAAAAAAACTTTATTTACAGAGTAAATATGCGTCATATTCATTTTTTGTTTGTTTTGATAATTTTGCGCTTGTAAAGACGATAAAATATTGTAAGTTATGCGCTGTTTTATTTTTGATTGTTATTTGAATAGTTTACGCCTTTTTGAGCTTTTCTCTCTACATTGCGCCTTTGTGTAAAAATTAATAACTATTTCCAGATTACTAATATTCTGTAAATTACCTTTTTAATTGTTCGCTTTTTTTAAAATTTTGTGACTTAAAAAAAACTTTTTGACAATTTAATCTTCGTTAAAATTGCCCAAAATATCGGGTAACTTTTATTTTAAAGTTGACTTTAAATTGTCTACGAATATGCGCCATTGTATTTTGACAAAGATTCTGAAGATTACACAATTCGAGTTTTAAGTGTTTTGAGATCTATATCAAAATGACCCAAGACAAAAGTTTTAGGCAATGCCGAGACAGTTTAGAAACATTTTTTCGACATATTTTAAATAGAGATAGGCGGAATTTGTATCACAAGCTGTCTGCCCGAACTGCCCGATCGCAAATTATGCCGTGAATCTGTCATTAAAATTCCACAAAATTTTACAACCTGCTATACACTTCCCAAAATATTTCATTTATCTGTGTGTTGGCCGGAAATATTCCTGAAAAATGACATAAATTTTGTCTCAGGGTATCAATATTAAATCGAATTTAAACATTATAGGCGCATAACCATATACAATTTTAAACCACTTTAATAATTCGACTTTAAAAAAATTCAACTTTTTTAGAATTTTTGTATAGAATAAATTGTCAAATAGATAATTTTGAATTTAGTTTTTAAAAAATATACATATTTTTTGTATATCTTCGTTGTACAACTATAAGTCCAAATACCATTTATGAAAGTTTGATAAAAGTTCGACAATTCATAGTTTAAGATGTGTTGGTGTATTTTTCATAATTAAAAATCAATTATTCACAAAATATAGGTTTTAAGTATGTCCATTCGTCACTGCGCTAAAATGTTATGATTGTTTCAAATTATAATTGAAGAAGTTATAAACAAAAAAAAATCGATATTGAACTAAAATGACTTTTAGTTCTATAACGACGATTTATAATCCGATTTTTACGTTTTTAGTATTTTTGAAATTAAAAAAACACTGTTGTTAATTAATTTAATAATTGGTGAAATAACTATTACCTTTTAATTCTTGAATAAATGGTACAAAAAACTAGGTTAAATATCAAACTTATGTTTGGTACAAATGGTACAATTGGTACAAATGATATACTTAAAAAAAATCAAATTCAAATATTTTTGGTTTTCGAAATATGCTGACTTGTAAAGTGAAAATAATCATTAAAAATACATTGTGTATATCTGAAGTAGTTTTCCAACGAGATGTCGGTATTGATTACCTTTAATATAATACACAAATTGAATTTTGTTTCCAAAGGATACTGAGATATGTACAGCTTATCACTGCCGTGAGTGCCATATGGCACTTCAAAATCAAACAAGTTCGATAAATATTATCTCATATCTTCGCAACCGCACACTATTTTTGGAGGCGAATATCTGCATAATCTGTCAAATGAAAAACGACACACCGCATTAGCTTCTGTTAGTCAGAATAGACAATACTTCTAATCAACCTCTATAAAAACAAAATTGAAAAAACGCAATGAGTGAAAATCTAAAAAAGTAAATAGAATATTTTTCAAATTTATAGTCAATACTTTCCATATCCAATTATATGTGTGTGTAGCTCATGGGAAGAATTATAATATGGACACAAAAGACGTTCGATTGTATTCATCACTTCTCAGACAGGTGCGTCGAAAGGTCCGCGGGTGCCATATGGCACTCACGGCATTTTGTAGTGAAAAGAAAATGATGTCAAAATGATTGAAATTTTTGTTTAGATCAATTCAATCAATTTATTGATTTGGATTTACCTGTGGTGGAGGGGACGTTTGAGTTGTATACATCTCCTACTCGACAGGAGTTTTTCCATCTTGTTGGAAGGTTGCCAATTTCCAGCCAGTTCCGAAAAAGGGCGAGGCTACGAACCCTGCCAATTACCGACCCATTGCAATATGTTCTGCACTCTCCAAGGTAATGGAGAGCATAATTAACTTCCACCTTGTGAACTATCTTGAGCACAACGAATTGCTCAGTGACCGCCAATATGGTTTCCGTAGGGCCAGATCCACAGGTGACTTGATGGCGGTCCTCTCCGAAAAGTGGAATAATTGTATTCACCTTTTCGGGGAGAGTAAGGCTGTTGCTCTCGATATTTCCAAGGCTTTTGATCGAGTGTGGCATAAAGCTCTCGTTTCAAAACTAATTGCATTTGGTGTCGATGAATCTTGATGGATATCGAGTTTTCTCCAGGGTCGTTCTATACGAGTTCCGATGGATGGTGTTTTTTCAGAACAACATTCCATCAATTCTGGAGTTCCGCAGGGTTCCGTCCTAACCCCGTCCCTATTTCTGGTATTTATCAATGACCTTCTGTCATTGACCCAGAACCCAATTCATTCCTTTGCAGATGACAGTAACATTTGCCATTCATACTCGTTCAACAAGCGCCCAAACTCTTTGGAGATTGAGAGTAAAAGACGTCCTATGAATGACACACTCAATAATGACCTTAAATCAATTTCAGAGTGTGGTGTTGCAAATAGAGTAGATTTTAATGCCAGCAAGACCCAATGTTGTCTGTTATCTCTCAAAAGAATGGATTCACCCCTCCCACCCCTCAATATGGGTGCTGTGGATATTGCGCAGTCAGCTGCTCTTGACGTTCTGAGCATATCAATTCAATGTGATCTCCGTTGGAATGATCACATATTTAATGTGTCGAAAGAAGCGGCCAAGTGCCTCGGTTTTTTAAAACGGTGTAAAGCATTGTCTGCACTACTTATATACGGCCTAAAATAGAATTCAATTCGCACATTTGGGCAGGAGCTTCAAAATCCTCCTTGGAGTTCCTGGACCGAATTCAACAACGTGCGATATATTTGATAGGGGATGAAAATATCTCATCGTCTATTGGTTCTCTTGAGCACCGAAGGACCGTTAGGTGTGTAAGCATGTTTTATAGGATTACAACGGTAAGTGTTCGAGTGAAATACGTGGCCTGATTCCACTAGGTCGTGTGTTTTCTCGTTCTACTCGGGCATCAAACCAAGCCCACCCCTTCGTAGTCCACTCGACTCTCAACAGAACCACGCATTATAGAGTGAATTCGTTCTTCAGTCGCACGACACGTTTGTGGAACAATCTCCCTGCGTCCGTTTTTCCCGACATTTTTGATATTGGCAAGTTCAAAACAAACATTCACCGACACTACTCCATCTTTCCCCCCTCCATTTAACCTATCATCCCTTCTTACGATCAACACTGTGCATTGCATGAATAGGGGGCATTCCCTGAGCGTTGGTTAATTTGTAATAAAAAAAAACATTTTTCTCTGCACCAGCTCCGAACACAAAATGGGCATACGTTGGGAAGTATATTGACATTCCCAGTGAATTCGAACATAGCCGTAAATGAAATACGTGTGTTAATGGGTATTCTACTAATCTCAGTATTCTACTAATCTCCGACCGGGAAGATTACTGGAGCCAAAGTACTGGTAATCCAATGATCTCTGCAGCAATGTCACGCCAACTCTTTCTTCTGCAAGAAATTTGTGAACGCTTCAGTCTGCAGGATATAGGATACCATTGCCACGTCCTAATTTCGTTATGAAGTACAATAAATACATGGGAGGATTCGACCGTATGGATCAGAATATCAGGTTCTATCGTATTGGTAAAAAGCACATGCATATTTTATTCATTTAGTTTTCATTGTCATACAACGCATTACAGAGAGAATGCGTCTGTTTTTCTCGACATTTTTAATATTGGGAAATTTAAAACAAACATCCGCCGACACTACTCCATCTTTCCTCCTTTCAACCTATAATCCTTTCTTACGATCAACACTGTGTATTGCACGAATAGGGGCCATCCCCTGAGCGTTGGTTAATTTGTAAAAAAAAAAAATGTCCAACGACATTCATCTCCAGTTTCGGCGAAACAGCAACTTAATTTCGAATTTCTTTCCCTTATTCACATATTACCATATATTTCCTCTTTTTTACGTTTTTTATCAATAAAAATATAAAAATGATGCGAATGAGCATGAAAAAAATCCTAATTTTAATGTTATTCATATCATTTTTTTTTACACAACAAAGGGCGAGTGCCATATGGCACTCGTCTACTGGGGGGGTTCGGAGGGGGTGGGTGTAAAATGTGATGATGCAGTTTTCTTTCTGCATCGCGCGGAGGTGATAGGGTTAAGGATTTTTGTAAAACTATTTTTCAACAGTACTATATTTTTGTGTTCTAAATAGTGCAGAACGTCTAAAAAAATACGATTGCAATTATCTCAAAAACGTTACGTAATAGTAAACAACTGAGTATACAGTCAACATCTGCGAATTATATAGAATTGATGTGTGGGATGTCTATGGCAAAAATTGTTGGGTAGTGTAATTATATCCTTTTCCAACTGTTAGTCAAAAGTTCTGATAAACCACTACTCAGCCACCAATTTCAATTATTAAAAGCTTTATTCATCTCCAAAATTTATGATTAAATGCTTAATTTCAAAAAATTAAAAATTCTTAAAGTTTAAACACATTTTTTGTGAATCAATAGAATACATTTTGTAAAGCAGAAGTATACTTTGATATTTTTTTTATTTAGTAAAAAAAAAATCAACGAAATCTACCGATTCGTTTTGAAGTTATATAATTTTATTCAAAAAAAAGTGCCTCTTTGTTCACCGTGCGACGCATGACAACAGACAGACGCATGACAACGGACAGACGCATGTCAACAGACAGTTGCATGGCACCACATGTATGGGTGAAAATTTGTCAACCGTACCCGCTTCAAAAATTTATTCGATTTGAATGAAATTTGGTAATATAAGCGGACTTTATTAAAACCTGTTAAGGAGGATGGACTAGTATGACTGGTTGTTGAGATATTGGGGTTCAAATATAGCAATTTTGATCGCGTAGGCTTGTATTGAATTGTTTATAACTTATATCAGAGTAGCAAAATTGTAAACGTGTATAACTGCTTTAGAAAGTATTTTTCATGAGCTTTAAAATAAATTTGGAACAAATAATTTTTTTAACCAAAATTATGTCATTTTAAAAACGTTTTTGCAGTTTTTGAAAAATAGACAGTTTTTATTTTTGTGTGTTTTAAATAAAAGCATGTCTTTTTTCCAAATAAATGATGTATAAATGAAAATGGCATTGCGAGTATTGAATGTACAACAAAAGTTTTAAGTCGCGAAAATGATGTTTTACATACAAACTTTACTTGCGCAGCATGCGAGACTGCGAGAGAAACAACAAACCGTTCAACATTTTCTCGCATGCTACAACAAGCTAAGTTTGTATTTGTAAGTAAAGACAAACTTTCATTTAAAAATACAAAAACAAACAAAAAAAACTGGCTATTTTTCAAAAACTTGAAAAACGTTTTTAAAATGCAATAATTTTGGTTAAAAAAATTATTTGTTCAAAAATAAATATTTTTATTGTAAAGCTCATTAAAAATACTTTTTAAAGCAGTCATAGATGTTTACAATTGAGCTACTCTGATAGAAGTTATAACATGCCTACGCGGTCAAAATTGCTATATTTGAACCCCAATGTCTTGGCAACTAGTCATACTAGTCCATCCTCCTTAACAGGTTTTAATAAGATCCACTTGTATTACATGTTCACCAAATTTCATTCATACAGTACAGTACGGTGTCACTTATTTGACACTTTTTTCGATTTTAAGTTTTCTCACCCCCTAGGATTGTTTCTTAGGGACAAAAAAATAATATATGCAACATTTTTTTGAATTTGAACAACGGGGACACTTGCGGCACGTACATTGAAAATTGTACTAGGAGTCGAAATTTAGAATATTTCAAAACAATACTTCGAGTATGCAATCATGTAGAACTGTTAGCGAAAAAAATTACATGTAATTGGATTTTCGATATTTCGATAATTTTCCGAGTTATCGATTGTTTTTAGTATGCCATCCTTTAAAAAGCTTAATTAGTTTCTATTTAATTGGTATTCAAATTTTGTGCCAATATTTTGTTTTTATATTTTAAAAAATATCCTTTGATTTGTATGTGTTTACTGCTGTATAAAACAATCGATAACACGGAAAATTATCGATATATCGAAAATCCGATAAGATATTATTTTTTTTCGCAAACAGTTCTACATGATTGCATACTCGAAATATTGTTTTGAAATATTCTAAATAATGACACCTAGTACAATTTTCATTGTACTTGCGACACGTGTCCCCGTTGTTCAAATTCAAAAAACGCTTTCCATTGTTACTTGTTTTTCAATATTTAGTAATATCGTGAATTCTTTTGAATTGCATTATTACTTTAAAAACATAATAAATTCATTAAAATGATCTTGCTCTTGTTCTTGCATTTCTTATCTTGCTCTTGTTTTTGCAAGAATATTTCGATCTTGTTCTCGCTCTTGTTCTTGCAAAAAATGCAAGAACAGGATGCAAGAACAAGAACCTAAAATTGTTGATCATCACTAGCTGGGAGTATTGCGCTCCATGTGCAATGAAGTTGTTTGTTTAAAATGCTTTTGAGATAGGTACTGGCTTATCGCAATTTTAATGACAACGTAATTTGTTATTTCTTGCGAATTCGTACCGCAAATAATAAAGTGGTTTTGTTATTCAATTTGTATAGATCCAATGCTAGTTATCTTCAATTAATATATAGCTATATTCTCTGCGATTTTTATTTCGGCAATACTACATGAAATTTATTGGATATTATAAATTATTTAAAATTAATTTATTTAAAATTTTATAATTTATTTAATATCTAGACTTACAAAAAATGAATAGAATTGAAATAAAAATTAAAGATATTTCTCTTTTCTTTTTTTTTGCAAATTTGTTAGTACATGAAGCAATGCCGGTCATTCTCAATATGTAATACATAGCTATTCTGTCCTGCACTAACTATATGACTTTGATTCAATCATATTAAAAATTATTGGTTCCTGTTGTAGTCAGTGTTTATTTAATTCTACGTAACTATATTTTTGTATGCTTTTAACAAATTATTATAAAATGTTTTCCCTTTACCCTTGATACAAATCTCTGTCGTTACATGGCTTATTATTGAAAGTTCCAACCCAAACTGTGAAAAATTTATTTTTCCTATTTTGATTTTTTAGTAAAATTTTATCGCCTACTTTGAATGTTATTGGTTATAGATTTGCTTAGATTTTTCTTTGGCTCTGTCTTGATTTTGTCACACGATTTAGTGTGTGCGTTGAATTTGCTATTTTAATAGATTGTTCTATATTGGTATTATATGCTGGTGAGCATTTGCGTTTAACATTGGTTGGCATTTCAAAATCGTAACCGTATAAAGTATGGAAAGGCGTTTTCCCGGTGAACATATGCATTGTATTATTGTGTACATGCATTGCTGTATTTAACCACTGGTCCCAGTTTGACCCATCCTATTTCGCAAAACTTCGTAAATACTCTGCTAATGGTCGATGGCTTCTTTCCAAAGAGATGTTGGCCTGGGGATGATATGGTGTAAAATGTAACTTTTTAATGCCTAACCAATTACACGTGTCCAAAATAATTTTGAAACAAAATTCAAACCATTGTCGGTTATCAATAATTTTGGTATGTCATGTCGTGTAATGATTTCGTCGTAAATTTCTCATTCTATATGTTTTCACTGCGCCGAATATTTCTGTCCTAAATAGACAACTTCGCGACGCAAAAACTCACATTTTTCTGTATTTAATTTCAGATTGTCTTCCCTTAATTTCTGCAATAATCTACTCAACCTAAGCTCATGTTCAGCTAAATTCTTTCCGTACACCATTATATCATCAAGGTAACAAAGCAATTGATACCCTGTAAACCTGTTAATATGTGGTTCAATATTCTTTGGAAAGTGGCTGAAGCCCTTGTTAAACCAAATGGCATTCTGTTAAACTCGAAATGACCAAGACCTGTACTAAAAGCTGTTTTTTCCTTATCCCCTTTTTCTACTAGTACTTGATGATAACCACTTGCAAAGTCTATAGCGACTGTAACCTAACTAGTCTAATATTTCGTCTATTCGAGGAATCGCAAATACTTGTTTTATTGTCACGTCGTTAAATTTACTTACTTACTTATTTGGCCATTACAACCCATGATGGGTTTCGGCCGCAGCAATCACCTCTCGCCAGTCGCTTCTGCATAGCGCGCGCTGGCGCCAGTTTTGCACTCCAAGTGTTGTCAGGTTGTCTCGCACTTGGTCGCTCCACCGAAGACTCGGACGCCCTCTCCTACGTTGACCACCACTGGGTACAGAATTGAATACCTTTTTTGTTGGAGCGCTTTCATCCATACGCTCGACATGTCCAAGCCAGCGTAGGCGCTGGAACTTAATGCGCCTGACTATGTCAATGTTGGCGTAGAGCTCATAAAGCTCGTCGTTCCATCTGATTATGTACTCGTTTTCACCGCATGTCGGGCCATAGATTTTCTTTAGGAGCGTTCGAGAGAAAGGTTCTTCGGAAAATCTATGGCCCGAAATGCGTTGAAAACGAGCTCGTCAGCACCATAGAGGAGGCTGGCATGATGAGCGACTTATAGAGCGTAATTTTTGTCCGTCGAGAGAGGGCTCTGCTTCTCAATTGCCTACTGAGCCCAAAGTAACACCTGTTGGCAAGAGTTATTATTATTAGGCTAATCTCCAGGCTGACATTGTTTTCGTTGTTTATGCTGGTTCCTAGGTATACGAAGTCCTTTACAACTTCGAATTTGTGGTTGTCAATAGTGACGTGTTGTCCAAGATGCCGGAACTCTTTGTTTGTTGACACTTCGTCTTGTCCTCGTTCACCGTAAGACCCATTCGACGCGATTCCCTCTCTAAACTGGAGAATGCTGCACTGACTGCTCGTACGCTCTGCCCAATGATGTCGATATCATCAGCGTACCCGAGCAGCATGGAACTCTTGTTGAAGATAGTGCCATTGTAATGGGTTGTGCAGCTCTTACAATCTTCTCCATTATTAGGTTGAAGAAGTCACACGATAGGGAATCGCCTTGCTCAGGGTCATCCTGCCTTATAAGCCTTATAAGCTTAGCAGGTATACCGAACTCAGACATGGTGGCGTATGGGCGACTTCTTATCGGACTGTCGAAGGCAGCTTTGTAGTCGACGAAGAGGTGGTGGGTGTCGTTCAATTTACGGAAATCTATTACTGCCTCCACTTTTTGTTACCGTCCTTGCCGATCTTTTTAGGAACCAGCAACATCGGTGAATTCCAGGGTGATATAATGCTGTCATCCAACATATTATTAACCTGTCTGTTGATTTCATCTATATGTGAGTGTGCCAATTTGTATTGCTTTTTGTGTATCGGTGGTTGGTTCTACTGTGTTGTTATTTCATGTTTAAGCGCTGGCGTATATGTTAATTCATCGCCGTCTAAATGAAAAACATCATGATACGAAATACACAGATTTTGTAAAGATGCAATTTCGTCTTTATTGAAATTACCGTCAATTTTTATATCCTCTAACAATTTGTTTGTTCTGTTAGTAATGTTTACTGAATTTATGCTATTTATTGTAGAATTATTGGTATCGGATTTCTTATACTGATTAAAATTCGAGAATTTTGGATTAAAAGTACTGTCTATTATAAAATATGTTTCTGTAGCATTTAATACTGACACATAAATTCTATTTTTGCTAACATTCGATATGCTTTCGCCCAAATATACTCCTGGACAAATTTCTTGTTTATGTATTAAGCCGATTGACATTTTTGTTTTTAAACGTAATGACACTATCTTTGTGCTTCTAGGTTCTACTTTTAATTCCTGATTTTAAAAAAATATTTTCCATATCTGCCCGTGTCCTCATGGGTAGTTGTATAGTATTGTTTTTATTTTTATCATAAATATTAACATCTTATCTAGGGAATTTATTATGGACTTATTCCATATATTATCTCGTCCCATTATACCATAAGCGAGTATTCCTTGTTCAAGTGCCACTACATGCATCTTTAAGCAGTACCACTCTGTACTGTTGTGCTGAATATTTATTGTCCATAAAGTCCATTTTTCCCCCTTCACCTTCTCCTTACAGACCAAACACGGTGGCTCAACATATGTATCAACGATCACTTCCGACGTTTGGTAAACAATATTTTCTCCCACGGTTTTTTTACTGTTATTTGAAGCGGTAGCAAATGTGAGCACAGGCTCCTTTGGCGTATGATCCGCTATTTCTACCTTTGACCTAACTTTACTAATGTTAACGGGACCACAGTTTATTGGCCTTGACTAGACCCCTGGTAGTTTTTTATTTTTATTATTATTATTATTAATTTTAGTATTATTATTATAATTATTACAATTTATTTTATCATTATTTATATTATTACGATTATTGCTGTTATATCCATTATTTGCGGATTCTGATTTTGCTGCTGTTGCTTTTGATAGCCGTTATTTAGAAGTTCTCTATAACTTCCTTGGTATTGCTGATTATGATATGGTTGTTGTTGGTTCTCCTGACGTCCTTCTAGTCTATTTGATCCACATTTCCAACTCGATTCATGTCCGTACTCCTCGCATTCTCTGCAAAATGGTGTATTTTTGCGGAAATAACAGTCAACCCTTGTGTGTCTTGGTCTAGTGCAAAATGAACAGACTGGCCCCTTTTTCATGGCACCCCCTTTCCCATTATTTCTATTTTGTTGATTTTTCTATCTTGTCGTGAATTTCTAATACCAGTTTCTTGATTATTTTTACTAAGTGAAGTTCCATTCGGTCTTTTTTCATAACTACCGTAAACTGGGGTGACTTTAGACTTCCAGAGGTGACTTTGGCCAAACAAAAAGTAATGTTTGCAATCATATTTTCTCAGGATCCAAGTGACTTACAGATTTCATTTCTTTTACAACAATATTCTTTGAAGCATTTTCTATCTGCGTTATGCTATTTCCTTAACTTTTAACACTCATATTACAACATATTAATATCTTTGTAAATGTAGCTAAAAATCATTAATTTTATTTACGAACAATATCAATTTAGTATGTAAAATATACGTATGCTATTAATACGTTACATTGTTTATGTTAGAAATTAATATATTTTCTTTCTAATAAACCAAATATATATTGTCATTTTAGTCCATTACTATTTTTAATTATTTATTTAATCGTTCTTAAATTTAATGTTTTTGGGGTTAAAGTCGCCCCAAACTATATATGGAGGTGACTTTGACCCGGTTAAAACCCACATAAAATAATTCGAACGTGTACACCCAATGTTAAAATAACTCATGTGAAATTGTGGGTTTATTTGTTCCATTCTTTTCCAAATATATACTATATTTTCCATTTTTATACCCTACACCTATGAGGTACAGGGTATATTAACTTTGTGCATATATTGTAACGCCCCTTAGGAGGCGTGTCCGGTATGGAAAAGTATATATATTCTTGATCAGCATCACTACCCGAGTCCGTTTAGCCACGTCCGTCTGTCTGTCTGTCCGTCTTGCTGTCTTGCTGTCCGAATACAGAATAACTTGAGAAATACTGATCAGAATGCGATGAAATTTCGTCTCAATATATTTTAGCCAAAAGTAGGAACTGAGTTTGAAAATGAGCCAAATCGGTCAACGGACACGCCCACCTCCCATACAAGTCACTTTTATATAACTCTTTCGGAACTAATAACTCGAAAAGTATTCAAGGTATAGTTATAAAATTTAAAACGTATTGTTAGAATTCACCTAAAAATATGTGGTCCAAAAATGGGCGTGATCCGCCCACATTTTTTTTTCATTATTTCCCGGGTTTTCATAGTCGAAAATTGATCCGTAAATTATTAAAATCAAATCTATGAAATATTAGCCTTTCAAAATTTTAAATATAGGTCCGCTCAATTATAGTTTTCAATTTTTTTTTTAAGTTTTTTATACTTTATATAAATTTTTAATTTATGGGGATATAAGACGTAAATTTCTGATATATGAATAATTTTCTGAGGGTAAGCATTCCCACCAAAGGTGTAGGATATTCCATAGTCGGGCCCGACCGACTATAAAAATCCGCCCCATGTGACCGAACTTACCCATGTGACCTAACTTTCCCAACTCGTTAAAATAAACGTGTTTGAATTTTAGTTAGTTTTTTTATTTAATGTCAGATATTGACATAACAATATAAATGAAAAACAACGGAGTTGAGTTAATTGCAAGACTAAGGCGGATACAAACTGGAAGTGATCATTATTTATTTAGAAATATTAAAAAAAAAAATCCACATAAGCCCTTTACTACAAAAGAAGTGTAAAATAGTCAGAATTTATTTTTTGTAATTAATATTACATACCAGTTGTCTAATTTACTTGATTAATTCCATTTAATAAACTTGTTCTAATGAAAAATACAAAATACTTTTTATCTTTTTCATATTAATCCTTATTCCTTGCTTATTATTCGAAATATATGGGTTTCAAGTGATCTGGATTTTCAGTAAAACATTTATGATGATATAGTATCATAGTCATCTTATAGTTCCATAAAAACATAGATAAAATTAGTGATAAACATGTTTGGGCCAAAGTCGCCTCACGCGCGAATTGACTTTGAACCATTTTTATTTTTATTTTTTTTTATAATTACTGTTATTACACCATGAAATTTTGATTGCGGATGCTTAAAGAGGACATACTTACAATATTTTATAAAATAATGAAATATTAATTCCATTAAAAAATAGCGAATTAAAAGCATTACAAAATCAACATATACAGTTTTTCGGGTGAAAGTCATCCCAGTTGACGGTATACAGTTCCTCCGGTAGTCTCGGCCCCCTCAGTATTGTGGCCCTCTGCTCTTAACGCTTCGTCTCATAAATCATTTAAATTGTCTGCTGATTTTTAGAGTAGTACTTATCTTTAGAGTCGGGTCACTCACTCCCACTTTAAATGCTGTTTGCACTGAATTTAATAGTTCCGTGTTAAAATCGTCCGTTGGCTTGTTTTTCTTTCTATACATTGTATGACTATGTCGTCTGCGTTCGACTGCAATACTTCTAGTCGCCTTGCAAACGCCCCTAAACTTTCTCTTCCACCTTGATATGCTTGTCTTATGTTGTATGGAACGGAATATAATATGTGCTTTAAATATGTGCTTTTAAGTAATTCAAATAACGCTTCCAAATCATTGATTTTCTTGGTCCTCACTAATTCGTATGCATCTCCATCAAGACGCAGTTTAACACATATCATGAACTCTTCCTGATTTGCTACATTTATTTTAAGGTTCGTCGCCTTACAACCATCTATAAATAAGCAGTTCCGTTTTTAGGAATGGCGATTCTTCGCCCTTAAACACCGAAACCAAATTGCGTACGCATTTCGACAGGAAAATGGAAAGAAACCAGCATGCACACACGCGTTTTTATTAAATGAAAATCAAATTTTTCAGGTAGCCTGCCTACAGGCAGGGTTATTGCGGGCAAAGGTGGGGTATGGTAGGTAGTACGTGTGGAGCAAAATGGTAGGGACAGGCAGGTTATGGTATGTAATCGAGTGAAATCAAAAAGGCAGGCAAAGGTAGGGAATGGGCAGGGAGCATAAATACATATGATATAGATCATGGGTGGCCAGCAATAGCGATCCCAACTTAACTCCTTGTTGCACAGAAACAACGACGAATTTTGTTTGTTGTAAACGATCACGAGCTTCGATGTTGAGTTGCTGGATTTGCACATGTTTCTTCTTGCACTTACAAATATTTGAAGTGATCTTAGCTGAATACATGTGTTTGTCATTGTGGTCTGCTATATGTGATCGAAGATTGCAATACAATGTAAAATGCAGCGTTCGGACCAACGACCGTTCTTGTGATAGTTTTGGTACAAGAAGTTTTGTTTATGGACGCAAAGCTGGATACCACTGATGCAAATTTTCATATCAGCAAAAACTTCGGCGATTTGATAATTTTCTGCCATTCAAAACTCAAAAAGGCGCAGCGTGACACATAGCTTGGCAGTAGCGTGGCAAAACATTTTCAATATTGAAAGATTTTGAAGTAAAATGTTATATTTGACAACAACATTTTCTAATAGCTGCCTTGATAGCAACTGAAATAACGGTACCTTCCCCTTTCATTATCCTGCTATAAAACTACTTCTACAATTTAAAAACAGAAATTCATATATCAAATTTTTGCCTGATACAGGCAGGCTACCTGTCCGTGTCACTTCCCTGCTAAAAAACTACTTTTAAAAACTTTAAAACAAAAATTTCTAAAAATGTTTTTCCTGCTACAGAAAGTCTACCTTTATCTTCCATTTGGCTGCTATAAAGATGTTTTTCAAATTAAAAAAAAAAACAAAACTTACAAAATAACGCTTTTGCATGCTAGGTGTGGCTTGAACATACTAGTTTCCTGCATTAAAGCTGCTATAGGGAGCCTGCTTTTTTCAAAAATTCAAAATGCCTGCTATGCAATGTGTACTTCCTATCATATTCCTGTGTGTTTTCCTTAAAACAAGTTTCCTTGCGTATTTGTTGTCTCGGGTAGGCATTTCAAGTATCGTTATATTTGTTGTTATGGTATCTAAAGTTTCTTCAGAAGCTTCCTTGTGGTATAACGATGTTTCGTGTGCTAATTTCACTTCCGCCTCTAAAAATCTAATTTTTTAATCTAATTCCCCTACTTTGTTATTTGCTTCTTCGAGTGATTCGAATTCTAATTTAGGTTGTTGACGTAGTGCGATAGCTACTGATTCATCCGTAACATATTTATCTTTTAATAAGGCTCTTCATATTTCGTTTTCCGCCTCTATACCGCAGGCGTGGTCTAACAACTCATGTTTTTCTGCTTATTTATCGTTTATTTTTTTAGTTAATGCTGCAAATTCGCATTTCCAGCTTTCTATCTATCACTCTTGTGTTCCAAGAAATATATTAGTTCTTCGAACACGACATCTACTCCTTCTACTTTAGAAAAAACCTTTGTGCTGTTTACTTTATTTTTTATTAATTGTAAATGTTCTTTATTATTTACTTCGAGCCCACAATTTATTCGTAAATTTATTCGTCGTTTGTGTCAATGCTGCCATGAGGGACGGACGTGTCATCTTCATGTCTTTTAAATGTGTTCCGTCCGTCGCTGTTAAGTCTAATTGTCGCGTAAAATTGTGTTTTGTGTGCCCGCCCAACATAAAATAACAATAAAAACAAAACTAGAATAAAACACAAATTGAATTAAACAAATTAAAACAAAATTACAATTTAATAAACATCAACCAAATATATAGAACAATAAAATAACAAACAACAACAACACAATAGAACCGGTTTCGCGCTGCCTGCTGAGTTGCTGCACTCAACGTTTTTTTTTTGCAATTGCCAACGCAAAGGGCTTTTCTATGCTCTTTGCTGCACTTGCACAGGTTTGTATCGTATCCCTTTCCTCCCTCATCCTACTCCACGCAACTAGCGCTCAAAGTTGAGGCTGCACTGAGTGCGTGATCTATGCTGTGGTGAAGGCCTAACACTCACCACGGCTTGACTTACGCTCTCATTTATTTGTATCAACTGCTGTGCGTTGGTAGTATGTACGTATGTTTTGAAGTTGCCCAGTAGGAAAAATGTTGCAAAAATTTCGCATAGATTTTTGCAACATTCGTGGACTGAATTATTTGCAAATAATTCAACGCTCCCAGATACCAATCAACCACTGCCCGATGTCGATTTTGTTTCTTCTGCAATGCCGGAGATGCATTTTCGAACTCGGGCAGTTAAAATGCAATATGAATGACACACTCAACAATGACCTTAAATCAATCTCCGAGTTGGATCTTGCAAACAGAGTTGATTTTAATGCAAGCAAGACCCAATGTTGTCTGTTATCTCACAAAAGAATGGATTCACCCCTCCCTCCCCTCAATATGGGTGCTGTGGATATTGCGCAGTCAGCTTCTCTGGACGTTCTGGGCATATCAATTCAATGTGATCTCCGTTGGAATGACCACATATTTGATGTGTCGAAAGAAGCGGCCAAGTGCCTCGGTTTTCTGAAACGGTGTAAGACATACTTCACTCCTGCTGACTTACGCACTGTCTACACTACCTATATTCGGCCTAAGATGGAATACAACTCGCACATATGGGCAGGGGCTTCTAAATCTTCTTTGGAGTTCCTGGGCCGAATCCAACAACGTGCAATATATTTAATAGGGGATGAAAATATTTCATCCTCTATTGGCTCTCTTGAGCACCGAAGGACCGTTGGTTGTGTAAGCCTGTTTTATAGGTATTACAATGGTAAGTGTTCGAGGGAGATACATGGCCTGATTCCACCAGATCGTGTGTTCTTTCGTTCTACTCGGGCATCGAACCAAGTCCACTCGGCTCTCAACAGAACCACGCATTATAGAGATAATTCGTTCTTCAGTCGCACGATTCGTTTGTGGAACAATCTCCCTGCGTCTGTTTTTCCCGACATTTTTGATATTGGCAAATTCAAAACAAATATTCACCGACACTACCTTATCTTTCCTCCCTTCCTCTAACCTTAATCCTTTCCTATGATCAACACTGTGCTTTGCATAAATAGGGGGCATCCTCTGAGTGTTGGTTAATCTGTAAAATAAACTGAACTCTCCCCAGTTAATCTGGCTCCACAATGTTATTGAAAAAAAATATTCTAAATTCTATAACTTATAAATTTGTTCACTAAAATCAGATATTTTTTAACAATGTGAAATTTTTAATCAAATTGACCATTTAAACAAAAAAATATTTTAAAATTTCTAAATATTTCAAATGTTATTTTATTTTTATTTAAATTTAAAATTAATATGATATTTTAAATGTTCTAAAATTAAATTTTATTTTATTTTATATTATGTATTAAAATGTTATTTTGAATGTTCTAAATATTTTAAATATTATTTAATCTTTATTTATTAAATAAATTTCATGTTTCCTTTTAATTTCGTTTGTTATTTCATCTTTATTTATTGAACTTCATGTTACCTTTTAATTTCGTTTGTTATGTTGATTTAAAAATGGCACAAAAAATAAATTCTGAAGAAGCAGCAACATCGAAATAACGCATTATTTTGCGTCACCTTCGGTTATTAAAGGTAAATGTGCTCAAATGAGTTATATTACTTGAAACTTAGCACTCATATACTGTGTCGAAAATATTTTAAACGTGTTTATTGTTTAATTTTGGCAGTTTTATCCCTTAGTAAATTGGATAATATCGGTGAAATTCAACATTTGCCCTTGAACCATAAGTTCATTATTGTAATATAATAATAATATTGTAATATAATAATAAATATTATTAGAAACATATTTATTCCATAAATTAATTACAAAATAAATTAAATAACCATAACTACTGTGGTTTTCAGCCCTCAATAAATTACTAAATCAATTTGTATATGGGCCATTCCACAACAAATCGACCAGCGGTTGGAACTCATCTTCTTCGATTTCAATGAAATTTGCACAACTGATAAAGAGTATCGAGATATGCATTGATCAATTTTTGTTTTATTTTTTCGCACACTACTCCCAAAGATACAGTGGTTCAATTTTACAAAAAATGGGCCAAAAATTACTTTTATATGGTTGTTCATATTTCAATATCTCTTAAAGTTGAAATACCAGAAACTCGTTTAAAGTTAATAGAACAAGCTTTTATACCAATTAAGTTGTAACTTCTAAACTTGAACATGTGGTCCGTGGTAATAACCCATGCACTTCAAAATGGATGTCCTTAAAAAGGATCCTTTTTAAAAATCTGAAAAAATCACATATTTTGCTTGATTTAATATGGCACCATATTTTAAAAATTAATTTTTTAAATTTTTACATATTTTTTGTATTGAAAAAAAAAATATTTTTTTCAAAAGTAAAATTTGCAATAATTTTTCAATGATTTTGTAACTCTGATTTCGAAAATGGCGTCAGTTCCATCAAATTGTCTCTAGTTATTGAGATATATACCATTTTTCGAAAATCGTAAAAACTATATGCCAAAATCAATATCTCAAAAACTAGATTGAATATGATAAAACTGACTTCATTTTAGAAATCAGAGTTACATATATATTCAGGAATTATTACAATTTTTACTGTAGAAAAAAAAAATTTTTTCTATACAAAAAATAAATAAAAATTTTAGAAAATATCAAAATACCATCTTGAAATTTTGCATGAACATTTATAATAAATTGACGAAAATTTTGGATATTTTTCAGAATTTTAAAAAGGGTCCTTTTTAAGGACATCAATTTTGAAGTGCAATGGTTATTACCACGGACCACATGTTCAAGTTTAGAAGTCACAACTTAATTTTTCTGAAAGCCTGTTAGCCTATTAGCGTATTAGCCTATTAGTTTTAAAACGAGCCATCAATGGAGTTTCTAGCATTTCTAGTTTAAGAGATATTTAAATATAAACAACCATACAAAAGTGATTTTTGGCCTATTTTGAGCCACTGTATCTCTGGAAGTAGTGAGCGAAAAAAATAAAAAAAAATGGTCAGTACATATACCCTTTATACCCTTTATCAGTTGCCCAAATTTTATTGAAATCCAAAAGGTAAAATCTCAAATTTGACTTCTTTTGGTCGATTTGGTGTGGAATTGCGCATATATTAAATTTTTCTAAAATATTTACAAAGCTAATGATATTGGTATAATAAGGTTCATCATTTTTTTTTAAATTTAAACCCACTTTATTTAGTTTGTAAAAAATTAAAAATATGGATTTAAAGCAGAGTTCGGAAATCCTCACTCAAGCTCACTCAAACTCATGAGTTTTGCAAAATATTTTTTTCTCGTTGCTACTCACCTCATGAGTGAGTAGCCAGAAAATATACGACAAACTCACAACTCATAAGAGAGTCGCGTTTTGTGAGTAGAGATTTTGCTACTCACAAGAGATTTGCGTTTCACCTCTTCATACGCATTACACATGAGAGACTGCAACAAGAAAACTCTCACTTTTCGTCAACTCATATTTGTTCAAAGACAAAGAGAATGCGTTGATCTACTCACTGTACAAAAATAAGTTCTCGAATAAAAAGATTACAAGCTTGGATGCTGTCTTGTTATATTCGCATATGTTTGTTGTTTGTATATGCAGCGATCAGTGTTGACAACCTGTAAAAAAAAAGGCTAAAAAAATGCAATTATAAATATTATTTACTATTTTAACATTTATGTCAAATTTTCTTTTTTTTATTCATTTTTTGGAATGATTATAAAGTTATTGAAATACATTTAAAAAATATGTAAAAAAAAATCCCGTATTGAGATTGCACAATGCAAAATATATATTTTGATTTCGCGTTAATTGGAAAGACGTTGCGAATTTGTTTAATGTTTGTTGGCTGAGCTGTTCGTAGGTTTTGGTTTTCAGCATTAGTGCATTTATAAAAGAGAGTTTATAAATTAATAAAAAGATGGGGAAAAAAAGAAATATACATTAATATTCTTAAATATTGACAGTTAAAAAATTACGTTTTGAAGTTTAAAACTAATTTTAAACAAATTTAAATTCAAAATATTTTTTTCCGTACGCGCACGTGATGGTGCACATAAATGCTGGACTTCACAAGTCAAGTCATCATGATGTTCGCGTTAAATAAAACGCGACTGTTAATTTATAGACGGAAGACGGATCATTTGGGATTGATTTTAAATAACTTCTTCCATTGTGATATTTCATTCATAAAATCAGACCTGTCCATGTTTTGTTATCGATAACATTCGATTACATTCAATCACATTTTAACTCAAATAATTATAAACGGCAATTTCGAAACTGTTGAGATCGCTGAATGCAGCCAATGTAAATCGGACATTATTTATAAAATAAAACATTTTAAGTTTCAACGCAACTCTTCTGGCAACACCGCTTACTCGTTGCATACATACAAAAAATGAGCACCATGTTTATACAATTTGGCCTTGTACTTTTATGAGTATGAGAAAAAGATAAAATGCGTAATTCTACTCCCTCGTGAGGAGAAAAATAAATGAGTTGAAAACAGCACTCATGAGTAGTAAAGTTTTTACTCTCCGATGATTATCCATTTATGAGTAGAGAGTAAGTCGAATTTTTTCTCTTACTCACTCATGTCGTGTGTTGTAAAATTAAATGTGTTCTTTCTCACTTATGCGGTTATGCATGAGTGAGTCATTATGTGTATTCATTTATGCACCCATAAAAAAATACCCTCCAATCCCATTAAAATTGGTCAATAGGACTATTGATTTACAAAAAATAAATCGTTTCATATAAACTTAATGGCAATGTCATGGTATTTTCTAGTATTTAATGGTATTTTCCGATTAAAATAATAATTTATCCTATTGACTATTTTTAATAGTAAAAAAACTATTATTTATATAGTATTTTTTCTGGGTGTGTGACTTTCCAAACTCTGATTTAAAGTGTTTTTTAACTTCATCTGCAATGTGCGAATACATGTTATTATGTTTTTCGTTTCAAATTTTTTGTGGTAAACTCTTTAGGCACTATTAAATTTTGAAATAAAATTAAATGTTTGGTTTTGATCTGCCGTAATGTACATGTCAGTAGTGTGGTTAAAAAAAAAACGACTTTTTCAAAATTCCCACGGAACCCCCTCAAAAAGTTTTGAGCACGTTAAAAAAGTAATTCACAACAAATGTTGGCCAAATCGAAAAACGTTTATAGGTCGCGCATCACGATTTTCTGATTTTAGCCCATTTAAAATTGTTAGTAGGTAGGTCTTATTAAAGTTTCATTTTTGGTTGGATTTTTATGAAATTTTACGAACTTGAACATAATTTAGCACAGATTACAATGGAACTATCAAAATTTCGATCCGACCATAAATAATTTATTCGCATATTTTACATATACTTTTCTTAGATAGTTCACACCCATTTTCGCCATCTTGCTACAGATTTAAAATGTGTCGATAACTTCTCTTAAATATCCAATAAACATAATTAACATAAAAATAAATTGAACACGTGGCATACTTTATTGTAATTCAATTTTAAGCCGTGAAATGCACGTTTTGGTAGTTATTTGCGTACTATAAAAATATATTTTGGTATTATATGATACATTAAGGCGAATACATGTAAAAATATTTAAAATATAAATTTATTTTTTTTTATTAATGTTTTTACTGCTAAGTAAGTCGATAAGCCTGGGAAGATTATAAGTAACATATAGTTTATATATACAGGGTGGTGCGCTTTAAGATGCAAATATTTTGTGCACTGATTCCTTGGTTCATTTCATGAAAAAAAAATGTTACAAAGATGTTTGAAATCTGTAGTGAATTATGTTCAAGATTCCAAAATTTCATCAAAATCCAAAGTTATTCAAAGTTATTTAATCAGACCTACCTACTAATGATTTTAAATTGGCTAAAAACAGAAAATTGCGATGGGCGACCTCTACAAGTTTTTCGACTTGGCCAAAATTTTTTGTGAATTACTTTTTTTATGTGCTTAAACTTTTGAGGGGGGTCCCGTGGGAATTTCGAAAAAGTCATTTTTTTCAACCACTCTAATATGTCAGACATCGAAATAATAGGTATTTAAATATCTTGAATATTTTTCAACCAAAATGGAATACAAATATTTATACCCCACACCTATGAGGCACAGGTTACATAAAGTTTGTGCAGATATTGTAACGCTCCTTAGGATGCGTTGTCGGTATCGAAAAGTATATATATCCTTGATCAGCATCACTACCCGAGTCCGTTTAGCTATGTCTGTCTGTCTGTCTGTCTGTCTGTCTGTCTGTCTGTCTGTCTGTCTGTCTGTCTGTCTGTCTGTCTGTCTGCCTGTCGTGTCCAGAAATACTTGTCAGAATGCGATGAAATTTGGTCTCAATATTTTTTAGACAAAAGTAGGAAATGAGTTCGAAAATGAACCAAATCGGTCAACGGACACGCCACCTCCCATACAAGTCATTTTTATATAACTCTTTAGGGACTACTACCTCGAAAACTATTCAGGATATACTTATAAAATTTAAAACGTATTGTTAGAATTCACATAAAAATATGTGGTCCCAAAAAACAATTATTTTCATATAAAATCAAAAATAATTTAATGCCTAGTATTTTGTAGTTTTTAATGGTATTTACTGATTAAAATAATAATTTATCATGTTAAAAAACTATCGTTTGTATGGTATTTTTTCTGAGTGTGGTTCACATGGTATATAAATTGAACGGAAGGCAAACAATAATTATTGACAACTGTAAAATGTCGTTTTTTTTGTAACGAAAAGACCTATTTATCGTGAAATGGCCGTTAGAAGAATATGTAACTTAAGACTTTCAATTTCGTTTTCTGCAGAAACAAAAAAAAATATTTCTTGTCCTTAATCGATAAACATATATGGGCCATTCCACTCCAAATCGACCAAAAAAAGTATAATTTGAGATTTCAATGAAATTTGGGCAACTGATAAAGATTATTGCGATATGCATTGATCAATTTTTTTTTTCGACCACTACTTCCAGAGATACAGTGTTTCAAAGTTACAAAAAAATGGTCCAAAAATCACTTTTGTATGGTTGTTCATATTTCAATATCTCTTAAAGTAGAAATACTAGAAACTCCGTTGATAACTCGTTTTAAAGCTAACAGAACAAGCTTTTAGAACAATTAAGTTGTAAACTTGAACATTTGATGTCCTTAAAAGTTGCCTTTTAAAAATTTTATTGAAATCGTAGAAGGTGAGTCCCAACCGCTGGTCGATTTGGTGTGGAACGGCCCATATTCAGAAAAAACAATTCGAAAATATTCGAAAAGATATTCAGTATTTTTTGATAAAATAATTTTCGCAAAGCTAGAGTTGTGGTATAAAGATAAAATGGAGTACTGCAAATTATGACTCATCATTTATAGCAATTCAATTATTAAAATATTTTGACATCTATGTATATTCCACTATACATGTTCATCTAATAACATTGACTTTTAAGAAAAAGGACGACGAATTAGAACCTGGCTTAGATAAGTTTAAACCAAGATGTCATAACAGATCGGTATGCTAATAACCATAAGCACAGACTACAGTTTATATAAGTATGTAAAATCTGCAATCTGAAAAACTAAATTAAAAAAAAACCTATTTATATAATAAAAAATAACCTATTTAATTTTCTGAGTGTATTTTTCCTTTAATTAAAATCCGCTAGTTTCATGGAATTCATCGCATTATAAAACGGTTGCTGTCAAGTGGCATTATATATTTCATTTGCACATAATTATTATATAGAATACTATAACATATTCTTTTTCACTGAAAAATTGCATGTAATGCGGTTAGATTAGTAAGTTTTATTATACTCCCACACTAGTGATGATCATTTGCAAGAACAAGACAAGAAATGGTAATCTTGTTCTTGCACACTGAGTCTTGCTCTTGTATAGGTACATATGATCTTGTTCTTGGTCTTGTTCTTGCAATACCATTCTTGATCTTGCTTGAAAGAATCTTGCAAAATTTTACTTTTTGAATTTTAAATAAAAGATCGAAAACAAATAAATTAAACTGCATATTAATTATGAAAACGAATAGAATTTGAACACTAATTATATTTAAGTAACTTATTTTCCATAATTTCTTCAACAAAAAATAAACTATTTTACTAACAAAAAACATAAAAATTTTAATTATATTTTAACAAAAATTAACTAATAAAAAATAATTGTATAAATAAAGTTATGTTGGCGAGACAATTCAAAATCTCAAGGCCATAACAATTTTAAAGAAGGTGTTATTATGAGAGTTATGATTATCAAAGTTATAGTCGGTCCAAGCCGACTATAAATACCCTACACATATGTGTGGTTACCATTCGAAATGGTATATAGGTCACCCTGAATCCTGAAAATAACTACAAACTTTCAATCGCTGAAGAATGTTCATTCATTTGATACCCATATGATACTCATACAAATGGGTAGGTGTACCGAATTTCGATTTTTTTGGGCCCCACAAGTCGTTTCGGCGGAAAACATTATTTTCATGTATTTGAACATGATTGCAATATATATGTGTTTACCTAAGCCCGTATACAGTAAAATTTATCTGTAAATGTAAATTTTATATGAGGTATTTGAATATAAATAGTCATATCACAGGTCACAATGGGCCAATTTTTCCGCACATACAGCGTAGGTATAGAGGTAATCTAAATCATGAGTTTCATTCATCTAACTCTCCAATTTTTTAAGGAGTAAGGATTTCAACAGTTAAACAGACATACGGACATCGCTGATCAAGACTATATATCTGTGGCAATATGAAATAAAAGCATACGTCTATTTTTTGAACTTTTCAGGAAAGCATTTTTAAGCTTTACAACTGATACCAAAAATTATTTTTAAAATTATTTTAAAAATTATATTTGCAAATTTATGAAAAACTTAAATAAAATAAATGTCAACAAAATGTTTTGTTAAAATTTGTTTCGAAAGTTTTTTTTTTTTAATAAAAATAAATATTTAATAACAAATAGATATGCTTTTAGGTTTTTTGCTTGTAAGAAAGATCAGTATCAAAATTTGACACAAAATGAATTCATATATCAGGGTGACGATGGTATTAATAACTCAATTTGAACATATCTCGAGTTATGCTGTTAATTTATATTGCCACAGATATATACTTTTCCATACCGGATATGCTTCCTTTTGGGTGTTACAAATGACGTACCAATCTGAATAAACCCTTTCACTCGTAGTGTATGGTATAATATAGATATACATTCATAATAAATATAAGGAATATTTCGTATAGGTATATTTCAGTTTTCATCAGTTTAAAAAAAAATCTATATGCCAAGATGCCATATGTCAAGAGAACACAAATAATATCTTGAGGGGTAACATTTATTTTTGCGAACACAATCTCAAGCGCTACAAAGCGAAAACTAACAGAAAGAAGACAATACAACAATAATGAATTACGATGCGTATACATACACTTTCACAACGACAATTCTTCGTTCGTCCTGTATCAACGCAAGGCAACAAACCATGTTTAAAATTTTTTTTTTTGATTATAAGTTAAATGAATTTAACTTAAGAAAAACTTTATGATTTTATAATTAACAAAAAAACTATGTATAAAAGTAAATAATAATGTGCATATGCACAATCGATGTACGAACTAGCGTAGCGAAAAAAAGAGAAAAAACATTGTTTTGTCTATTTTATCTTTTTGAAGCGACTTTTGAAGCTCTTTTGAAACAAGTTAACGCTTCAAAAGTGTTTCACAGACTTTATTTGTAAGACGCTTATATTCTTTATCCTTGAAAACCAAAAAAAAAAAAAAAACACACATATTCATTAATATTTACGTTCATTAATATTTTGCACGCTTTCCATTGTTACTTGTTATTCAATAACACAGTGTTACAAAAGAGAACTTTTTTATATACTTGAAAAACGACTTAGTGTTGGTTGTAGGTCTTGCAGAGGACACCAGAAATCAGAAATCAAATTTTCGGAAAACCCTCAAAATTCGGAGTTATTCGGAAAAAACCGTTTTAAGGTTAGTTCGAGTACTTAAGAACGTGTGACTTACTAATATTCTTATTCGATTTTGAATTTTTAAACAATTTTAGAAAGAAGAATAATGAAGCTTTCAGAAAATTTACACTTGTTGACACGTGCATATAAAAATAGTGGTAATTTTCGTAAGAATGTCTGATGCGTTTCCCATTTTTTTTTAGTTTTTCGACTTTGGTCACATTTTTATTGAATTGTTTCTTTAAAGACAAATATATATGTATACTTTTTTATTTTATTTTGAATAAAACTAGGTTTTATTTATCAGAATCGATGGAAAATTGTAAAAGTTATGAAACTTTTTACAAAGTGGGAAAATTTTGTTATATACTAGGGATGCCCAACTCAGCCCGTACGGGCACGACGTCAGCCCGCAAGGTGCTCGGTGAGGGGAACAGCGGTGGAGCGGAAAGGATGAGAGGATTGTTAGAGTTTGAGCGAGCACAACGAATATAAGTTCGTCTGAACTGCAAATACTCTCAGTCGACCACGCAAAAAAATGCACCAAAAAATGCACTGGAAAATTAAAATGTTTGAAGTAGAGTGGAAATATTTATTGTTGTTTCTTAATTTTATCGAGAAAACAAGAATACATGTAGTTAGACGAATGTACAATAGAGATAGTAGGTTTTGTCTAGAAAGGCAGTATTATAAATTTAATAAACCATATATTAAGCAAATGCACTAATTTTAAAAATACATATTTTTGAACTATATATTTATCATATATTTATATATATTTATCATACAACTTTATTCGTATAATGTTGTATGAATAATTATAATGAATTAAATGATTAAATAAATCCCAACTATTTATCGTAAAAATATTTTTTTTTCAGTGTAAACTCACAGTCATTTGTAGCAAATAACCCAGTAGAAATTATGAAATAGAATTTTTGACTAAATTTTTTAAAATCTGAAATAAAAATATTTATATATAATATTAATTTATTTATTTTCCTGGGGAGTGCGCCAGCTTATCTTTGTAGTTTTACTTGTTTAAAAAAAAAATGAGATGTTTATATTCACAATTGAAACGTACAGTTTAAAAAGACTTCTAGTACCGTTAAACATATAATGTTTATGTTGTTTTTTTTTATTAGATACATGTAAATCATGAGTTGTTTATTTTCTTAAATTCACTTTATTTTTATACATTTAGTATAAAAATAAAGTGAATTTAAGAAATGGTCAACAATTTATATTTCGTACTGGGGTTGAATTAAAGTCGACTGAACATGGTGGAACATAGTATTTTAAGAATGATTTAAATATTTATATTGTTATTCATTATTGAATACTTTATATTAGAATGATTAATGTATAGTATAATAAATATTGTTTATTAAAAAACCGCAATTAATAATTTGCTTGACACTTTTGCAATAGTATTTTTTATCCCCTTGTCTTGTTTTATGAACGGAATATGAACATATAACATTGGTATTATCAAAAATTATTCATTTTCAAAAAATACAGTGTTTTTGGATAATTCTATGTAATTTTTTTCCACCACGAATTGTTTTTTTGTCAGTTTTTATTTTACTTTGTTACACCGTACTCTCACCGCACTCACACTCTCTTTAGTGTTGCATCATTTCTTAAGTAAAATAGGGCAGAAATGTAAACTATATAATTATTTTAGAATTTAGTTAAGTTTGAGATTTAATCACTTTAGACACACATTTTATATCCTAAAATATTTTACAAAATAATAACAAATAATTAAATTTTGTTTTTGCATGCGAAAATTATATAAATGTTATGAGAAAAAAAATGTAATTATTTAAAATGATAAAATTTGTATATTTTAGTAATACAAAATAATAAGCAATATAAATGGGTCCGTTAAAACCAATCTCAAATAATTAAACTCTTAAATAGACATTTAAATTTCCCGGAATTTCTAAGAATGTAACACTAAAATCCCCCGCAAATTTCTGCGTTGCAATCCCCGATCACTTCTGCCCGTAGACACCCTTCGCCTAGCACTCGATTGGCCGTTCAGTCAGCCGCGGGCAGGCGAGTGCACTCCAAGCGCTGTCAGGTTGTCCGAATCTCTGGTTGCTCAACCGGAGATTCGGACGCTCTTACGTTGACCACCACTGGGTAAAGAATTGAACACCTTTTTTTTGACGGAGCGCTTTCATCCATACGTTCAGACTTGTCCGTAGGCGCTGGATCTTTATGCGCCTGACTATGTCAATGTCTGCGTATATTTTCCGAAGAATCTCTCGAACGCTCCTAAAGTTCGCTCATCGGTGTTGGCAACCGTTCATGCTTCAGCGCCATAGAGGAAGACTGGCCGTCGAGAGATGGCTCTGCTCCTCAATTGCCTACTGAGCCTAAAATATCACCTGTTGGCATGAATTATTCATCGGCTTATCTCAAGTCTGACGTTAGGCGAAGTCCTTCACAACTCGGTATCATCGGCATACCCCAGCAGCATGGTACTCTTGATGAAGATTGTGCCATTGTGATGGAGTTGGGCAGCTCTTACAATCTTCTCCATTATTAGAATGAAGATGTCACACGGAATCGCCTTGTCTGAAACCTCGTTCGGTATTAAACGTATCAGTGAGGTTGTTCCCATTTTTCAATGTGTATCGCAGGTATCGTGAACTCAGTGGTTATAGGCGACAACTTATCGGAATGTTGCTTTCTAGGCAACGAGAAGGTGGTGGGCTGCCTCTCTTTGGTCTTTTCCAGGACTTGGAGTAATGTGAACATCCGATTTATTGTAGAATTTCCATGTCTGAATCCACACTGATAAGGTCCAATCAGTTTGTTGACGATGGGTTTATTTAAAAGCTTACTTAAACATATTTAAAGCATTTTATTCGATTCAAATTTTTATTCTCACCTTTTTTTTTTTAAATAAAGTCTAATAACTTTAACAATTTCTATCCGATTTAAGAATAAATTTGATTTAGAATAAATTTGTCTTTAAAAATATTTATACAAATAAATATACTTTTATAGGAAAATTAATAAAAAAAAATGTAGTCAAAGTAAAAAATATAAACAAAAATAAAAAAAATAGATATTCTTAGGCAAATCACTAACAGTATTTGCAGCACATATTACAAAAATATTTCGCCTGCGAAGCTTCACTATTTTTCTTTCTAAAAAATCTTTCTAAAATTGGTTAAAAAACAACTGAGTTACCCGTTCATAAGTACTTGAACCTATCCGAAAACGGTTTTTTCGGAATAACTTCGAATTTTGAGGGTGTTTCCAAAATTTTAAGACTGATTAAAATTGGTTAAAAAACAACTGAGTTACCCGTTCATAAGTACTTGAACCTATCCGAAAACGGTTTTTTCGGAATAACTTCGAATTTTGAAGGTGTTTCCAAAATTTTAAGACTGATTTGTGATGTACTGATGCCTATAACCTGCACTAGGTCATTTTTCAAGTATATTTTCACTGTATCATCGTGTAATTAGTAATATCATGAATTCTTTTGAATTTCATTATTACCTTAAAAACATAATAAATACATTAAAATGATACAAAAGACGCAAGTCTTGCATTTCTTGCAGTGTTAGTCTTGCACTTGCTCTTGCATTTCTTATCTTGCTCTTGCAAGAAAATCTTGTTCTCGCTCTTGTTCTGGTTAAAAATGCAAGAACAAGATGCAAGAACAAGACATTTTTGATCATCACTATCCCACTCATTTACTTAAGTGAGAGAGATAGTATCTCTCTCAACATAGACTCGGCAGTCTGCACCAACTCGAAAGCTTTCTCTCTCCTACGTAAAAAAAGTCTCCACCACATTGCAACATAATTACATTACATTAGTGCAAAACTAAACAATATTTTACATCAACAAAATTGTTTGATTTTGGAAGAAGTCTCCAATTTACATTGAACCGCATTCAATTCGGTACGCATCATTTTATCGCAACAACTGCTGTGATCTAAGCAGAGTATCGAAGAGCAACATCATCGAAGTTTAATGTTTGGATAATATTTGGAAGCCTCGGACGCTCAATTACACTGTAAAAAAATATTGCGCAACATCGGCGATTCTTATCAACATTTCGGAATTATCCACCACAATAAAATATAAACTTGTTCGCTATATTTTTTTAAATACGGCATAAATTTCTTTATGAAGAAAACTACGAAAAATATTTAAGATTTATTATTTTATTAATTTTTTGTTACATATACTTATTTTTACTTATCAAATATTCATTTCATCATAAGATTGCAGCATTATTGTTCTGGGGTGGTTATATTAAAATATTTTTTCGATTTTTGTGGGTATCTACATACAGGGAAAAATCAATTTTGCAGGCAACATATTATGTTTGCTACAATATTTTTTGAATTCCCGGACTTTTCAAATAAATATACTTATAATATATAGCCATAAGTTATGAAATGAATACCAACATTCACCGACATTATTAGACAATGTCCACAATTTATTGAAATGCAACCAGAAGAACGGCATAACTGCGTGAAGGAACAAGGCCTTTGCATTAATTGTTTTGCATATATATATATATATATATATATATATATATATATATATATATATATATATATATATATATATATATTTATATATATATGTATATATATATATATATTGGTTTTAATTAGTATTATTTCAACTAGTATTAATGAACTTTATTTATTTAAATAACAACTTAAAGAATAATCACTTATATCAACTGCTGAAGTTATACAATTTAGCTTAGCAATGTTTACTCACGAGACGCACGCAGTTCACTATCAAATCACAACTGAAGTGAAGTACCTCAGATGCGGCTCCCTTATATACTGCATGCATCAGTTCGACACGTTTCGACAAGCTTGGACTTGTTTCGAGAACCTTCTACCTTCTGCTATTGGCATCTCATTCGCACTCATGTGTTTCAATGCGCTGATCTTCCATCTCTGGACTTGTTTCGAGAACCTTCTACCTTCTGCTATTGGCATCTCATTCGCACTCATGTGTTTCAATGCGCTGATCTTCCATCTCTTTCTCGCACACTGCCTCAGTGCGCTGAATGATCTTCCGTCTCTTTCTAACACATTGCTTAGTGCGCTGAATTGTCTTGCGTCTCATTTATTATTGTTGAATGCTGGCACAGTGGGGCAAATTACATCTTTTCGTAACACTGCCCTCCACCTAAATCTGTTCGTCCCGAAAAGATGTTAATCCTCTCTCTCTTTTTGTCTCACTCTATACGACGCCAACCTTTCATAATGTACTACTTTCATTTTTCGTCTAACGCCTGCAGTACTCTGAATCCGATGCATTACATCATTAATTCTTTTAATTATCTTATATGATCCTTCCTAGTGTGTTTGTAGCTTAGGGGATATGCCCTTCTTCTTTTGTGGGTCATAGATCAAAACAAGTTCTCCTTCCGTAAATCCCTCTGAATTTGTGCGCAATTCGTATCTGGCCTTCATCTTATCACTCGCAAATTGTGTACGCTGCCTAAAAAACTGATGCACTTCGTTCATTTCTTCACTTTTTCTGGAAACATAATCGTGAATAGGAATTTCAGCTGAAGGACTCGCACCAAACTTTAAATCCGCAGGTAATCTTAAGTCTGTTTCAAAAAAAAATTAGATGGTGAAACTGCTGTGGTATCATGAACCGCCGTTCGATAAGCCATGAGGAAAAGTGGTATGTGTGTATCCCAATCTTTTTGATTTTTATCAACCACTTTTCTGAGATACTCTTCCAAAGTCCGATTGAATCACTCTACCATGCCATCAGATTGCGGGTGCAATGGCGTTGTTAGTGTTTTGTGTATGTTGACGACTTTGCATACTTCTTTAAATACAGCAGACTTAAAATTTCTTCCTTGATCTGAATGCAATTCCAACGGTACTCCAAAACGACTTACCCAGTTGTTAACTAACGCATCCGCAACTGTTGTGGCTTCTTGATATGGCATGGGATACACTTCAGTAGTCAATGACGACAAGCACATACTTATTACCCGCATCACTGTTTGGAAATGGTCCGGCGACATCCATGGCGATACGTTCGAATGGTGCTCCCACATTGTACTGATGCATCCTGCCGCGACTTCTGACTGTTGGTCCTTTTGCTGGTACACATTGCGGACAACTGCGGATTCAATGGGCGACTGACTCTTGGCATCCAACCCAATAAAAACGTTTCTTTACCTTCTCGACCGTTTTATTTATGCCCAAGTGTCCTCCACTTGATCCACCATGGTATTCCGCTAATATCTCTTTTGTTTTTGACTTAGGAACAACAATCAAACTTCGAGCGGACATGCCATCTTCACTTTCCCATACACGATATAGGCAACCGTCTTGTAACTGTGCCCAGTCCGCCTTAGTTATTGGGCAGTTGGAAGCTATCTGTTCCCATGATGGTTTTCTTTGCTGGTCCTTGAACATCATGATTTTTGTGAGGTCGGGATCACTCTTTTGATCAATTTGAATTTGTTCCGGAGTCCATTTTTCATCGGGCAAAACATTTAGCAAACGAATGTCAATTATGTTTTCTTTTCCTTCCGCTCTTGAACAATGTCTGCATTCTAGTTTACATGGGTGTCGTGATGGAGCATCTGCATTTCCATGGTTTCCTCCTTTACGATGTTCGATTGAGAAATTCTAGCTCGTTCTATTCAACGCGCAATTTGGCCTTCCGGATCTTTGAACTGAAGTAACCATCGTAGTGCTGCGTGATCGGTTCTCAAGTGAAACTGTTGTCCGTACAGATACTAATGGACAATTTTCACACTTTCAATTACACCAAGAATCTCCCTCCTGGTGACACAGTAATTTCGCTCGGGCTTGGACAATGTTTTCCTATAGTATGCGATCACTTTTTCTTGTCCATTGGTTACTTGAGAGAGAACTCCGTCTATTCCGTATCCACTTGCATCCGTATCAAGTATAAATTTCTCACCTGGAATTGGATACGCAGGAATTGGTGCCGAGCTCGGTAGATCTTTTTATTTCAAAAACGCCCTTTCCCCATTGAAATGAGCGGTTCTTTCTTGTCAATTCGTGAAGACTGCTAGCAACATTGGAAAAACCTAAAGAAACTTCGTAGGTCATGTAGGTTTTGCAGTCTGGGCAACTGCTTTACTGCAGCTATTTTATCTTCATCGGTATGCACTCCTTCCGTGGTAACTCGATGACCCATATACTTGACTTCTTTCTTGAAAAGTGAGCATTTCTTTGGGCTAAGTTGTAGACCCGAATTTTTCAATCGAAGAAATACTTCCTCTAGATTTCTTAGATGTTCTTTGAAATCCTTGCCCATAACAATTATGTCATCAAGGTATACTAGGCATGTTTTCCAGTGTAAACCTTTTAATACGTGCTCCATTAACTGCTCGAATGTTACTGGGGCATTGCATAGTCCAAACGGCATTACCAAAAATTGCCATAGTCCATCTCCAGTACTGAATGCGGTCTTCTCTCGATCTTTCTTATCGATTTCTACTTGCCAGTAACCGCTTTGCAAGTCCAACGTGGAAAACCACTTAGCATTAGATAGTGTATCGAATGTGTCATCGATTCTTGGCAATGGATAACTATCTTTCTTTGTGACATCATTAAGTTTTCGGTAGTCAACGCACAACCGAGTACTACCGTCCTTCTTTTTCACCAATACTACTGGTGAACTCCATAGACTCTCAGATGGTTCCACCACGCCATTTGTGTGCATTTCTTTAACCAAATGTGATACTTCGTCTCTTTTCGCAAGTGGTACCCTTCTTGGTGCTTGACGAATTGGGTTAGAATCACCAGTGTCTATTCGATGTTTTACAATGGAAGTTCTGCCATCCTTTTGCCTCTTTTCAGTAAATATACACCGCTATTTGTCAATTAGCTGTTGCACTTGACTCTTTTCTTTGGCAGTCAAATCCTTCGTCCACTCATTTATAAACCTGTCAGTAGATTGTTTGTTTATATGCGATGTGCCGTAGTCTCTTGATGGATTTGACTCACAATTTATAATCGCTGATGCCTCTTGACACTGGCCTATCACTGTTCCCTTTTTAATTAATTTGGACGAGTTTTCCATGTTGAGAACTCTTATTGGAACAACTTTGTCTTTTGTCGCTTCTACTAATGTTCTTCCGACAATAATATTACTTCTGCTCATTTGCTCATCATTCGCTTCTATAACCCACAACTTGCTTATCCCACAATCTCCATTTAATTTCGCCCAAACAATTGCTTCTGAATTAGTTGGTATTTTTCTACTTTTATGAGCAATAACTTGTTTAATTTTAGGGCATTAGTCACAATCAATGTTTAGTTGGATCTCCGTGTTGGCATAACTCAAAATTTTCCTTGTTAAATCTAGTGTGAAACCGTTTCTTATCATGAAGTCCATGCCAAGTATTATTTCGTCTACTATCTCCGCCACTATAAAATCATGATTAACTGTCGTAGTGCCAATAGTGATTTCCTTGGTAATTTTTCCTCTGATTGGAGCCTCTTCACTTGTCGCTGTTTGCAATCTTATTCCGATAAGCGGCTCTATTTCGTCCCTTACAAGTTACTTCTTATAATTGAGTGTGAAGCTCCTGTATCCAACGTTACCATATATGCTACACAATCAATTAGCCCCTTGACAGTTAAACTATTCGACTTTCGAGCAATTTGTGAAATGGAGATTATGGGGCAATCGGTTATGGGAATCAGATCGTGCCCCGCAGAACTGACTCGTTTTAGTTTAAAGATTGATTAAAATTTACGATATTTTGGACATGATCCTGTCTTTCTTCATGTCTGGGTTCATCTGCAGATTGATTTATTGAGCGTTTGCGTTTTTTACGACAGTCACCTGCCATATGCCCATATGTATCACAGTTGTAACATTTACCTTTGAATTGCGTATCTTTGTTGGCTGATGTGTGTTCGGTTTTAACGCCTGCTTTAACTGCTTGGCACACTACTTGAAATAAATCATCGTTCTCCACATCAATTCTACGCGCCTTTGGAGCCGATCGGCACAACGCATTTGCTGTCTCCTGTGTTAGAGCTATGGTAACCGTTTCCGTTAATGTTACCTTGGGCGTAATCACTGTTGCACGTTTTGTCTCCTGATCGTGTATGCCATCAACAAAAGCTTCGATCTTGCACTTTTATATGAAATCACTCGTTGAATCTGCATACGACAAATGCGCAAGCCTCTCGACGTCCGCTGCATACGCCTGCAAAGTTTCGCCATTTCGTTGCATTCTGCCCTTCAGCTCCATTCGGTATATCTGTTTCATGTGATCACTGTCATATTTTCGCTGCAGTGCAGCCGCTAAAAAACTGTTTCGATAACTTTCTGGAACAGTCTGCACTACTTCGGCTGAGCCTCCTTTAAGCGCCACGATAAGTGCGGCTACGCTGTCCTCATTATTCCATCGATTACTTAAAGCCGTGGTCTCAAATTGCAGCTTGAAAATGTTGAACGATGTGGTTCCATCGTAAATCGGCGATTTTAGCCTCGTACCACTAAAAACATGCTGTGTAGGTCCATTTATCTGCAACACGTGCAAATCTTTTTTTATTTCCTGGATTTCTTTGTCTATAACGTTTTCTAATCTTTGAATTTTTTCATCAATATCATTTATATGCGCTTCAAGTTCATTTACTTTGCTATGTAGAGTATTAGAAACTTCCAGAAGTTGCTTAGAATGTTCTTGGAGCTGTTCAGAATTTTCCTGAAGTTTCTATTCTATTTTGTAAGAATTTTCTACAAGTTCATGCTTCATGTCTAATTTGAGCTGATTGGAATTTTCAGGAAGTTTCTGTTCCATTTTGTTAACATTTTCTTGAAGCTATTTGGAATTTTCTTGAAGTTCTGCTTTAAGTTGATTGGAATTTTCTTGAAGCTGTTTGGAATTTTCTTGAGCCATTATCTGAAACTGTTGCTGCATAGCTCCGATCAACTGGCTCATATCAAAAACTTGGGTCTGTACTTTCTCCTCTGTGTCCAGATTTTTCGATGACGATGCTGCAGCTTCAATTTTAAATTCGTGCTCCGCGAGAAGAATGCCTTGGGCCTCCAATTCTTCCATTAGGCACTTCTGCAGCTCTACTTTCGTACCAGCAGTTGTAAGATTACGAATCGACAGGTCCTTCTTTAGCTGGTCGACTTTAAGTTGATCGAATTTAACCATTTTGTATCAAAATCTTACTTCTGACACCAATGTTACGAAAATTCAGTATACGGAAAACTGTTCTACGAGTTCGTATCGCTGGATTGTGTACAAAATAAAAACACACTAATATTTGGTTTTAACTAGTATTATTTCAACTAGTATTAATTAACTTTATTTATTAAAATAACAACTTAAAGAATAATCACTTATATCAACTGCTGAATTTATACAATTTAGCTTAGCAATGTTCACTCACGAGACGCACTAGTTCACTATCAAATCACAACTGAAGTGAAGTACCTCAGATGCGGCTCCCTTATATACTGCATGCATCAGTTCGACAAGCTTCGATTTGCTTCGAGAACCTTCTACTCTTTCGTGAATGACGTATGCTATTGGCATCTCATTCGCACTCATGTGTTTTAATGCGCTGATCTTCCATCTCTTTCTCGCACACTGCTGAATGATCTTCCGTCTCTTTCTAACACATTGCTTAGTGCGCTGAATTGTCTTGCGTCTCATTTATTATTGTTGAATGCTTGCACAGTGGGGCAAATTACATCTTTTCGTAACAATATATATATATATATATATATATATATATATATATATATATATATATATATATATATATATATATATATATATATATATATATATATATATATGCAAAACATATATGTTCCTTCACGCAGTTATGCCGTTCTTCTGGTTTCATTTCAATAAATTGTGGTCATTGTCTAATAATGTCGGTGAATGTTGGTATTCATTTCATAACTTATGGCTATATATTTTTATAAATATATTTATTTGAAAAGTCCTTCAATTCAAAAAATATTGTAGCAAACATAATATGTTGCCTGCAAAATTGATTTTTCCCTGTATGTAGATACCCACAAAAATCGAAAAAATATTTTAATATAACCACCCCAGAACAATAATGCTGCAATCTTATGATGAAATGAATATTTGATAAGTAAAAATAAGTATATGTAACAAAAAATTAATAAAATAATAAATCTTAAATATTTTTCGTAGTTTTCTTCATAAAGAAATTTATGCCGTATTTAAAAAAATATAGCGAACAAGTTTATATTTTATTGTGGTGGATAATTCCGAAATGTTGATAAGAATCGCCGATGTTGCGCAATATTTTTTTACAGTGTAATTGAGCGTCCGAGGCTTCCAAATATTATCCAAACATTAAACTTCGATGATGTTGCTCTTCGATACTCTGCTTAGATCACAGCAGTTGTTGCGATAAAATGATGCGTACCGAATTGAATGCGGTTCAATGTAAATTGGAGACTTCTTCCAAAATCAAACAATTTTGTTGATGTAAAATATTGTTTAGTTTTGCACTAATGTAATGTAATTATGTTGCAATGTGGTGGAGACTTTTTTTACGTAGGAGAGAGAAAGCTTTCGAGTTGGTGCAGACTGCCGAGTCTATGTTGAGAGAGATACTATCTCTCTCACTTAAGTAAATGAGTGGGATAGTGATGATCAAAAATTTCTTGTTCTTGCATCTTGTTCTTGCATTTTTAACCAGAACAAGAGCGAGAACAAGATTTTCTTGCAAGAGCAAGATAAGAAATACAAGAGCAAGTGCAAGACTAACACTGCAAGAAATGCAAGACTTGCGTCTTTTGTATCATTTTAATGTATTTATTATGTTTTTAAGGTAATAATGAAATTCAAAAGAATTCATGATATTACTAATTACACGATGATACAGTGAAAATATACTTGAAAAATGACCTAGTGCAGGTTATAGGCATCAGTACATCACAAATCAGTCGTAAAATTTTGGAAACACCCTCAAAATTCGAAGTTATTCCGAAAAAACCGTTTTCGGATAGGTTCAAGTACTTATGAACGGGTAACTCAGTTGTTTTTTAACCAATTTTAGAAAGATTTTTTAGAAAGAAAAATAGTGAAGCTTCGCAGGCGAAATATTTTTGTAATATGTGCTGCAAATACTGTTAGTGATTTGCCTAAGAATATCTATTTTTTTTATTTTTGTTTATATTTTTTACTTTGACTACATTTTTTTTTTATTAATTTTCCTATAAAAGTAAATTTATTTGTATATATATTTTTAAAGACAAATTTATTCTAAATCAAATTTATTCTTAAATCGGATAGAAATTGTTAAAGTTATTAGACTTTATTTAAAAAAAAAAAAGGTGAGAATAAAAATTTGAATCGAATAAAATGCTTTAAATATGTTTAAGTAAGCTTTTAAATAAACCCATCGTCAACAAACTGATTGGACCTTATCAGTGTGGATTCAGACATGGAAATTCTACAATAAATCGGATGTTCACATTACTCCAAGTCCTGGAAAAGACCAAAGAGAGGCAGCCCACCACCTTCTCGTTGCCTAGAAAGCAACATTCCGATAAGTTGTCGCCTATAACCACTGAGTTCACGATACCTGCGATACACATTGAAAAATAGGAACAACCTCACTGATACGTTTAATACCGAACGAGGTTTCAGACAAGGCGATTCCGTGTGACATCTTCATTCTAATAATGGAGAAGATTGTAAGAGCTGCCCAACTCCATCACAATGGCACAATCTTCATCAAGAGTACCATGCTGCTCGGGTATGCCGATGATACCGAGTTGTGAAGGACTTCGCCTAACGTCAGACTTGAGATAAGCCGATGAATATTTCTTGCCAACAGGTGATATTTTAGGCTCAGTAGGCAATTAAGGAGCAGAGCCATCTCTCGACGGACAAAAATTACTCTATATAAGTCTCACATCATGCCAGTCTTCCTCTATGGCGCTAAAGCATGAACGGTTGCCAACACCGATGAGCGAACTTTAGGAGCGTTCGAGAGATTCTTCGGAAAATATACGCAGACATTGACATAGTCGGCGCATAAAGATCCAGCGCCTACGGACAAGTCTGAACATATGGATGAAAGCGCTCCGTCAAAAAAAAAGTGTTCAATTCTTGACCCAGTGGTGGTCAACGTAGGAGGGTCCGAATCTCCGGTTGAGCAACCAGAGATTCGGACAACCTGACAGCGCTTGGAGTGCACTCGCCTGCCCGCGGCTGACTGAACGGGCAATCGAGTGCTAGGCGAAGGGTATCTACGGGCAGAAGTGATCGGAGATTGCAACGCAGAAATTAGCGGGGGTTTTTAGTGTTACATTCTTAGAAATTCCGGGAAATTTAAATGTCTATTTAAGAGTTTAATTATTTGAGATTGGTTTTAACGGACCCATTTATATTGCTTATTATTTTGAATTACTAAAATATACAAATTTTATCATTTTAAATAATTATATTTTTTTTCTCATAACATTTATATAATTTTCGCATGCAAAAAGAAAATTTAATTATTTGTTATTATTTTGTAAAATATTTTAGGATATAAAATGTGTGTCTAAAGTGATTAAAATCTCAAACTTAACAAAATTCTAAAATAATTATATATTTTACATTTCTGTCCTATTTTACTTAAGAAATGATGCAACACTAAAGAGAGTGAGAGTGCGGTGAGAGTACGGTGTAACAAAGTAAAACAAAAACTGACAAAAAAACAATTCGTGGTGGAAAAAAAATTACATAGAATTATCCAAAAACACTGTATTTTTTGAAAAGGAATAATTTTTGATAATACCAATGCTATATGTTCATATTCCGTTCATAAAACAAGACAAGTGCATAAAAAATACTATTGCAAAAGTGTCAAGCAAATTATTAATTGCGGTTTTTTAATAAACAAAATTTATTATACTATACATTAATCAATATAACAATATAAATATTTAAGTCATTCTTAAAATACTATGTTCCACCGTGTGCAGTCGACTTCAATTCTACGCATGCAACCCCAGTACGAAATATAAATTGTTGACCATTTCTTAAATTCACTTTATTTTTATACTAAATGTATAAAAATAAAGTGAATTTAAGAAAATAAAGAACTCATGATTTACATGTATCTAATAAAAAAACAACATAAACATTATATGTTTAACGGTTACTAGAAGTCTTTTTAAACTGTACGTTTCAATTGTGAATGTAAACATCTCAATTTTTTTTTAAACAAGCAAAACTACAAAGATAAGCTGGCGCACTCCCCAGGAAAATAAATAAATTAATATTATATATAAATATTTTTATTTCAGATTTTAAAAAATGCAGTCAAAAATTCTATTTCATAATTTCTACTGGGTTATTTGCTACAAATGACTGTGAGTTTACACTGAAAAAAAAAATATTTTTACGATAAATAGTTGGGATTTATTTAATCATATAATTCAGGCATGTCAAACTCATTTGGCATCACGGCCACGTTGGCAATTCAAAAGATGAGGCGGGCAGCATTTGTTTACCATAAGAAAAAAAATCGTTCGTTTTTTACATTTGTTTCTTCGGTTTTAAAATAAAATGTAATGCTAAGATGATACAAATGTCCATTGTTCTGCAATAAATGGTACGATTTTTGTCTGTTGGAAATATATAGAAAAAAATGTCCGAACTTCTTTGATCCTGCCAAAAATTTTGTTTGAGGTAATTACAATGGAGTATATTTCAAACACTAAAGAAAATTTCATGAAACAGAATCTGACACATCATCCAAAATTGTTGCACCAATATCGAAGCCCAAATCGTACTTAAACTGCAAAAATAGTTCAAAGCGACATATCGCAGTTTTTTTCGAAACAATAATAAAAACGATTCTGGAATAATATTGCATCAAATTGTTCAAATATATTGAGATTTATTTGAAAAACATTGCGATATCGATGTGGAAAATGTTTATATATCCATCCATACTCTACGAAAGTAACGAACTAGAAAATTAGCAAAAAGATTGAATTTTTGTTATCTAAGTTAGATCGAGATAACTTCGAGGCATAAATCACATGGCAGGCTGGTTACCAAATTTTTTAGATTTTCGGTACAAACAATACTTAATCATAAATTTTTTGAAAACCCGTATATAAATATGATATTTGAATAAATTTGAAAAGATTTCCTGTTTATGAACAATTGATTTAAATTGCAAGGACAATGACGATCGGATTTAGGAGTTATGACGTAGTTTGTTTTAATTTCCTTAAAACGAGGTTTGCAGCATTCCACGGTCAAGAGTTTTTCTACAACCACAATATGTGATTATTGCTTAATTATTTTCAACTTTGGACCAAGTTGAAATGAAACTTCTCTGGAGAAGTGAAGTCTTGAACTCTGGTAGATTTGGTATGGTATGTCTCTAATACAAAAAGTTTTACATACAAAAAAAAATGTTAAAATGATTCCAATTCTAGTTTGTGCAAAGCAAGACTCTTGGTTAAAAACATGTCGATATTTTTTTTAATAAAATTCCAAATTTTTGGGGTCTTGTTTTATTCTGATTGTGCCTTTATTTGATACTAGAGCTGTTTATGGAAATGGTTTTGTTAAATTGGTTCCAGTTTTAGAGATTTTTAAGTTTTAATTATTTTTCTCTCCTTTTATTTTGAATAGTCGAACCAATATTTCTTTTCGATGTTAGACGTACAAAACTACGCGCTACCATATTTTTTTTATATATATAGGGCAATTCAAAACATTACAATCAATTTAAAATTTTATAAATAAAATGCAATATTACATCATGAAAAAGGGTAAAAATCATTATTATGCCATTTGTGCAACGCCATGTATAATACGCCATATAAAAATGACAATTAAGAACATAAATTAAGATTCTATATTAAAAACTTATCAATATCTTATTATTCAATATTGTGAAAATAATGTACCTACAAAAATATTGATTTTTTAAAATAAATTATTAAGTTTTTAACCAAGATTAGTAATTTAATTTCTCATATGGCATGTTAAATTGGTTACATGTTGCTTCACAAAAATGCACAACAATACATGATAATCATTTTAACGCCTAATAATAAAAAAAAAAAATTAAAAATTTTCAATTCTTAAATTTTTAAAAAATATTATTTAAAAAGTCTTCGCGGGCCGCAGATGAAGGGTTGGCGGGCCGCATGTGGCTCGCGGGCCGCGTGTTTGACATGCTTGATATAATTCATTATAATTATTCATACAACATTATACGAATAATGTTGTATGATAAATATATATAAATATATGATAAATATATAGTTCAAAAATATGTATTTTTAAAATGAGTGCATTTGCTTAATATATGGTTTATTAAATTTATAATACTGCCTTTCTAGACAAAAACTACTATCTCTATTGTACATTCCTCTAAGTACATGTATTCTAGTTTTCTCGATAAAATTAAGAAACAACAATAAATATTTCCACTCTACTTCAAACATTTTAATTTTCCAGTGCATTTTTTGGTGCATTTTTTTGGCATGGTCATTGCAGTTCAGACGAACTTATATTCGTTGTGCTCGCTCAAACTCTAACAATCCTCTCATCCTTTCCGCTCCACCGCTGTTCCCCTCACCAAGCACCTTGCGGGCTGACGTCGTGCCCGTAAGTATATATATATATATATGCAAAACAATTAATGCAAAGGCCTTGTTCCTTCACGCAGTTATGTCGTTCTTCTGGTTTCATTTCAATAAATTGTGGACATTGTCTAATAATGTCGGTGAAGCGAATAAATGTATCCTACGCAGTCATTGTATACACTATGTTTCTTGACGTACAAATACATAAAACATAATATGTTGCCTGCAAAATTGATTTTTCTCTGTATGTAGGTACCCAAAAAAATCGAAAAAATATTTTAATATAACCACCCCGGAACAATAATGCTGCAATCGTATGATGAAATGAATAATTGACAAATAATTATAATAATTATATGTAACAAAAAATTATAAAATAATAAATCTTAAATATTTTTCGTAGTTTTCTTCATAAAGAAATTTATGCCGTATTTAAAAAAATATAGCGAACAAGTTTATATTTTGTTGTGGTGGATAATTCCGAAATGTTGTAAGAATCGCCGATGTTGCGCAATATTTTTTTACAGTGTAATTGAGCGTCCGAGGCTTCCAAATATTATCCAAACATTAAACTTCGAAGATGTTGCTCTTCGATACACTGCTTAGATCACAGCAGTTGTTGCGATAAAATGATGCGTACCGAATTGAATGCGGTTCAATGTAAATTGGAGACTTCTTCCAAAATCAAACAATTTTGTTGATGTAAAATATTGTTTAGTTTTGCACTAATGTAATGTAATTATGTTGCAATGTGGTGGAGACTTTTTTTACGTAGGAGAGAGAAAGCTTTCGAGTTGGTGCAGACTGCCGAGTCTATGTTGAGAGAGATACTATCTCTCTCACTTAAGTAAATGAGTGGGATAGTCATGATCAAAAATTTCTTGTTCTTGCATCTTGTTCTTGCATTTTTTGCAAGAACAAGAGCGAGAACAAGATATTCTTGCAAGAGCAAGATAAGAAATGCAAGAGCAAGTGCAAGACTAACACTGCAAGAAATGCAAGACTTGCGTCTTTTGTATCATTTTAATGTATTTATTATGTTTTTAAGGTAATAATGAAATTCAAAAGAATTCATGATATTACTAATTACACGGTGATACAGTGAAAATATACTTGAAAAATTACCTAGTGCAGGCTGTAGGCCTTATTGAGTACATCACAAATCAGTCTTAAAATTTTCGGAAACACCCTCAAAATTCGAAGTTATTCCGAAAAAACCATTTTCGGATAGGTTCAAGTACTTATGAACGGATAACTCAGTTGTTTTTTAACCAATTTTAATTTTTTAGAAAGAAAAATGGTGAAGCTTCGCAGGCGAAATATCTAATTTTTTATTTTTATTTATATTTTTTACTTTGACTACATTTTTTTTTTTAATTTTCCTATAAAAGTATATTTATTTGTATATATATTTTTAAAGACAAATGTATTCTAAATCAAATTTATTCTTAAATCGGATAGAAATTGTTAAAGTTATAAGACTTTATTTGAAAAAAAAAATGTGTGAGAATAAAAATTTGAATCGAATAAAATGCTTTAAATATGTTTAAGTAATCTTTTAAATAAAACCATCGTCAAAAAACTGATTGGACCTTATCAGTGCGGATTCAGATAAGGAAATTCCTCCATAGATGGATGTTCACATTACTCCAAGTCCTGGAAAAGACCAAAGAGAGGCAGCCCACCACCTTCTCGTTGCCTAGAAAGCAACATTCCGATAAGGTGTCGCCTATTGAAATACACATTGAAAAATGGGAAAAACCTCACTGATACGTTTAATACCGAACGAGGTTTCAGACAAGGCGATTCCGTGTGACATATTCATCCTAATAATGGAGAAGATTGTAAGAGCTGCCCAACTCCATTACAATGGCACAATCTTCATTAAGAGTACCATGCTGCTCGGGTATGCCGATGATACCGAGTTGTGAAGGACTTCGCCTAACGTCAGACTTGAGATAAGCCGATGAATAATTCTTGCCAACAGGTGATATTTTAGGCTCAGTAGGCAATTGAGGAGCAGAGCCATCTCTCGACGGACAAAAATTACGCTATATAAGTCTCACATCATGCCAGTCTTCCTCTATGGCGCTGAAGCATGAACGGTTGCCAACACCGATGAGTGAACTTTAGGAGCGTTCGAGAGATTCTTCGGAAAATATACGCAGACATTGACATAGTCAGGCGCATAAAGATCCAGCGCCTACGGACAAGTCTGAACGTATGAAAGCGCTCCGTCAAAAAAAGGTGTTCAATTCTTTACCCAGTGGTGGTCAACGTAGGAACGTCCGAATCTCCGGTTGAGCAACCAGACTGAACGCGGCTGACTGAACGGGCAATCGAGTGCTAGGCGAAGAATATCTACGGGCAGAAGTGATCGGGGATTGCAACGCAGAAATTAGCGGGGGTTTTTAGTGTTACATTCTTAGAAATTCCGGGAAATTTAAATGTCTATTTAAGAGTTTAATTATTTGAGATTGGTTTTAACGGACCCATTTATATTGCTTATTATTTTGAATTACTAAAATATACAATTTTATTATCATTTTAAATAAATATACAATATTATATTTTATCATTTTAAATAATTATATTTTTTTCTCAAAACATTTATATAATTTTCGTTTTAGGATATAAAATGTGTGTCTAAAGTGATTAAAATCTCAAACTTATCTAAATTCTAAAACGTTCGCATACTATTCGCATACATACTATAAAACGTTCGCATATATATATATATATATATATATATATATATATATATATATATATATATATATATATATATATATATATATATATATATACCAATTTTGTATTGATATTGATATTAATATATATATATTAATATCAATTTTTATACAATATATATATATCTATATCTATATCTATATATATATATATATATATATATATATATATTGTACGTATGTATAAAAATTGATATTAATAGCAACCAACGTATTCCAATTAAAAATATGAATGTATTTACTAATTAATTAATTGTATTTACACATTTTTTAATTAAAATATTAATAGGAATTAATTTAAAATAATTTCAATGCAACTAAATCTTTAATAGTATTAACTACTTTTATTTGTTACTTTTGATTTCTTAATTTTCTTAAATTTCAACACTGTTTTTTTCTTCTGGATTTCATTTTGTTTTTTGTTTGCGTCTCGTGCGTCAGCGGCGTCGTTCAGTTTCTTCTAACATTATTTTCTTCTACGTTGCTATTTTAAAACAGGATATTGCATTATTTTGTGTATGTTATGTTATTAAAGCATTAAATGGCTCAATTTATTTTTCCTGTCAAGAATTTGTTGCATATTGAATCATTAAAAAGCGAATATCAAATTTTATGTTTGACTCAATTAATTGACCCACCTGTAGAAGTTGTGAAAACTGACTTCGGTAAAACATTCGGTTGATAGAATTTTCCAAAGCATATCAAACAGTATAAATACTTATTTAATATTTATTTTATGTTATATATTGAATTAAATTATTTTTATTTTCATATGTTTCTATTCGACAAATATTTTATTTAATTTAACAAAATATTTAATTGATCGAATTTCTATCGAATGAAATTTTTAATTGATATTACTAATTAATTAATTAATGATTTTTAATTAATAAAAAAAATCCCAGTAAAAAATATAATATATATATATATATATATATATATATATATATATATATATATATATATATATATATATATATATATATATATATATATATATATATATATATATATATATATATAACAACTTTAATATCAATATGACAAAAAATTAATTAAAGTTTCTCCAATTAACATATTCTCACTATTACGAATATGGAATTCAATGCTACTAAAAGTAACATCGGCTGATTTTCAATTAAAAATTAATTGGATTGATTAACATTTTAGTTATATTTACACACTTTTGTTTCTGTGTGTATAACGTGCTTGTAAGGAAAATACCATGAGAAGAATGTAATAATTTTTCAATATAAAAATATTTGCATTCCAGTTAGGTTGAAAAATATTCAATATATTTGAATACCCATTAACTTCGATGATTGACATATACATAACCAACATTTTATTATACCATACACTAAGAGTGAAAGGGTATATTCAGTTTGGTACGCCGTTTGTAACACCCAGAAGGAAGCATCTCCGGTATGGAAAAGTATATATATTCTTGATCAGCATGACCTCCTGAGTCGATTTAGCGATGTCCGTCTGTCTGTCCGTCTCTCTGTCCGTCTGTCTGTCTATTGAAATCCCTACTACTTTAAAATTGAAGTGCTAGATAAATGAAACTTATAACTTAGATTACTAATATACCTACGCTGTATGTGCGAAACAAAAATCGGTCCATTGTGACCTATGATCCGACCACTTATGTTCAAATACCTCATATAAAATGAACATATAAAGATCAATTTTTATGTATACGTGCTTAGGTAAACTTTTTTGGTCAAATATATATTGATATCATGCTCAAATACATTATAATAATGTTTTCCGGCAAAAAGACTTGTGGTTCACAAATTCAGCGTAGGTATATTAGTAATCTAAGTTATAAGTTTCATTTATCTAGCTCGGACAGAAGGACAGACGGACGGACAGACAGACAGACAGACAGACAGACAGACAGACGGACAGACGGACAACGCTAAATCGACTCAGGAGGTCATGCTGATCAATAATATATATACTTTTCCATACCGGAGATGCTTCCTTCTGGGTGTTACAAACGGCGTACCAAACTGAATATACCCTTTCACTCTTAGTGTAGGGTATAAAAATCGAAATTCGGTACACCTACCCATTTGTAAATATGGGTATCAAATGAATGGAAATTCTTCAGCGATTGAATGTTTGTAGTTATTTTCAGGATTCGTATACCCTGGTGACCTATATATCACTTTGAATGGTAACCACACATATGTGTAGGGTATTTATAGTCGGCTTAGACCGACTATAATTTTGATAATCCTAACTATCATAATTACACCTACTTTAACATTTCCCATGTGATCTAACCTTCCCAACTGGTTTTTATTTTAAAATGTAATAGGGCCTAAAAAAAAAAAATTAAATAATCATTTTGGTGGGTGTTTTCAACTTAAATTAACGCAGTTCAAACGTCAGAAAAAAATAATTGACAAAAAAAAACAGTAAATCTATATTTTACAGTATTGTTTAACTGCCCGACAAAAATCAAATTTTGACATGGTTCAGTAAAAGTTATAGCAAATATTGAATATATTTGGATAGTTTAGTTTAGTCAAATTGGCTCTAGTCAAATTGGCCCATTTTATAATCTCCCATTATTTAAGTCTTCTTTTATTTTTAAAATTCAAATAACAAAAATTTAATTATCTTTTCGATATAAGACGCAGAAAACCATTGCGCCATAAAATACAAATTTGCTTTCAAAAATTTGTATGCGAGATATAAGCATGTAATAATAATATAATAGTTTGGCGCTACAGTTCTGTACAGAACTTCGGCCGCGCTCTCTCACCATTTTGAGCTGTGCGTGTGATATTTGTACTCAAAGTGTTGGGACCTACAGTTTATTGCCGAATCCGAACGGCGGGTGAGAGCTTTTCATAGGCAATGTTTTACTCTCGTAGGTTTGCCATTTACTGACGAGAGGTAGCGCGGTATAGAAAAATGTTTCTATGAAAAGATGTTGTTAGCCCCAGTCCAGGCTTGAACCGGGGACCTTTCGACTCGCAGTCCAACGCACTAACCACTGAGCTACCGCGGCTACATGTAGTAGTTAAAATTTTTCAAAAAAATAAAAATGTTATGTATGAAAAACTTTATTACATAAATGGGGTTTTAAAGAGGATACTTGGCGTCACATAATAGCGCATACAAATGTTTTTAACATTTTTGTCCACTAAGTAAAAAAATATTTTAAAAATATTTTTAAACTTTTTAAACAAATTTGAATTTCTTTTACTTATATCTCGCAAACAAATTTTTTCACGCATTAACTCAAATTTTTGTATTGTAATGCGAAATTTTTATGCGTCTACTATCGAGAAGACATTTCCATTATTTTCGTTTGATGGAATTTTAAATATAAAAGAAGACCAAAAAAATCAGAAATTGAAACATGGCCTTTATCACAAAAACTATAGCCAATTTGACAAAACTAATGCTATTTTCGGAACCAGCAACTTTTACTGCGTCATAATGAGTGTAGAGCAGTGTTATTAATATGAAATAATTTCTTATTATGTTTGTGATGTTTGTGTTAGAGGTTTTAAAAACGACTAAACCATTACATTTAAATGAGACCTCATTTTTATATAATTAACTTATGGTTTACGTGCAAAATGTAGAATTTCAACGAGTTTCAAGTAACTCAAAAATAGTAGTGTATTGCCCGATATATGTATTGCCTGATACTACCGATAAGGTAGTAATTTTGTTATTTGTAAATTAAATAAATATATAAATTGTGTTATAAAAAGTACTAATAGTAACAGAGTATAATATAGTGCAGTATATATTTTCTGAAACTAATGAAAAAACTTCAAATAAAAATGAGTGTTTCGATTTTCAAACAGAATTTGGCATGTTTTTTTTACAAAAGCCTCCGTGAATTCCTTGCCTACGCTATGTGATTTACTGAGATCAACTGTAACTGTACCAAATATAAAGCAAGTCTGGATCGTCTGGTTTAGCGTCTGCTGGTGCATTCATTGATACTGTCACTTGTACTTGCAGTTTTAAACGAATTATTTATTTATGCATTTAAAAATGTGTATATGAATTCTATTATTATAATTTTCCACGTGCATGTTTAAAGATTTTTAATAAAAAATAAATAAAAAAAACAACATTTTATTTTAATTTTATTTTGCAAAAATATTTAAATATGTTTCTATGCAAACATACTACTTTATGTACTGAAACAACTGATATGTTTCACTGGAAACATATTTATATTCAGGTCATTCAAATATTTATTTTATTTGGATGTAGTAATAATTATGTTTCCATTAGAACAAACACCATTTTAAGAGGCAATATTAAAATGTTTCCGTGATATTATAATGTAAGTCATAGCTCATTACAACACTGTTTAAGCCTCAATACAACCGTGTTTACAAATGATTTCTAAGGCAATTATATATTATGTTTACATAAAATTACAAACATACATGTTAATGCCAGCAAAATTATGTTTGGAAGAGCCCTTTTTTTTGAAGCGTGTACTTAATGATGATTTTCTGGAGCTCGATGATAGCAGTAATGCTAAAACATTAGGAATGCTCGTACTGACGTATTTTATTTTTCTGTTAAACCCCTACAACAAAAATTACTTTTTACAAAACGCGAGGTCTTTTCCCAAAACATTTGTTGGTGCCTCATTTTATTCCACCTGGCGCTCCCCACATGAATGATTTGTGAGAATCAGACGTAAAGAGTTTAAAACTCATTTAAAAAAAATGGCAGGTTCGTTAAAATTTTCATTCAAAGAATTATCCATATTATTAGCAAAAATTGAGGCGTGTGTTAACTCGCGTCCCATTTCTCCAATGCCAGAAGATCCTGTAAATACATCTGCATTAACTCCGGGACATTTCCTTATCGGTGACCAAATACTAAAACGGATAAGTTTGGCAACGATAAGGTCTGAGCTGTCACAATTCGGGCTCATTCCTATCTCAATATTAAAATAGACGCAACTATAATGGTAGATAGTCCAGGAATTTCGAAAATACCATTCAGATCATTGGATGCATCCGTTAAAGCAACCTTTTCCAACTTGGTATTGGCCGATCCATACTTTTATCATTCATCCACCATATCCTTGATTCTTGCGGCTAATATGGTCAAAAAATTATGAAAACTTGGGTTATACCAAGCACCAGCGGACTTCCGGTTTTTCAATACAATGTGAAGTTCCCAAAATATTTTTTTTTTGTTGTACAAAAATTCACATGCTGTTCTTTGAGAAACAATATTTCCAAAACAACGGTCTTTTGTATAAAATTTGTTTTTTTTTTTTCAATTATTTCTGTAACGGTAAAATGAATTAACCAGAAAACACCAGCATCTCCAAGTACAATTTGTTAAAAAAAGATTTAAATTTTAATGATATTGTTTTTATATACCCAACACTAAGAGTGAAAGGGTATATTCAGTTTGGTACGCCGTTTGTAACACCCAAAAGGAAGCATCTCCGGTATGGAAAAGTATATATATTCTTGATCAGCATGACCTCCTGAGTCGATTTAGCGATGTCCGTCTGTCTGTCCGTCTGTCTGTCCGTCTGTATGTCCGTCTGTCCGTCTGTCTGTCTGTTGAAATCCCTACTACTTTTAAAATTGAAGAGCTAGATAAATGAAACTTATAACTTAGATTACTAATATACCTACGCTGTATTGGCGAGATCAGTCCATTGTGACCTATGATCCGACCATTTATGTTCAAATACCTCATATAAAATGTACATATAAAGATATTATGTATACGTGCTTAGGTAAACTTTTTTGGTCAACTATATATTGATATCATGCTCAAATACATTATAATAATGTTTTCCGGCAAAAAGACTTGTGGTTCACAAAAATTCGGTACACCTACCCATTTGTAAATATGGGTATCAAATGAATGGAAATTCTTCAGCGATTGAATGTTCGTAGTTATTTTCAGGATTCGTATACCCTGGTGACCACACATATGTGTAGGGTATTTATAGTCGGCTTAGACCGACTATAATTTTGATAATCCTAACTATCATACTTACACCTATTTTAAAATTTCCCATGTGATCTAACCTTCCCAACTGGTTATCTTGTAAATTGAAATTATTTATTGTTTTTTTGGGAATCGTTATTCCTCTCGATGTACTTGGTTATTTTTCTCGATGCACTATGGGAATGGCTATTCCTCTCAATGCTTATGGGAATTGTTATTCCTCTAAGTGTACTAGGTTATTTTTCTCGGTGTACTATGGGAATTGCTATTCCTCTCCATGCGTATGGGAATTGTTATTCCTCTAAGTGTACTAGGGGAATTGGTATTCCTCTTGAGCACGGCTTTTACTGTTGGGAATTGATCTTTCTCGGAGGCCTGGATTAGACTGTTTTATGTTGCACAAAGACGCTCCTTTTATACACCTCAGCTGGTGAATGCTGCTGCAGTCGTGCATCTCGTTGTAGTCTTCGTGTAGTGTTGCTCGTTGTACTGGCTGCATCGTATGCAGCAACAGTATGCAGCATTTATGTTGTTGTTGTTGCTGTATCATTCCAAGTTGTGGCGTACTATCGTGAAGGCCTCATTTAAATGGTTGGCCCTCTGCCTGGTGTCTTCATTTTCTCTTCCTGAACCAAATGTTTTTTCATCAAAGAGTGTTCCCGGTAGTCGTGGTTCGTGACCCAAAACTAAAAATGCGGGGCTGTATCCGGTCGTCGCCGAGATACTTGTATTTATCGCTAATGTAAATTCGGGCAAAAGGTCATCCCATGTGTTGTGTTGATTTTTCGTGAACTGTGCTATCATAGTTTTCACGGTGCGGTTTATTCGTTCGGTAGGGTTTTTTGGGGGTTGTAAGGGGCAGTGAATTGGTGTCGAACTCCCAAATCGTCCAGAAATCTTTTGAAGTCACGGCTGGTGAATTGTGAGCCGTTATCGGTTATCAAGATTTTTGGAACACCGTACCGAGCTAAAATATTTTCACGAAAAGTTTTGATTAGTCCTTTGCTGGTGGCTTTTCGCATTGGTATTACTTCTGTCCATTTGCTAAATTTGTCGATGAACACTAATAGGGTTGTATTTCCGTGTTTAGATCTGGGAAAGGGTCCTACAAAATCTGCGCATAGTATTTCCCAAGGTTCTTCCGCTATTTTTGATAGCATGTGTCCGGCAGGCATCTGCTGAATTGTTTTATAACGTTGGCAAGACGTGCAACGGCGTACATATAGGGTGATGTCTCGTGACATACCTGCCCAGTAGTATCTACTCATGACCCGTGCCATGGTTTTCCTTATTCCAAGGTGACTTGCAGTAGGTTGGTCATGATTTTCTTTTAGTACTCTTTCTCGTAGTATTGCAGGCACGTATAGTTTCCATGGGCACAAGTCGTCATCGCCAATGTATTTGGGTAGATTTCGATATAGTTGTGTGTCCTGTATTATATAATGTGGGAATTTTTCAGGGTTTTGTTGTACTTCTTTCATTTTCTTCGTTAGCCAGCGGCATTCTTTCTCGGTGGGAGAATAATTTTTTTCTGCGCTATTTAAGTGACGACTGGCATACGCGATTACTCGCTCAGCTTCGTCGATCTCCTGAGTCAGAACGGCCCCAAGGCCGTAGTCGCTAGCATCTGTCTGAAGAGTAAATTTTTGCGGTACCAATGGTACCGGTCACGTGATAGGTAGTTTTACACCAATTGACACCTTTTTCCCGCAGGGATATGTTAAAGAGTGTCGTTTTGCTAACAAACTGTAAAATTTTCAGGGTTATTAATAAAAATATTTTATAAAGTAGACATTTTGCAACGACTTTTCCAGGGTATTTTCAGCGGTGTCCAGGGTTCGTCCAAAAAATTAAACTTTTGCTTCGTTTAAGTATATTATTTTAATATTTTATAAATTCAGTTTTAATTATTTATTGATAGTTGCTGTTTTTGGGAATCGTTATTCCTCTTAGTGTTGTTTTGGAAATAGTAACTCGTTGGGAAACGTAATTCCTCTTGGCGCTTGGGAATAGGTATTCCTCGGGAGCACGGCTAAGGCCGCCTTCTGTTGCGCAAAGACGCTCCTTTTATACACGCCAGCTGGTGTGCTGCGACAATCGTGCATCTCGTTGTTGTGTTGCTCTTTGCATTGGTTGTATCGTATGCAGCAACAGCATTCAGCATTTATAATGTGTTGCTCGTAGCATTGGTTGAATCGTATGCAGCGACAGCATGCAGCATTTATAATGTTTTTGTTGCTGCAGTTTTTGATTGCTTCATGTTGCAACCAGCATCAAACATGCCGTAATGCATGATGCGTTGCATGGTGCATTGTATGACGTAGTGGCGTTGTATGATGCTGCTGCATTGTATGATGCAACTGAATTAATATAAATTAATTTAATAATTTATATGATTTAATAATATATTAAATTTTATTTATTTAATTTTCATTTTCTATTTGTTCATTCGAGTGTTATCCCATTTATTTTAAAAATGTTTTTTTTTTAATATGTATTATATTAAATATAAACATCTATGTGTGCGGCAAATTTGTGACCCACAAATTTGTTTCGCTACACTTCCTCTTCTCTCACGGGATCCAAACTCGGGGCACGGTACCGAGTGCGGTTAATAACGTGCGCGAATATGCTTTTTGAGTTGCGCACCAAATTCAGTGGATCCGGAATCAGTTCCTGGAACGGTATAGTACCTTGAGGGTCTGTGGTGTGGCTAGGGTCGTGAGCCAAGCTTGTGATAGTAGTTGTAAGTTTCTGTGGCGCCCGTTGTCCTGTTAAATTCTGTTGAATTTTCTGCTTCTACTGTTGCTGGTGTTGTTTTTATGGTGCTATTGTTACTGCTTGTGTAAGTGATAGTGACACTTTGTAGTTAATCGAGAAATTCTTTAATTTCATTAGGGTGTGCCTGACGGGGCCGTGTATCTCCTTCTTTCCTGAAAGTAACTATTTCAGGCGATTTAAATCCCTCTATGCGATATGACCCGTCAAATTTAGGTGCTAATTTAGCAGCGAAATTATCGATTGCTTTGGATAGATGGTGTTGCTTGACAATCACCAGCTGTCCCACTGTTGGCTTCCATTGGCGTCTTCGCATATTTTTGTGACGCGCCTGAAATTTTTGCTGCTCTCTCTATATTGTGGCATACTATTTCGAAGGCTTCTCTTAAAAGGTTGGCCCTCTGCCTGATGTCTTCGTTTTCTATACAAATGTTTTTTCATCGAAGAGTGTTCCCGGTACACACAGAAAAATCCTCTTTTGGCATGAGGTTTAGTGAACCAACGTTTCAGTGTTGCAACCGAAATACATTTGTTGTAACCTTATGTCATTAATTGTTTACTCTAACTGAAATGTTAGTCCGCGCAACTGCTTGTTTGGTTGTCGTAACTTCATGATTGCATTTGTTACGGCAACGGAGTACGTTATTGTATCAACAAAATAAATGAGAAACGCCAACCTCATGTCTATCAGCAGTTCGGTTACCAGTTCTTACCAAAAATTATGGATACATGCAGAAATAAACGTCAAAAATATTCACCAGTAGCAAAAAATAGGAAATAGGTTTCCCGCTAAATCTGGTGGGTTTTAAAAAATAAAACGCGCAAAAAAATTGTACGGTGGACAGTGGGTTTTTTTGGTGGGTTTTTAGTTTCGACACAGAGTGTTATTATAATTTCGCGGGTTTTTTTATTAAATTTAATTGAAATTATACTTTTTATATTGATGTTCCTTGAACAGCAACACAGAGGTGATTGTAGGTTGTTGGACCGAAGTTGCTAACGGTTCGATTGTATAAAGAAGGATTTGGGCCTAATTCATTTCAGGATTTAGTGCATTTCGTTATGTTTTATATTCATTTAAATCTGTATCTTAGTATTTAAATAAAATAAGAACAGTATTTTCTACAATATGCATATCGTCGAGGTGGTAAGACTCGCCAATACAAATTTAACTTATTTTTAAATATATTTTTGTTAATACTATAAAAATAAAAACCATGTTCTTTAATGTATGCCAATGTCGGTCTAATAGATTAGAAACCGCGGATACAAAAGTATTTTTGTAAACCTATTATTCAAATTTTTAAAATGTAGTTGGTGACTTCTACAATGACGATATGTTCGAATTAAATTAATAATAACCGAGAAACAGAAAAAAAATTGAATCGATGCGACAATCAATCGCATTTCTTTCTCGGATTAAATTTAAGAATTATTCGAGATTGCAGACTAAAGTCAGTTTTGTCTGAATAATTTTGCTCTCCTTAATTTTTAATTGTTAAACTAAGTTCCTAGTTAAATGTAAATCCAAATAAAATTCTATGAAAAACCATCTGTCTTTTATTTAATTAATTTTCTTCAATTACTTAAAAGAAATATTAATATATAAAATAACAAAAAAATACATTTTGACCAAATTTGTGCAGAAAGGTTAAGAAATACATATTCATGGCCAGATCATGTTTGTCAAGTAAAATAAAAAACATTATAATATTAATATGATATTCTTACGTTATTTTCCAGCAAACCAAACGATAATTTTACGATATCGAAACGATATTATTAATAGGCTCAAATTGTCGTTTTCGATAATCTATAATGCTACGATAGGGTTTTCGATAAAAACGAACCTGTCTAAAACGATATCGTAGTATTTGTTGTTATAGATATCGAGATGATATCATAAATCGATTTATTTACGATAAACTTATTTTATTTGTTCAGAAATTTTGATATTTTGACAAAAATTATAAAGAACACGCAATTAAATTTTCAAATACTTTAAGTTTCTTAAATTCTTAAATTTATCATTATTTTATCGAATTTGAAAATTATCGTCAAATGGTTTGTAGGCTTGTTATTGTGAACAAATCCTGTGTAAAAATGTATAAATACGGTGGGTTTTGTCTAATTTGGTGGGTTTTGCTTTTGAAAAGTTGGCAACACTGGCACAATCTCATTCTTTCTGACTAGGAGGTTGGTACAACCTTGATTAACCCTTTACTGGTGGCTTTTCGCATCGGTATTACTTCTGTCAACTTGCTAAATTTATCGATGAACACCAGTAGTGTTGTATTTCCACGTTTAGATATGGATAGAGGGCCTACAAAATCTGCGCATAGTATTTCCCAGGGGTCCTCTGCTATTTTTGATAGCATATGTCCGGCAGGCTTCTGCTGAATTGCTTTATAATGTTGGCAAGATGTACAATGGCGTACGTATTGGGTAATGTCTCGTGACATACCTGGCCAGTAGTATTTACTCATGACACGTTCCATTGTTTTTCTTATATCAAGGTGACCTGCAGTCGGTTGATCATGATTTTCTTTTAGTACTCTTTCTGGTAGTGGTAAAGACACACATAGTTTCCAGGGGCATAAGTCGTCATCGCCAATATTCTAAGGTAGATGTCGGTATAGTTGTGCATCCTTCATTATATAATATGGGAATTTCTCAGGATTTTGTTGTACCTCATTCGATTTCTTTGTTAGACAGCGGCATTCTATTGTGTGTGCTGTTTCCATCGTAGCCTTGGCTAGTGCTCCGATGGGTTGTCGTGATAATGCATCCGCCACGACATTGTATTTTCCTCTTCGATATTGTACGTCGAAACTGCATTGTTGTAGTTCCAAAGCCCAACGCGCGATACGTCCTGACGGACTTCCAATGGAATTCAACCATTTAAGTGACAGGTGGTCGATGATGCCCGAAATTTTACGTATTGCGTAATTGTTTGCGTAAAATCAGGACAAGCTAGTACTGGTGCTTCTGTTAGCTTTAATTTAAGTGTGTCAAACGCACTTTGCTGCTCTTCTGTCCAGGTCCAGTGTTTTTCTTTCTTTAAAAGTTTTGTCAGTGGATGTGCTACTGTAGCAAAGTCGGGAACAAAGCATCTGTACCAGGATGCTATGCAAAGGCACCGTCTGAGCTCCCTGATATTTCGTGGCGGTTGGAGGACACGTATTGCTTCTACTTTGTCTGGATCCGTATGGATGTCGTGTTCACTGACCACATGGCCGAGATATTTGGTTTCTTTTTTTTGAAAAATTCGCATTTTTCGATATTCATTTTCAGGTTGGCCATGCGCAATCGTCGAAATACTTCCCGCAGCATATTTGTGTGTTCTTCTAGGGATCCTGAGGTGACAATGATGTCATCTAGGTACGCGAACGCGTGTGGTTCTAACTCCGGACCAATTACTTGATCTAGTGCTCTTTGAAAAGTTGCAGGGGCCGAGTGTAGCCCAAATGGCATTACTCGCCATTGGTACAGCCCGCGTCCAGGTACGGTAAAGGCTGTATATTGTTTGCTGTTTTCCTCCATCGGGATTTGCCAGTATCCATTCTTTAAGTCGATACTGCTTATAAATTTAGCATTGCGGAGGCGCTCCAGGATGTGGTGTATCCTAGGAAGTGGTTAAGCATCAGGGATTGATCTAGCATTTAATTGGCGATAATCGATACATAGTCTCTATGTTCCAGTTTTCTTTTTCACCAGCACTATAGGAGCACTGTGAGGTCTGTGCGAGGATTCAATACACCCCTTCTCGAGTAGTTCGTTTATCTCCTTGTGTATTATTTCCTGCATCGCGGGATTTTTAGGAAAATATCTTTGTTTGATGGGTCTGTCATCCTTCATAATTATTTTATGTGTGGTTAAAGCCGTGGTTCCATGTATGTGTTTGAATTTATCTAATTCGTGCTTTAAAAATAAATTGATTTCTTGGGTGTCGACTTCTGCTTGATAATTTCCTGATGATATATGTAGTGCTTTGTTTCCTCTATTGTTGAGACTTGTGCATGTGACTGGAGTCTGGTGATGTGGTTTATTTTGACCGTGGTTCAGCTGTAATGTTTGTCCACCGCAGATGAAAGTAATCCCTGCCTGTAGTAGGAAATCCATTCCGAGTAATACGTGCTCGTTCACGTTGGGTAGGATTAGAAATGTAATCCCACACGTAATATTTCCAAGAGTGACCTGTTTCTCGAGAGTCTCTTTTACTATTCGGTGACTCCCGTCAGCCATGCGTACAATGATTTCGCATGTTTTTATTTCACCTGAGTTTCCTATGCGGTTTGCTTCTGCTTGCCAAATAAAGCTTCTAGTTGCTCCTGTGTCGATGGTTGCTGTTACCCTATTTTCGCCCAGGGCAACGTTGGCGAAGATGTGGCATTCGTCAAACTGCAATTTGTTTACTTGTTCAGAGGGTTTTGCGCTGGGGCTGCCGCCTGCCCTCCATCTTGGCGGAGTCCCTTGAAGTTTCCCACTCTACAGCATTCATTGTTGCGACGGCCCCTCTGTCCACAGTCCCAACAGAACAGGATTTGAGGATTTCTGCACTCTCATACTACATGACCATCTTGCCCACAATGATGGCATGCGGTTCTTAGGTTTATCCGGTTTCCTGTATTAGATGATAAAGTTCTGCGATGTTCCTCGCGACGCTGTTGTGGTATAAACCTGGGGGCATAATGTCTTTGTGTTTCTGTTCGGCGTGGTTCGGATCGAATGTATTCGAAAGCATTTGCTAAATCGCTTAGTTCCTCAAAAGAGTTAACATTTTTTTTCTTAATATAGAGCTGATATTCACGTGCAGAATTTCTGACCAATTCTTCGGAGTAATTGGTCGGACGCATTAATTTTCGTAGTGAAATGGCATAATCTTTAAATTTTTCATTGTTGCGTTGCTGACGCTGACGGATCTCCTCGTCCATTCGCTCAAGGTATGGTAGGAAAAAATTTAGGAATTCATTCCTAAAATTTGCCCATGAATGCCATCTTCGAGTACTGGTTTGATACCAAGTCAGAGCGTGGTCTCGTAACAGCTGTGGCATTGTGCGTGTAAAGTAGTTGACAGCGATACCATATGTATAGGCCAACTCTTCGATTCGTTCTATGAAATCGAGTGGTTCCTTTCTTCCGTCAAATTTCGGCTGACGTCTCGTTTTGATAGACATCGAGGATTCTTGTGTTGGTTCTTAGCTCTGGTTCCCCAAGTACGTGGCTTGTTGTTGGATTGTTGATGTTACCATTGACGTTCGGCGTATGAACGACTGTCGTGGTCGTAGTTAGATTTGCGGGTACGTCCCATGGTATTGTTGACACTGGAGTTCTCGTGGGGAGTTGTAGTGTACTTAGTACTGGCGTCACTGTAAAGCGATGATGTGCGTACGTTGCTGCTGATGTTGAAGGCACATCAAGCTGTAGATATGAGGAAGGGTTTTCGGAGGACATTGATGCATATGGTCGTGGTATAACTAGCGGGCTTGGAGATCGGTTCCTTGAGTGACGTGCTTCTAACCCTTCCTTTGTGTTCTTCGTTTCTAATAAATGACGTGAGTACGCGGCGTAGTTCTTCTACGTTTCCGGTGCTGTCGAGTCCAAATTCAGTTGTGTATGCGACGAGCTCTTCCTTGTGGAGCGTGCGTATCCACGAGGTGGTGACCATGTTGCTGAGCTTTTCTTTCAGTGTATTATTTTTTTTTTTCAGTGTATGTACGTATTTATTTATTCACTCTTTTTTTTAATTTTAATCCTCTTCGTTTCTGCTTTCGCTGAACTAGACAACTATGTGTTTATTGCAGATTAGACAATTCTGGGATTCTATATAACAATCGTTAAAGCAGAAAATTATGAATCGTTATTCCTCTCGATGTACTTGGTTATTTTTCTCGGTGCACTATGGGAATGGCTATTCCTCTCAATGCTTATGGGAATTGTTATTCCTCTAAGTGTACTAGGTTATTTTTCTCGGTGTACTATGGGAATTGCTATTCCTCTCAATGCTTATGGGAATTGTTATTCCTCTAAGTGTACTCTTGAGCCCGGCTTTTACTGTTGGGAATTGATCTTCCTCGGAGGCCTGGATTAGACTGTTTTATGTTGCACAAAGACGCTCCTTTTATACACCTCAGCTGGTGAATGCTGCTGCAGTCGTGCATCTCGTTGTAGTCTTCGTGTAGTGTTGCTCGTTGTACTGGCTGCATCGTATGCAGCATTTATGTTGTTGTTGTTGCTGTATCATTTGCTTTATGCTTTGTGTATGCGCTTCGTGTGTGTTTCATATTGCAACCAGCATCAAACATGCTGTGATGCATGATGTGTTGCATGCTGCATTGTATGACGCAGTGGCGTTGTATGACATAGTGGCGTTGTATGATGCAGTTTATTTAAATATTTAATAATTATTAAAAATACATATATATAAAGGCATATAAATTGATATATACATATATATGTGTGTGCGGCAAATTTGTGCTCGACTAATTTGTCTCGCTACACTATATATATATATATATATTATATATATATCTATATATATATATATATATATATATATATATATATATATATATATATATATATATATATATATATATATATATTTATATATATATATATAAATTAATAATATATTATTAAATTTATTTACTTTTTTTATTTATTTTTCATAAATTTATTTATTAAATTTATTTACTTTTAAAAATATATTTGAATTAAAAAAAAAAAATTAATTACATTTATATTACAATACATTGCACTACAGTTGCAGCCGTGCTGCAAGGTGGGCGGCAAGTTTTGAGCGAGCATTTTCGCTTACATTACTTTATTAATACAGTTACGAAAAGAGGTAATTTGCCCCACTGTGCAAGAGGAAATGAGACGTAAGATAATTCAGAGCACTTCGTAATTTCTTAGAAAGAGACGGAAGATCATTCAGCGCACTGAGACAATGTGCGAGGAAGAGATAGAAGATCAGCGCATTAAAAACACATAAGTGCGAATGAGATGCCAATAGCATGCGTCATTTACGAAACGAGTGGAATGTTCTTGAATCAGATCGAAACGTGTCGAATTGATGCATGCAGTGTATAAGGGCGCCGCATCTGAGGCACAGCACTTCAGTAGTGATTGGAAAGTGGTCGAGTGCATCTCGTGTGTGATCAATGTCGAGTTAAATAGTAGACATGCAGCAGTTGTTAGAATTTGTTATTAGTAAAGTTGTTTATTAAAGAGAATTAATTAATTTATTTGTTATAATTTAAACCAAACATAATAGTGTTTTTATTTTGTATACAATCCAGAGATACGAACTTGTAGAACTGTTTTCCTCAGACTGATTTTTCGTAACATTGGTGTCAGAAGTGAGATTGTGATACAAAATGGTTAAATTGGAACAACTTAAAGTCGACCAGCTAAAGAAGGAGCTGGCGAGTCGTGATCTCCAACTGCTCGTACGAAAGTAGAGCTAAAGAAGCGCCTAATAGAGGAATTGGATGTCCATGAGTTTGAAGTAGAAGCCGCAGCACCATCGTCGAAAAAACTGAATACTGAGTAAAAAGTACACAGGGGCGGATCCAGAAGTATAATTTGGGGTGGGAGTTTGATTTGTTTGCGCCTTTTTTCCAATGTTTTCTAAAATGCGCCCCAAAAATTTATTTTGCGCCCTTTTTTTGATATTTTTTCATCAAATACAGTGAATAATGAATTATACACAACTGTAGTTCTTTAAACCAACTTTTTTTTTTTAAATCAACAGTTTTATTTCGTTAAACATGAAAAAATATAGGGTGCGGACGGATCTGTGATACCCTAGAAAAATCGAAATCCGGTGGACCTACACGGATAGAAAAGATTTGTGTGAATATGTTTGAATGTAATTAAAAAGTAATACGAAATTACCATACATGTATTAGGAATGAAGTGTAATTAAATTATAATCGAAATTGAATTTATTTTTGTTCAAGTGTAAACATTATTATATTGTCCATCAGAGTCTGTCAAATTTACCATAAATATGTTACAATACCAACATAAAATTTTAATCGCATTTGAATAAAATATTTCTTGGCAAATTACTTGGTTAAAACTATGTTTCGAAAAACAGAAAATGCTAATCAAATCTAAATCCAACGTATGTTCGCAACGCTCGTCTTAATTCGATAATTTATCGACTGACGAAGTTGGCAACGTTGTGCAGCATTTTCTACCGACGCCATCGTTTGAACATATTGATGTTTACAAACAAACAAAAAAGAAATTGGATTTAAATAAGTGTATTCTTGCAACATTCTTCTTGTATACGAAGTTGGCACTCGTTGAGCAGAATTTTCTACCTACGTCTCTTTTGTCGTCGTTTGAAGTATGTATATGTATACAAAGTTGACACTCGGTGATCGGCATTTTCTGCGTACGTGCCTTTGTTGTTCGTTAGAAAACGTGTTCGCGTCGGTAATAACTTTGTTATTTTTAAATTAAATAAATATATAAATTGTGTTACAGAAAGTACAAATAGTAACAGAGTATAATATAGTGCAGTATATAATTTCTGAAACTAAAGTGAAAAAAGCACAAATAAAAATCTGTGTTTCGATTTTCAAACAGAATTTGGCATGTTTTTTTACCGCCGGGAATTCCTTGCCTACGCTATGTGCTGTGCTGAGATCAACTGTAACTGTACCAAATATAAAGCGAGCCTGGATCGGCTGGTTTAGCGTCTGCTGGTGCAATTGTGCATTCATTGATGCTGTAACCGAAACCGATATCCGTTTAAAACCGTTTCATTTTTAAAACCGAAAACGTAACCGAAACCGTTATACGAAAATCAGAAATAAACCGATATCCAATACCGATATAAACGGTTTCGGTTTTATACCGGTTTAAAACGATTTTTGAAAAAGTATACAAAAAATCAGGAACACATATTTTATTTTATATAGAAGATCTTAAGTAAAATTTCATTAATTAAAATTTGGAGTTCCCAAAATAAACATTTTTGGTTGTACAAAAATTCACATGTTGTTTTTTGAGAAACGATATTTCCAAAACAACGGTATTTGGTCTAAAATTTGTTTTTTGTTTCATTAATCGAATTAACAACAAAACACCAGCAACTCCAAGCAAAATTTTTACGTTAAAAAATGATTAAAATTTTACTAATATTGGTTTTTTATTTATTTTATTAGTAAAATATATAGGGGAGCTTGAGGTAAAGTGGAACGAGTTTTGAAAAGTTCATTTGAATATATTTTAAATTCTTTTAAATGATCTATTCAATAGAATATCATTTATAAGTCTTCTAATGGATTTTTGACTGATGTTTCAAAACAGCTCAATTTCGGACATAAACAAAACAATGTAATGTAAAAAAAAATGTAAAAAAAGTTTCAAATTATTAAAATCTCAGTAACTATTTAAGGAAATACGAAAAATGAAGTGCAACTTAGACAAGTTTAAAATTTTCAAGTATAAGGCAGATATTTGTTTACATTAGTGATGATTAAAAATTTCTTGTTCTTGCATTTTTTTTTTGCAAGAACAAAAGCGAGAACAAAATCGAGATTTTGCAAGAAAAAGAACAAGAGCAAGTGCAAGACTAAGACAAGAAAAGGAAGACTCTTGCGTTTTTTTATGATTTTAATGTATTTATTATGTTTTTAAGATAATAATGATATACAAAAGAATTCATGATATTACTAAATATTGAACAATAAGTAACAATGGAAAGCGTGCAAAATATTTATGAACGTGAACATTAATGAAGATGTGTGTTTTTTTTGTCGAATTCTAAAGAATATAAGCATCTTAAAAATAAGGCCTGTGAAGCACTTTTGAAGCGGTAAATAGCTTTAAAAGTGCTTCAAAAGTCGCTTCAAAAAGATAAAATAGACAAAACAATGTTTTTTTTTCTTTTTTCTTCGCTACGCAAGTTCGTACATCGATTGTGCATATGCACTGTGCTTATGCACATTATTATTTTAGTTTTACATTTATATATAGTTTTTTTGTTAATTGTAAAATCATGAAGTAATAAAAAATAATATATTAACATTTTCACAGTGTGATATATTTAGCTGATATATTGCTTTTTGTCTTTTTTCACAAATCCGCTGATTCGTTTGAAAGTGCAACAACAACAAAAATGCGAATAAAGCAGCATCCAAGCTTTTGATAGAATTTTGGCGGGAAATTTTTTGTACCACAAAGAGAACTCGTTGTTGTTGCCAACTAGAGAGCTGTACTAGATACATACATGTAGTGTGGTGCCGTGCGTCTGTCCGTTGTCATGCGACTGTCTGTTGTCATGCGTCTGTCTGTTGTCATGCGCCTGTCCGTTGTCATGCGTCTGTTTGAGGGTTGTCGTTGTGAAAGTGTGTGTATACGAATCGTAATTGTTATTGTTGTATTATCTTCTTTCTGTTAGTATTCGCTTAGTAGCGTTTGAGTTTGTGCTCGCATGATGTTCGCAAAGAAAAATGTTACTCTGCAAGATATTATTTGAGTTCTCTTGACATACGGTACGTGTAGCATACGGATTTTTTTAATTTGGGACGAAAACAGAAATATGCTTATACGAAATATTCCTTATATTTATTGTATATGTCACCAAATACATTTTTATGAAAAACTTAATTTTCGAGTTTGTTGATTAATATTATAAAAAGTAATTGATGCATTTTTAAAGTTGAAATATCAATTGATAGATTTACATTTTCTTATCATGTGGTAAAAAAAATGGAGATCATCGATTAAAAATTGACAGATACATAAAGATGTTTGTAAAAAATATTTAGCATTTTGAAAATGTTTTTGGTGACTTTTCACATCACTTGTTTTATACAATTATTTTTTTATTTGTTAATTTTTGTTAAAATATAATTCAAATTTTTATGTTATTGTTATAGAAATTGAAAATATGGAAAATAAGTAACTTAAGTACAATTAGTTTCGTTTTCATAATTAATATGCAGTTTAAGATATTTGTCTTCGATCTTTATTTAAAATTTAAAAGATTAAGATTAATATTTCTTGCCTTGCTCTTGCAAATGATCATCGCTAGTTCACATATATTGCAGTTCACAGAATTGTTGAAATTTAATTTCTTTGGCTTTTATGGATGAAAATTCTACAAAATTCATCTTCTTTTCAATACAGATCATATATCAGGTGAAGTCAATATGTTGCTTTTCATTGGTTTGTGGTCACGAAATTTTAAATTAAATTTTTATCTTGACGTAATCAATTAAATAATTCATATAACATAATATTTTTACTGAAATAACAACAAACATTGTTTAAATTACGTTTCCCACTTTACCCCAGTAATTTAGCACCATATAAAAAATGTAAAATTATTTGAAAAATATGGAAATAAAGAAAATTTATACAAAAACCGAAATCAAAACCGAAACCGTAACATGGAACCGGTATACCGAAACCGTTTCGTTATAAAAACTTAAAACCGAAACCGAAACGCGGAAAAAACCGAAACCGTTATTCGTTTAGGTTTCAATCCTTGATGCTGTCACTTGTACTTTCAGAGTTAAACGAATTATTTATTTATGCATTTAAAAATTTGTATATGAATTCAATTATTATAAGTTTCCACTGTGCATGTTTAAAGATTTATTTTTATTTTATTTTCAGGATTTCATTCTAAAAATATTTACATACGTTTCTATGCAAACACTTTTGTACTGAAACAACTGATATGTTTCACTGGAAACATATATATATTCAGGTCGTTAAAAATCATGTTTTATTTATAACATATTTATGTTTCGGTTCAAATATTTATTTTATTTGGATGTAGTAATTATTATGTTTCCATTAGAACATAAGTACTCCATTTTAAGGGGCAACATTAAAATGTTTCCGGGATATTATATTGTAAGTCAGAGCTCATTACAAACACTGTTAAAGTCTCAATACACAATGTTTACAAATGATTTATCAGTCAATTATATATTATGTTTACATAAAATTCCCAACATACATGTTAATGCCTCCCAAATGATGTTTGGGAGAGCGCTTTTTTTTTGCAGCGTGTATATATTTGGCCATATAGGTACTCAAATGAAAAGTAATAATGCAACATTTGTAATATTATGGTCGTTTTTATGATAGCGATTAGAATTTGTAATTATGTAAAAAATAAAAAAAAACAGACCAACAATTAATTATAATATTTCGTTGGAAAGTTATATTGAGGAAGCGCCGCAGGCGACAATTTTTTTAAAATAAATAGTGTAATCAAGGAATGAAACCGTAACGGAAACCGATATCCGTTTAAAAAGTTTCATTTTTAAAACCAAAACCAAAACCGTTTTACGTATTCAGAAATAAACCGATATCCAAAACCGAAATAAACGGTTTCGGTTTTATACCGGTTTAAAACGGTCTTTAAAAAAGTATAAAAAAAAAACCGAAAAACATATTTTATTTTATATAGAATATCTTAAGTACAGGGCATGTTTAAATATCATATAATAAAATTTGGAGTTTCCAAAATAAAAATGTTTTGTTGTACAAAAATTAACATGTTGTTTTTTGAAAAACAATATTACCAAAACAACGATCTTTGGACTCTTTTTGGAATTTTTTTTTTTTTTTTTCATTAATTTGTGTAGCGGTAAATCGAATTAAAAACAAAACACCAGCAACTCATTGTTAAAAAATGATTTAATTTTTGATGATATTGCTTTTTTGTATTTATTGTATATGTAAAATATATAGGGAGCCTGGGGTAAAGTGGGACAAGTTTAGAAAAGTTCATTTGAATAATTATTGAATTATTATAAAGGATCTTTTCAATATAATACCATTTAAAGGGTCCTTTAATTGATTTTTGAGTGATTTTTCAAACCAGCTCAGTTTTGGAAATATATATTAAGGATAACAGAATTATAATAAGATAATAAAAAAACAATGGAAAAAATTAGAAAAAAAAGTAAAATTATAAAAATCTCAGTAACTACTTAAGAAAATACGAAATATAAAGTGCAAGTTCGACAAGTACGAACATTTCAAGTATACAGGCAGATATTGCAGTTCAAAATTTCTTTTATGGATTGAAATTGTACAAAATTCTACTTCTTCTTTTCATGAAGTTTAAGACAATTACCGATGTATTCTTGCTGCTCTTGTTTAAGGTTCGCTTCTCGGCTCACTTCTGCAATTCAGATCATATCTCAGGTGAAGTCAAAATGTTGCTTTTCATTGGCTTGTGTCCACGATTGAAATTGTTTCTTGGCGAAATCAATAACACAATATTTTCACTAAAATAAAAACAAACATTGTTTAAATTTCGTTTTCCACTTTACCCCAATATCACAAATTGAACATAACTTAGCACCATATAAAGAAATTTTATACAAAAACGGAAATCAAAACCGAAACCGTAACTTGGAACCGGTATACCGAAACCGTTTCGTTATAAAAACTTAAAATCGAAACCGAAACCGAAACGTGGAAAAAACCGAAATCGAAAACGTTATTCGTTTAGGTTTCAATCCCTGAGTGTAATTAGTGTATAATAGACTCCTGATTAAATTTCTTTTTGTTTGCCTACCCACACTTGTTTCGTGTATAAAATGAACTCAGTTGTTAAAACTATAAAGGGTCCTGAGGTTTCTGTGGTTATCGAATCATAAACATAATAATATATTATTCGTGAGATCAATATCTTTCATTTCAGTACCTACATGTTCATATAGGTAGGTGTATACTTTTCGATTTATCTAGGGTACCACAAGTGCGACCGCGCCCTAATTTAGTCGTGGACCCAAACAGAGGGAATAGTTTGTAGATATTAGGAAGTTGTACATATCAGAGCTCTCGATTTCATACGAGTATTATCGAGTAGCCCGGGTGGGTACCCGGGTGCTCGAAGGCCCGGGTAATACCCGGGTAGTTCAAATTCTCGAAAAACCCGGGTATTAAATGTTCGAGCTACCCGGGTAGTTCGCAAAACCCGGGTAGTTTGTTCGTTCGTTTGTTCGAACTATTCGAGTTTCTCGTTTGTTCGAGTAGCTCGATTGCTCGTTCGTTGTTCGAGTAGCTCGATTGCTCGATCGTTGTTCGAGCTTATTGTAGATCGTTCGTTCGTTTGTTCGATTGACGATTGTTCACTGGCTCGCTTGTTAATTTGTCTGTCCGTTCGTTTGCTTGATATGGGAGTTGGTCGGAAGTGGTTGGAAAAATGTGGGTGGACAAAAGTGGGTGGGTGGGCAAAAGTGGACGGAAAGTGATAAAAAGACCGACAAAATTTTTATTTCAGAAATTGGTAGCAGACATCGAGGGAAATCGAATGGTACTACTCTCAGTGGTCCCTGACCCCCAAAAGGGGTAAAAAACACTTTTTGTCCAAAAAATTTTTATTGCGGAAATGGTTAGTGAACCTCATTAGAAGACTAATGGTCATAAATGGGTTTTTGACCCCCTTTTGGGGGCATGGACCACTCCAAAGGGTACCAATAGCATTATAATGGTGTCCGCTATCGATTTCCGAAATAAAAATTTGTGGGTCATAAATGGGTTTTGACCCCCTTTTGGGGGTCGTGGACCACTCCAAAGGGTAAAAAACTATAAATTGTCGAATTTTTATCGAAATTTTAAAAATGCTATTTGGACTTATAGTTGTACAACGAAGATATACAAAAAAATATATTTTTTTTCTAAAAACTCTGGCGCATTATCATCTTTTTGACCATCATCTTTTAATACAAAAATTCTAAAAAAGTCGAATTTTTTAAGTTGTCTTAAAATTGTCTATGGTTATGCGCCTACAATGTTTAAATTCGATTTAATATTAATACCCTGAGACAAAATTTATGTCATTTTTCAGGAATATTTAGGGCATATTTCCGACCAACACACAGATAAATGGAATATTTTGGGAAGTGTATAGCAGTTTGTAAAATGTTGTGGAATTTTAATGACAGATTCACGGCATATTTTGGGTTCGGACAGTTCGGGCAGACATTTTGCGATACAAACTCCGCCTATCTCTTTTTAAAATATGTCGAAAAAATGTTTCTAAACTGCCTCGACCCTGCCAAAAATTTGCAAATTTTGCGCCTATCTCTTTATTTTGCGCCCTTCTATAGAGGCGCAAACATTTTATAAATAAGACGCATTTGCAATTTTATGTATTTTTGAAATTTTTGCTCATTTTTCTATATTTTGCGCCCTTCTATAGAGGCGCACAAATTTTGTAAAGTAGGCGCATTTGCTATTTTATGTATTTTTAAACATTTTGCGCCTTTTTCTATATATATTAGACGCATTTGCAATTTTATGCTTTTTTGAAAATTGTGCGCTTTTCTCTATATTTTGCGCCCTTTTATAGAGGCGCACAAATTTTGTAAAGTAGGCGCATTTGCAATTTTATGTATTTTTAAAAATTTTGCGACCTCAAAAATTTTGTAAATTAGACGCATTTGCAATTTTATGCTTTTTGAAAATGTTGTGCCTTTCTCTATATTTTACGCCCTTCTATAGAGGCGCAAAAATTTTGTAAATTAGATGCATTTGCAATTTTATGCTTTTTTAAACATTGTGCGCCTTTCTCTATATTTTGCGCCCTTTTATAGACGCGCAATAATTTTGTAAATTAGACGCATTTGCAATTTTATGCTTTTTTGAAAATTTTGCGCCTTTCTCTATATTTTGCGACCTTCTATAGAGGCCCAAAAATTTTGTAAATTAGACGCATTTGCAATTTTATGCTTTTTTGAAAATTTTGCGCCTTTGTCTATATTTTGCGACCTTCTATAGAGGCCCAAACATTTTGTCAATTAGACGCATTTGCATTTTTTGCTTTTTTGAAATTTTTGCGCCTTCTTCTGTATTTTGCGCCCTGTAGAGGCGCAAAAATTTTGTAAATTAGGCGCAATTTAAATTTTTTTGAGCATTTTGAATATTAGGCGAATATTTTCATGTTGTGTTTTTTTAAAAGTTTGTTGGGAAAATTCAAAAGTGCGCCTTTCTCGCCGCCCCCCTTGATCCGCGCTTGAAAGTACAGTCCCAAAGTTTTGACATGAACCAGTTTCTCGGAGCCATACAGCAGCATCTAGAAAATTCAGATCATCTTAAAACAGAAATTCAAGAAAATTCCAGTCAACTTAAAGCTGAACTTCTAGAAAATTCCAACAAAATGGAACAGCAACTTCTAGACAAATCCAACCAACATCAAGTTAAAATTGAGCAACAGATGAGGAAGATTCTAAGCAGCTTCTGAAAGTTTCTAATACACTACATGTAGGCGCGGTAGCTCAGCGGTTAGTGCGTTGGACTGCGAGCCGAAAGGTCCCTGGTTCAAGCCTGGACTGGGGCTAACAACATCTTTTCATAGAAACATTTTTCTATATCGCGCTACCTCTCGGCAGTAAATGGCAAACCTACGAGAGTAAAACATTGCCTATGAAAAGCTCTCACCCGCCGTTCGGATTTAGCAATAAACTATACTTTGAGTACAAATATAACACGCACAACTCAAAGTGGTGAGAGAGCTCGGCCAAAGTTCTTATAGGACTGTGGCACTATGGCAAAGTAAATGAACTTGAAGCGCATATAAATGATCTTAATGATAAAATTCATAGATTTGAAAATGGTATAGACAAAGAAATCCAGGAAATAAGAAAATATTTGCACGTGTTTCAGATAAATGGACTTACACAGCATATTGTTAATGGTACGAGGCTATGGTCCCCGAGCTGCAACTGGAGAGCACGGCTGTAAGTAATCGGTGGAACAATGAGGACATCGTAGCCGTACTTATCGGGACGCTAAAAGGGTCGCAGCGGAAGTTTGGCTGACAGTTCCAAAAAGTGACATTAACAGTTATTCAGCGGTCATGGGTCCACTGCAACGAAAATATGGCAGTGACCACATGACACCGATTAAGAGAATATAGTCGAAGTTCTGAGTGCAAAATAATGGCGAATCGTTGCAGGAATATGCTGCGGATGTTGAGAGACTTGCACATTCGTCATATTCCGATTCAGCGTCTGATTTCTTGGATATGTGCAGGATAAATGCGTTCGTTGATGGCATACTGGATCCTGAGACAAAACGCGCAGCAATGACTATGCGGAAAGTGACATTTATTGAAACGGTCACCACAGCGCTTACGCAGGAGATAGCGACTACATTGTGCCGATCACCGACGGAGACACGTGTACTAGATGAGGAGGATGGAAATATATGTCAAGTAAACCCGGACGAAAACACTCAATTTAAAGGTAAAAAATGCTATAACTGTGAAAAATATGGGCGTATGGCCCGCGACTGTCGTGAAAAACGTAATTGTGTAATTGTGCAACCACCTCAGGGATACAGACTAGAAAAGCGACCTGATGATGGCTTAAACAACACTAGGGGCCATCGGGGAAATTCAAGCACTGTGTCGACACGAGTGTATAAAATGGAATCCAGAGAGTGCCCGACGGAAGAAGAAAAGACGAAAATAATTCACATTAGTTCGTTAAATGTCATGGCAGATGATCAATGTGTTGCGGGCTCCACGGGACCTTTCGTACTTGCCTTTATTAATGAAACCGTCAGTGACAATATTCCCTCGAAGTCCACAATTCTTTCCTAACAATTCTTATTTTATAAAAACGCAAGGATATTTAAGACTAAAAATCTACGTACTACTAAAAACCTTATGAACCCCACATCAGATATTTACTAATATTGTGAAATCATTAAATGAGAAAATTCCAATGTGCTAAATTCTTAATTGGTTCCCATGCTGGCGTTAGTCTTGACTTAAATTACAACCAATGCTTTTGTTGTTGCTTTTAAACAGACGGCACACTTGCTAGCGCGAGTCTCGGATCAAATTGCAACCAATGCATTTTTTGTTGCTTTTAAGCATACTTAATTGTATCTCCTGAAAGTATGCACTCATAAACATTATGCACTTGTTCCAGTTACGTCGTTGACGTTATGTTAAGTTAACACGCATCTGTTATTGTGTTTTTAGATTTAAACTTTATGTGCATACTAGTTATGTACAGGCTTTCTTAAATACATAAAAAAAACGTTTCTGATTCACAACATTTTTCCCCCCTTATTTTAAGAAAAAATTATTATTAAAAAGAATAATAGTTTTTTCTTTTACATCATTAATATTTTAATATACTTGTTAACTTTAATTTATTTCAACATTTAAAATCAATAATTATTCTTCATATTATTATAATTTATTTTACTTATTTTCATTTTAAGAATCTTATGAATGCTTATCTTCGTTACTCAATTACTTAATTAATGGTCGCAGTTTTAGTGATATTGTTCATAAAAAAAAAAAAAATTAATATCTATATACTTTAGTAACGCTAAAAAGAAAAATGTATAACATTACAAGTCACTCAACGTTGCAATCGACAAAACAGTAGTTGATCAAGTTACCACTTTGCAATCGCTGCGTTCCGTTGTGCTCTGTTGTTTTTCTTGTTTATTCATCTAAGTCATTAAATGCTTTAATTTATGCAACGATTTGTTTTATTTATTTTTTTTTTTTTTGATATTTATTGAAAATAAGTCATTTTATTTTTGTTGAGTATATCTTTAGTTATTGTTTATATTTATAGTTTTCATATTTTTAATGTTTCTTCAAGTTTTTCTTTACTTATTTCTAGTCTATTAAATTAATTATACAAACAAAATGTAGTTGTGTCTTCTATTAATTTAAAACATAAACTGCTGTGATCGCTAGTTCTGTTACTCTCTGTTTACGTGTATAGGTTGGCTGGCTGCATTTTATTTGTTTCTGTCATTGTTTCGAAAAACATTGTTGTCATCATTTATTCTCATCTTTCGTCTTGATTTTCTTAGCTTTGTTAAATTTGATGTCTTCTATGTTGCGTTGTTTTTTCAGTCAAATTGAATCGTATTTTGTTGAGAGCAGATACTAAAATTGGTAATTTTGTAATTTTATATTTCTGGATATTAATACGAATTTGTCTTCTTTAAATGTTTTAAGAGTTCTTGTAGCGAAATTGTCATCTACGGAAATCATCTTTAATTATACGTACATGTTGTTGTTTGATGTTGTTCTTTTATATTTCACTTGTTGTAAAAATATTTGAATATTTGAAGTTCTTAGTGTTTTTAATTTTCGTCTTCTCTTTTAAGAAATTATGTTCTTTTGTTGAAGAAATTGTCAGCATAATGTATGAAACGTTGTTGATTTAGTACAATTATGATAACTTTGTTGATGTGTCAAATTTCTTTTTCTATAAGGTTAGCATTGACAGCTGAATAAGTGTATATGGAATAGCTCCTTCAACTTATTTACAAAATATTAGCTTGTTCCTTGAGTGATAAAATTGTTATCTTTTAATTATATGCACGTAAAGATGTAAAATGTTGTTGCTTCTTTATGGTAGAATAGTCACAACTTTGCTGATTTGTCAAACTTCCACATTCATGTTTATAGTGAGCTCCTTTCTTTTATTTAAACATGTTATTGATGTACAATTGTTGTTGTCAGCGCCATGACTCTCACATGTTTCTTTATCATTCTTCTCTTGTACTTCATTACATAATAGTACCATTTCAGACCTTTACCCAACAGAATTAAACGATCTTCTTTGACTATTAAAATTTAAACTTAGTGTCTTCTATAACTTTATAAATAATTTATATTTAACATCATTTTTAATTTCAGTATTCATAATCTTTGTTTATATTACCTTACATCATAGTATTAAAATTTTATATTTTAATTGTATATTTATATCGAACATTTTACTTATGCCACTGTGTACATATTTTATTTTACTTTAAAATCTTTAATTTTTTTTCTTAATATATAGAACTTCTTTTATTTATAATTTCATTAGCACATGAATCAATGCTAATTATTTTCAAAAACACTTAGCTATTTATTCATGCACTAATTTATGAATTTAATCATTATTGCCAATTTTCAATAATGGTAGCTATTTATTCATGCACTAATTTATGAATTTAATCATTATTGCCAATTTTCAATAATGGTGCGCGCGATTTATGCATAACTACTTTTGTACATTCAATAGGTACATATATATTTTCATTACCGTGTAATGATCACATTTAAAACGTTTGTTAATTTTGTTAGATTGTGTATTGTATTTTTTCCTTATCATTCAATTATTGTTCAAATTTTTACGCTGCATTAACGTATCTCGTTTCATTTTCGGTACATTAGTGCATTGTTCCTAGATGCATAACGCTGAATTGCATTTTATCGCTTATAACATTAGCTCCTCACTTCTATATGTGCTCCACTTTAGTGTGTGCTACGCTAACACCTATCTGAACTTCAAGTGCAATGATCTTTCTGTTGCCTGTTTCCATTGAAAATGCTCTTGACCATGAAAGTGAAGCACTGACCTACCCCAGTTATAGTGACAGTGAATAATATTTGTTCGTTCAATTGTGTATTACTAGATAGAGTTATATGCTTTTAATAAGTTATTATGGAATTTTTTCCCTTTTCCCTTGATACAGATCACTGTTGTCACATTACTTATTATCGAAAGGACTTCATAGGGACCTACCCAGATTGGTGAAAATTTGTTTTTCCTATTCTGGTTTTTTAATAAAACTTTATCTCCTTCCTTAAAAACTACCGTATTTAATGTATTATCGCAACTTCGTTTAGATCTTTCCTTAGCTTTTTCTTGATTTTGTCTGACTATCCCATGTGTACACTGTATTTGGTATTTTAATACCTTATTGTAATCTTCACTATGGGGGCGATTATCACAAGGCAACGTGTCTGAGTGCTTCAACATGGCGAAGCCAGCGCAATCCTTGTCGGTGTCGTCTCAAGTCAACTCACTGGTCACCAGAATTGACAAATTGTCAAATGGTGACACCTCCACTTCGGTGGAAGTCCTCCTCGTGGAAGTCCCTGGAAACGGCGCTCTACACCACCCGGTGTAGAAGTCGGCTAAAGTGAGTGGCGAGCATCTCCCTCAGAGTGAGGGTTCGTGCGTTGGGTTTGGGTCCCACCACGGAAAAAACCTATGCGCCCAATGAAAACAAAAAAGAAGCCTCGGATAACGACCGATTACAACGATGACGACCCACGCAAACGTTTTAAGGACCATGATTTACGGATATGCACCTGGAATGTCCGGACCCTTTATAGGGAAGGTGCCTCTATCCAGCTGGCAGATGTCCTCGAAAAATATAAGGCTGACATCACCGCTATCCAGGAGATGCGATGGACGGGACAGGGCTGTTCGAAACAAGCATCCTGTGATATCTACTACAGCTGCCATGCGGAGAGACACGAATTTGGATGTGGATTTGTGGTCGGCAAGAGACTCCGCCATCTTGTCTCTAGGTTCACGCCCGTGGACGAAAGGCTGGCAACAATCCGCATCAAGGCTAAATATTTCCATATAAGCCTAATTTGTGCACACGCTCCGACGAACGAGAAAGATGACGAGACAAAAGAGCACTTCTACGAGCGCCTAGACAACGCATACGAGCGCTGCCCCCGCCACGATATCAAAATCGTGCTAGGCGATTTTAACGCCAAGGTGGGCAGAGAAGCCATCTATTGTCCCACAATCGGAAAATTTAGCCTCCATGCCAACACTTCCGATAACGGAACGAGGCTAATCGACTTCGCCGCAGCACGAAACATGGTAGTTAGTAGCACTAGATTCGAACATTTCGATATCCACAAGGCCACATGGTTGTCGCCCGATCAAAAAACTCGAAATCAAATTGATCACGTTGTGATTGACGGAAGGCACGCTTCAAGCGTGATGGACATACGCACTATCCGAGGTGCCAATATGGACTCGGATCATTACCTTGTAGCAGCCAAGGTCCGCACACGCTTAAGCGCTGCGAAGAACGTACGGAACCAAACGCAGAGAAAGCTAGACGTTGGAAAGCTGCAATCACAACAGACAACGCAAGCCTTTTCCACTCGACTCTCACACCTGCTTAGACAAAGCACTCCTCCTCTCGATGATATAAGCGCGCAGTGGAATCATATCTCCTGCTCTATGCGTACGGCTGCCGAAGAGATGCTTGGATTCCAACGCCCCCTGAGGAATCAGTGGTATGACCAAGAGTGTCGCGCGGCCACTGCAGAGAAAGACGCTGCGTACAAATCCACCCTGCAGTCAGTAGCTACGCGAGCTGCGAAGGAGCGATACAAAGAGAAGAGGAGGGAAGAGAGACGTCTTTTCAGGCGTAAAAAAAGCGAGGCAGAAAGACGTGAGTGTGAGGAGATTGAGATGCATGGGGACAGGAATGAGGCTCGAAAATTCTTCGAGAAAATAAGACGCCTAGCCGGAGGTTCAAAATCCGGAGCCTCTTCCTGTAAAGTTGAGAACGGTAATCTAGTGACAGATATCCAGAGCACACTGAAAATATGGAGGGATCACTTCTCTAAACTGCTGACCGGTGATGATGACCTCAATTCCACCGATAGAGAAGCAAACCCGGCAACCCCAGTACTTGATGACGACATTGAGATTCCGCCACCCGACCATGACGAGGTCAGAACAGCCATTGCTCGGCTGAAAAACAACAAAGCCGCAGGTGCTGATGGCCTGCCTGCTGAATTGTTTAAGACCGGAGGCGAAGAGCTAATAGAGGGCATGCACGAGCTCGTAAGCAGAATATGGTCGGATGAAAGCATGCCAAGTGACTGGAACCTCAGTGTACTCTGCCCAATCCTTAAGAAAGGGGATCCCACTATCTGCGCCAACTACCGTGGGATCAGCCTACTCAATATCGCATACAAGGTTCTATCGAGCGTATTATGTGAAAGACTGAAGCCCATCGTCAACAGACTGATTGGACCTTATCAGTGCGGCTTCAGACCTGGAAAGTCCACCATAGACCAGATTTTCACATTGCGCCTAATCCAGGAAAAGACCCTAGAAAAACAGATCGACACCTACCACCTATTAGTCGACTATAAAGCCGCCTTCGACACTCCGATAAGGGAACGATTATACGCCGCAATGTCTGAGTTCCGTATACCTGCGAAACTTATAAGGTTTTGCAGGATGACCCTGAGCAACACACGTTGCTCAGTGAGAATAGGAAAAGACCTCTCCGAGCCATTTCATACCGAACGAGGTTTCAGACAGGGTGACTCCCTATCGTGCGACTTTTTTAACTTATTGATGGAGAAAATAGTTCGAGCTGCCGAACTCCGTCAAAGCGGCACTATCCTCAACAAAAGTGTCATGCTGCTCGCATATGCCGACGATATTGATATCATTGGCAGGAGCACACGAGCAGTCAGCGCAGCATTCTCCAGACTGGAGAAAGAGTCGCGTCGAATGGGTCTAGCGGTGAACGAGGACAAGACGAAGTTACTTGTGTCAACAAGCAAAAAAGAGTCCGTGCGTCTTGGACAAAAAGTTGATTTTGACACCCACAAGTTCGACATTGTGAAGGACTTCGTCTATCTGGGATCCAGCGTAAACAGCAACAACGACGTCAGCCTGGAGATCAAACGGAGAATAACTCTTGCCAACAGGTGCTACTTTGGGCTCAGTAGGCAATTGAGAAGCAGAGCCCTCTCTCGCCGGACAAAAATAACGCTCTACAAGTCACTCATCATGCCCGTCCTACTTTATGGTGCAGAAACATGGACGCTGGCCACCACCGATGAGAGAGTACTGGGAGCGTTCGAGAGAAAGATTCTCCGTAAAATCTTTGGCCCTATCTGCTTTGCTAACGAGTATCGAATCAGGATGAACCACGAGCTGTATGAGTTATTCGACGACATTGACATAGTCAAGCGCATCAAGATCCAGCGGCTTCGCTGGCTAGGTCATGTCGAACGAATGGATGAAAACACTCCAGCCAAGATGGTGCTTGAATCGAAACTCGAAGGTGGACAGCGTAGAAGAGGGCGTCCAAATCTGCGTTGGAAAGACCAAGTTGAGGACAACCTGGCAACGCTTGGTATTTCTAACTGGCCTCAGCGCGCGCAAAGCAGATCCGACTGGCGCGGCTTCATCTCAGCGGCCAAAACCGATCCACGGTTGTAAGGGCCATTTAAGTAAGTAAGTAATCTTCACTGTTATAAATTGGTGAACATTTTCGTTTTAGGTTGGTTGGCATGTCAAATTCAAATCCGTATAAAGTACGACAAGGCGTTTGCCCTGTTGACATATGCACTGTGTTATTGTGCACATGCATTGCCGAATTCAACCATTGGTCCCAGTTGGACCCATCCTCTTTTGCAAAACATCTCAAATACTCCGCTAAAGGTCTGTGACTTCGTTCTAACGATCCATTCGCCTGCGGGTGATAAGGTGTTATATGCATTTTTTTAATGTTTAATAACTTTCACGTGTCTGAAAATAATTTTGACACAAAATTTGACCCATTATCTGTAATTAAAATTTTCGGAATATTATAACGCGTGATAATTTCCTCGTAAAAAGCTTTGGCTACTGTGCTTGCTTCCGCGTCTGGGATAGCTACGCAGCACATGTATTTTGAAAAATCGTCTTGAAAAGTTAAAATATATTTATTTCCTGACACTGTTTCAGGTAAAATTCCTACCAAGTCCATATAAACCTTATCGCATGGACGTGTTGGCGTATCTGTCAAAACCATTGGCATTTTTGTTATCTTTGAACTTTTGTTCATTTGGCATTTAGGACAGTTTCAAACATATTCTTTTATTTGTTTTTGCATTCCCCTCCATTTAAATTGTTTCTTAATCCTAAAGTATGTTTTTAGTGTGCCCTGATGGCCTCCTAGTGCTGAATCATGAAAATCTTTCATCACGGTTTTAATTTCATCTGGATCAGTTAATATTTGAGCTGAATTCGTTTCATTATTTGTATCTATTATTGTTTCATCTACGACTGGTGTACTGATTTGTGGTTTTATTTTTGTGATTTGCTGATCTAAAATATTTTGTGTAGTTTTGGATCGTGTTTGTACGGCTGTCATATCTGATTCTATATATGGAATTCTGCTTAAAGCATCCGCATTTAAATTCTTTTTGCCTGGTTTGTACATTATTTCAAAATCATATTCCGATAATTTGTGTCGGAAACGAGCGGGATGTCTGATCTTTTAAATTTGCAATACCTTTTAGAGGCTGATGATCTGTAAAAATTTTGAATGGTCGCCCTAATAGGTATGCTCTAAAATTCTTTGTTGCCCAAACAATTGCTAAAAATTCCGTTTCAATGGTAGAATATCGTTTTTCTGCTCCATTTAAAGTTCTACTTGCAAACGCTATCGGTCGGTCGCTTCCTACTTCACCTTGAGATAGGACTGCACCTACTGCTTCGTTACTTGCGTCTGTTGTTAGTAAAAAAGTTTTTGGAAAATCTGGATATGCTAATATTGGAGGTGAAATTATTGATTCTTTCAATTTAATAAATGAATTTTGACAATCGTCCGTCCATTTAAATTTAACGCCCTTTTTAAGTAAATTATTAATTGGTAAAGATAACCTTGCCATATTGCTTATGAACTTTCTGTAATAATTAATTAATCCCAAGAATGCTTGTACTTCTTTTCTGTTACTTGGTACATTATTCTCTGGAAAGTTGCTGGTGCCCCTGTTAAACCGAAAGGCATCTTATTGAATTCAAAATGTGCAAGTCCTGTACTGAAGGCAGTTTTTTCTTAATCACCTTCTTCTACTAAGACCTGATGATAGCCACTTGCTAAATCTAAAGTTGAAAAATACCGACTGTGACCTAATTGATCTAATATTTCATCTATTCGCGGAATAGGAAATACCTGTTTTACGGTTACGTCATTTAATTTACGGAAATCTATGACAAGTCTTCATTTTTTGTTACCGTCTTTGTCGCTCCTCTTCGGTACCAATAGTAATGGTGAATTCCAGGGTGATATGCTTGGCGATATGATGCCAGCATCTAACATTTTGTTAACCTGTCTATTAATTTCCTCTCTATGTGTGTGTGGAAGTTTGTATTGCTTTTGGTTAATTGGTGGTTGATTCCATTGTGTCGTTATGTCGTGTTTAAGTATCGGCGTGTATGACAGTTCGTCACCTTCTAAGTGAAAAACATCGTGGTAAGAAATACAAAGTTTTTGTAATGATGTGATTTCATCCTTATTTAAAGATTCATCGATGTTAATTTTTTCTAATAATCTATTAATCCTATTTTTTATATTCACTGAATTTATAGTATTTATTGTAGAATTGTTTGTATCTGATTCCTTGTAATGATTAAAATTTGAAAATTTCGGTTTAAAATTGTTGTCTATTATAATGTCCTTTTCTGTAGCATTTAATACTGAGACATAAACTTTATTTTTGTTAACATTCGATAAGCTTTCTCCCAAATATACTCCAGGATAAATTTCTTGTTTATGTATTAATACAATTGGAATTTTTGTTTTTAGTGTAATTTCTACTATTTTTGCGGTTCTCGACATGATTTTTATTTCATGATTGTAATAAATATTTTCTATGTCGGCTCGCGTTTTCATTGGTAATCGGATAGCGTGATTCTTTCCTATATCGTAGAATGTTATGGTCTTATATATTGCGTTTATTACGGATCTATTCCATATGTTATCCCGTCCTATTATTCCGTCTGCTGGTATTCCTTGTTCAAGAGATACTACATGCATTATTAAATGTAACCACTTTATATTACTGTGTTGTATATTGGTCGTGCCTAACGTCCTTACGCATCCACCAAAAGCCCCATTAAAATCTTTCTTACTATTCTTGTCAAAATCCGGTAGTTGTGTCATTGCACCTTCCTTTATTATGCTTGCATCTGCTCCTGAGTCTACTAGTAATATGAGTTTTCCATTTTTAGCTGCCTCGCAAGGTACTTCAATGAACACATCACTTACATTAGACAATTTGAAGTAGTCTCCCTTTCTATTGTATATTTTGTTAATTCTCTTTTTTTTAATCCACTCAACTGTTGTCTGATTTTTTTATGATAACATGTTATGAAATTTTCAAACTTTTTCAACATTCCTGTAAACATATTGTTCAACTTTTGATCTATTTGCATTTCTTCCCATACACATCTTTGCCGATTAGTTTCATCTGCTACTAATTTAATCATTTTTGCCCCTATTGCTATTATCATATATATAAAGAAATGTATTAATGCAAAAATTACCATTGTCACTCCCTCACAATCAAACCATGGTGGATCAATATGTGTATCAACGGTCACTTCAGACTTCTGATTTGCAATATTTTCCTCCACTGGTTTTCTCTATAAAGAAATGTATTAATGCAAAAATTACCATTGTCACTCCCTCACAATCAAACCATGGTGGATCAATATGTGTATCAACGGTCACTTCAGACTTCTGATTTGCAATATTTTCCTCCACTGGTTTTCTCTTATTTTTAGGAGTTTGGGTAGTTAATGTGATCACAGACTCTTCAGCCTTATGATTTACAATTTCTACCCTTTTTGACCTAATTTTGCTATTTTTAATGGGTCCCCAGCTTACTGGCCTTGGCTGGGCCCCTGGAAGTTTCCCTTGTTTTGATCATTATTCTCCCTCGCCAGATAATCCCTCTTGGCGTAACAATCAGTTTCTACATGACCAAGTCTACGACACCAATCACATTTTAAATTATTTCTAGGAGTATTCCCATTTCTATTGTTATTATTTCCATTATTATTATTATTGGTACGGTACGTAGTGTTATGTCCTGCTTGCAAATTGTTGTTTAAAAATTCCCTATTAACGACTGGATGGTTTTGTGTACGTCCAAACCCTTCCTTATTTTGAGCTTCTAATCTAATGGAAGCACACCTCCAACTAGATTCGTGCCCATATTTTACACACTCTATACAAAACGGTGTGTTTTTCCGCGTAATACATTCGTCTCGTGTATGTCCTTTTTTCTGGCAAAAAGAGCATGTTGGTCGTATTTTTGATCCTTCTGTTTTATTTTGGGTTGATATTTTGTGATTTAGTGGGGTAGTTTAATGCTTCATCTAATAAATCATTCAAGCTGTCTGCTTTGCTACTTAATAATAGAACCTTTATTGTCGGATCTTTTACACATACCTTGAATGCTATCAGAACTGAGTTTACTAGTTCCGTATTAAAAACATCTGTAGGTAGATTTTTATTTTTGTACCTTGAATCTGCTATTTCATTAGCGTTTTCCCATAATCTTTCTAATCTTCTTGCAAATGTCCTCAGACTTTCACCATCCGTCTGATATGCTTTTCTAATACTATCCTGAACCGAATCTAACGTAGTCATTTTTAAATATGTATTTCTTAGAACGTCAAATAACTCCTCTAAATCATTGAACTTTCTTGTACGGACTAGATCATAAGCGTCACCAAGAAGATGCAGTTTGACACAGCTAATGAATTCTTCTTTGTTTTCTTCTGTAATTTTTAGACTTGCTAACGCACAAGCGTCCATGAATCTATAAAGTTCAGTTTTAACGGACGGTGATTCCGATCCCATAAAAAATGGAACCACACTTCCTACGTAATTCGATACAGTATCTAACGACTTTTCCGGTGCTGTTATGATATAATGATGTTTCGTGGGCTAGCTTAACTTCCGATTCTAAAAATCTGATTTTCGAATCTAATTCCCTTACTTTATTATTTGCTTCTTCTAATGTTTCGAATTCTAGTCTGGGCTGTTGGCTCAGTGCTCGTTCAATTGATTCGTCCGAAATATCTTTATTTTTCAGCAAAGTTCTTAATTTCTCGTTTTCTTCCTCTATTCCACTAGCCTGATCCAACAACTCCTGCCGTTCTTCTACAATATCGTTTAATTTTTTATTTAATGCAGTAAATTCCCCTTTCCAATCTTCTAATTCTTTTATTTTATGAGCACTTTTATGTTCCAAGAAGTATACAAATTGTTCAAAAACTACGTCAACTCTTTCGACTTCTGAGTATACCCGTGTGGAACTGACTTTTTTTTTTATTAATTCTAAAGTTTCTTTATTGTTAACTTCAGTACTAATTTGATTCCACAATTTCTCAGTAAATCTGCCAAGTTGTCCTAATATATTTCTATATGCTACTTCCAATTCCTCAAAGCCATATAATCATTAAAATTTTCAATTAAAATTTATAAATTTGTTTATTTTCATTCTTTCTATAATTTAATTTCACCATTTATTTACTGCTTTCACTCAAACTCACTAAAATTTATTCAATATTTAATTATACCTTCCTTTTTTAATGCTCCTTCAAATTCGTCCTTCAGTCCTTTATGTAGATTCTTGAAAAACCGGCTGCGCCATAATGTTGCGGGCTCCACGGGACCTTTCGTACTTGCCTTTATTAATGAAACCGTCAGTGACAATATTCCCTCGAAGTCCACAATTCTTTCCTAACAATTATTATTAAATAAAAACGCAAGGATATTTAAGACTTGCTTTATACTTTTATTAATTATTTTTAAGTATTTTTACAAGCTTGAGTTTAAACTGAAAACACGTCTGCACTCTATTTTTTTTTTAATGTGGGATAAAAAAATAGAGCCACAGCACTCAGACAGGGTTATATCCATTGTGCTGTGACCCAGTTCCCTGGTTTTTAATGATACTTCTTAGATTCATTATTGAATCTAGAAGGCTATTGTGTGATAGAGAGTGAAGCTGATCCTCTCTCATCACGTCTGTGCCAAAGATCTGCCTTCTAATTCTAGAAAATGCTGGACAGTCACAGAGATAGTGCTCTGTGGTGCCAGTTTCTTCGTAGCAGGCAGAACATAAGGCGCTTTCGGCCAGGCCGACTGCGTGTTTTTCACATGCGTTGTGTCCCGTTAGAAGTCCCGTCAGTTTACTGCACTCCTTTCTACTTAAGGAAAGTAGAAACGAGGCCGATTTTTGGTTATCGTCGGTGTCATGAGCTTGGAGAATCTGCATTTCGTCTCATTCAGCCATCTGCTCTTGTGTGCAGAGACGACCCAAGAGCTGATGACGAATTTACCCGTAGATGCAGGTAGTCCAAGCACAGGTTCTGGTCCAAATGGATTATCCTCAGATCCAGCACGTGCTAGTTCGTCAGATGTTTCATTGCCCGAAACTTCTTTATGGCCCGTGTAAATCCATAAGGTTTTGCTCGGCGATAGTCCCCATGTCTTCCCAAAAATTCCTCTGCATTGCCAGAAGGCATTCAATGCTCGCGAAATTTTATTTTCAACATGTTTTGTCCAAAGTAGTTTACTATCTAGAGTTAAGCCCAGATATTTTACTTCGTTAGACAGAGGAATAGTGACACCCTTAAGTACTGGTAGAAAAATTCCTGTCATTATTCTTTTCCTAGTGAAGAGAACAATCCCACTTTTGTGAGGGTTGACGGAAAGTACGTTTGCAGTACACCAGCTGTCAATTCGGTTCAATGAGTTTTGTGTTTTAACACAGACCTCATTGAGGGAAAAGCCTGTGGCAAGAATGGCATCATCATCTGCATAGGCCTGGGAATAGACACCTGGTCCATCGAGATCGTTGACTAGAGAGTCAACCAGCATACACCAGAGCAGGGGGAGAGAACGCCTCCTTGAGGACAACCTCTATTCACCCCTGCACTCTAAGGCAGTTAAAATCATAATGCTTAAAATCTAAACTTAACCTCTACTCATCACCTCGGTATCGTGCGACTCACGAACCCCTTGCTTATACTTATGTCTTAAAACACAACTCATAAATGCAAGCAAGCATATTCTTAAATCTACGTACTACTAAAAACCTCATGAACCCCACATCAGATATTTACTAATATTGTGAAATCATTAAATGAGAAAATTCCAATGTGCTAAATTCTTAATTGGTTCCCATGCTGGCGTTAGTCTTGACTTAAATTACAACCAATGCTTTTGTTGTTGCTTTTAAACAGACATTTTGCAATCATTATGCACTTATTCCAGTTACGTCGTTGACGTTATGTTAAGTTAACATGCATCTGTTATTGTGTTTTTAGATTTGAACTTTATGTGCATACTGGTTATGTACAGGCTTTCTTAAATACATAAAAAAAACGTTTCTGATTCACAACAATGGACTCTAGAGCAAATTCGAAGTGATCGAAAGAAAGACCCCGACATTGCAAATACAACGTAGGTGCACATTGCGAACTTACTGTCATTAACGTGCAAAACCCGATCCAAAAAAGGGTTTTGGGCTAGAAGAAAAGTGAAGACCTAGACGAGTTGCATCAGTCCTTAAGGCAGAGGATACAAATTCTAAGTAGTAAGATAAAGTCCAGATACGACTGGAGAGCAAACTCTGAGGGATTTAAGGAAGGAGATCTGGTTATGCTTTGTAGCCCGTCACGAGTGAAATTGGTAAATCAAAAATTAAAAACACACCGGGAAGGACCGTACAGGATAATTAAAAGGATTAATGACATTGTGTATCGGATTCAGATTCAGGCGTCCAACGAACAATGAAAGTCGTACGTTTAGAAAGGTGGACATAATATATAGAGAGATAGGGACGAACAGATTTAGGTGAAGGGCAGTGTTACTAAAAGAGGTAATTTTCCCCACTGTGCAAGAGTAAATGAGACGTAAGATAATTCAGCGCACTTCGTAATTTGTTAGAAAGAGACGGAAGATCATTCAGCGCACTGAGACAATGTGAGAGAAAGAGATAGAAGATCAGCGCATTAAAAACACATAAGTGCGAATGAAATGCCAATAACATGCGTCATTCACGAAACGAGTAGAAGATTCTCGAATCATGTCGAATCTTGTCGAAACGTGTCGAATTGATGCATGCAGTATATAAGGGCGCCGCATCTGAAGCACAGCACTTCAGTAGTGATTGGAAAGTGGTCGAGTGCATCTCGTGTGTGATCAAGTCAAGTTAAATAGTGGACATGCAGCAGTTGCTAGAATTTGTTATTAGTAAAGTTGTTCATTAAAGTGAATTAATAAAGTTATTTGTTATAATTTAAACCAAACATAAGACTGTTTTTATTTTGTACACACCAGAGATACGAACTTGTAGACTGCAGTCTGATTTTTCGTAACAATACCGATAAATTGACACAGAGATGGCTCTTTACGCTGTTTAAAGTTGTCTTAAATTAAAATTAAAATAAATGCGAAAGCAATATCAGGTTTTTCTTAGCCTATTATTGTCCAGCTGCGAAACCGAACACATCATCAACACACCATCAATAGTTAAAAAAGAAACGTTATCCAAAAATTAAATCAAGTTGTTTCGTTTTCCTGAATCCACAACTTCTATTCTATTTTTTTCGGTCTGATCTGTTAAAACCAACTTCCGAGATTTAAGACACATCGAAATTTCTAATTCAACAATTCTCTCGATTCGACGATTTATACAGTCCACATCATATACCAAATTCTACATAACCATCATGTGCTACATATTTTCAGTGGGAAAATTAATAATATACCTAAATTAATAATTTCTTCATTATGCACGCAGAGAAAAAACATGGTTGTGGTGATCATATTTGAAGGGCATCATACTATGATTGGGGTTATGGTTGTAGGCAATCAAATACTATGTCTAATATGATCCACAATGACAATATCGTCAACCTTAATATGATCTTCAGTTACAGTATTCCAATTTCACACAACTATACTTACGTCTTCAGTGACCACATTATGTGGTCCTCACTGACCACCTAACGAATTCTCCCACTCATACAACCATTCTACGGTCCTACGTGACCAGTGATCTTATTATGATCATATTATTATATTATGATTGTCCCTAAATTCCTGAAAAAGCTGGCTGAAAATGAACATGAATGAATATTTTATTTATATTCTTTAATTAATGACTCAATGAAGACACTGAAATTTTCAACCATTAAAGACTGCACCCAGAAAAAAATCATGGTAAATTAATAGTATTTCAATAGAAAAACAATAATTTATACTATTAAAATTGGTCAATAGGATGCGTCCCATTAGTTCAGTAATATTGTAACTGCTAATACAAAATGTTGTTTTACCATAAATTTTATAATATGCTTTTTTAATTACAAAAAGCAAGACCTATAAATATTTAATGATACGTATTGTTAATTTTATGGAATAATTTTCATAATAATTTATTAAAACGAATATGGATTTTATTATTTTATTGTATAGTTTGTTTTATTTAAATGTGGATATTGGAAATCACTTCTAAAAAATTACGCACATATATGCGATATAACACTTTTAATGTTCACTTCACACGTCTAGACTGAAACACTTTCAACCCAAAAGTGGTGGGGAAACTTAAATGTTTTAAGAATATGTTTCGGACATCTCCCCCGAGTATTTTAAGACTAAAAAAAAAAAAAAAAGTAGGCAGGGTTTTTTTGTGCGGTTTTTTGAAATTATTTTTTTGAAAATAACTTAAATACCATTTAATGGTATTTAAGGATATAATGCTCAAAAAAGGACTCTTTTTGAAAAAAACCTATATTTTCGTATTTCATACCACTAATTATGACCCATATCGGTGGACAAATTATGTGAAATTTTTATTGGTTATATTAGTGGATAAAGTTAATAGTTTGAGCAAAAAAAAAAAAGAAAAAAATTATTTTCAAAAAAATATTTTCAAAAAATCGCAAAAAAAAATTAAACCGCGATATTTTAAAAACCCTGCCTACGATTTTTTTTATTTTAGTCTTAAAATACTCGATGGGGATGCCCGAAACATATTCTTAAAACATTTAAATTCTCCCACGACTTTTGGGTTGAAAGTGTTTCAGGCTAAGCATGTTCAGTTTTCAATAATTTATTTTAATACTTGAGTCTGCATTTATTTTTGAGTCCGCTGCCATAATCGGCCTTCAATTATGGCAGCGGACGTGTTATTCATTTTCTGTAATAAATAAACAAACATTAACAAAGGTTAAACACAGTATAGGGCAAAAATTATTTCAAATAAAAATAAAAAGATATCAAATAACTTTCATTTATTTGTTATTTTGTGTGACAAATAATTTTAGCATTATTCTCCCTCGCCAGATAATCCCTCTTGGCGTAGCAATCAGTTTCTATATGACCAAGTCTACGACACCAATCACATTTTAAATTATTTCTAGGAGTATTCCCATTTCTATTGTTATTATTTCTATTATTATTATTATTGGTACGGTACGTAGTGTTATGTCCTGCTTGCAAATTGTTGTTTAAAAATTCATTATTAACGACTGGATGGTTTTGTGTACGTCCAAACCCTTCTTTATTTTGAGCTTCTAATCTAATGGAAGCACACCTCCAACTAGATTCGTGCCCATATTTTACACACTCTATACAAAACGGTGTGTTTTTCCGCGTAATACATTCGTCTCGTGTATGTCCTTTTTTCTGACAAAAAGAGCATGTTGGTCGTATTTTTGGTTGATATTTTGTGATTTAGTGGGGTAGTTTGTAAATGATTGTTTTGAATACTATTCGTTGGACTGGTTACAGATCGTTGTTCGAAACTGTACACTTCCTCGGGGAATCTCGGACCCCCTTGAATTGTTATCTGGGCCTTTAATGCTTCATCTAATAAATCATTCAAGTTTTCTGCTTTGCTACTTAATAATAGAACCTTTATTGTCGGATCTTTTACACCTACCTTGAATGCTATCAGAACTGAGTTAACATCTGCAGGTAGATTTTTATTTTTGTACCTTGAATCTGCTATTTCATTAGCGTTTTCCCATAATCTTTCTAATCTTCTTGCAAATGTCGTCAGACTTTCACCATCCGTCTGATATGCTTTTCTAATACTATCCTGAATCGAATCTAACGTTGTCATTTTTAAATATGTATTTCTTAGAACGTCAAATAACTCCTCTAAATCATTGAACTTTCTTGTACGTACTAGATCATAAGCGTAATCGATACAGTATCTAACGACATTTCTAATGTTGTTTCCGGTGCTGTTATTTTATCAAATTTTCCTTCAATCTGTAATGCCTCCTTATGATATAATGATGTTTCGTGGGCTAGCTTAACTTCCGATTCTAAAAATCTGATTTTCGAATCTAATTCCCTTACTTTATTATTTGCTTCTTCTGATGTTTCGAATTCTAGTCTGGGCTGTTGGCTCAGTGCTCGTTCAATTGATTCGTCCGAAATATTTTTATTTTTCAGCAAAGTTCTTAATTTTTCGTTTTCTTCCTCTATTCCACTAGCCTGATCCAACAACTCCTGCCGTTCTTCTACAATATCGTTTAATTTTTTATTTAATGCAGTAAATTCCCCTTTCCAATCTTCTAATTCTTTTATTTTATGAGCACTTTTATGTTCCAAGAAGTATACAAATTGTTCAAAAACTACGTCAACTCTTTCGACTTCTGAGTATACCCGTGTGGAACTGACTTTATTTTTTATTAATTCTAAAGTTTCTTATTGTTAACTTCCGTACTAATTTGATTCCACAATTTCTCAGTAAATCTGCCAAGTTGTCCTAATATATTTCTATATGCTACTTCCAATTCCTCAAAGTTCGCCATATAATCATTAAAATTTTCAATTAAAATTTATAAATTTGTTTATTTTCATTCTTTCTATAATTTAATTTCACCATTTATTTACTGCTTTCACTCAAACTCACTAAAATTTATTCAATATTTAATTATACCTTCCTTTTTTAATGCTCCTTCAAATTCGTCCTTCAGTCCTTTATGTAGATTCTTGAAAAACCGGCTGCGCCAAAATGTTGCGGGCTCCACGGGACCTTTCGTACTTGCCTTTATTAATGAAACCGTCAGTGACAATATTCCCTCGAAGTCCACAATTCTTTCCTAACAATTATTATTAAATAAAAACGCAAGGATATTTAAGACTTGCTTTATACTTTTATTAATTATTTTTAAGTATTTTTACAAGCTTGAGTTTAAACTGAAAACACGTCTGCACTCTAAGGCAGTTAAAATCATAATGCTTAAAATCTAAACTTAACTTCTACTCATCACCTCGGTATCGTGCGACTCACGAACCCCTTGCTTATACTTATGTCTTAAAACACAACTCATAAGCAAGCATATTCTTAAATCTACGTACTACTAAAAACCTCATGAACCCCACATCAGATATTTACTAATATTGTGAAATCATTAAATGAGAAAATTCCAATGTGCTAAATTCTTAATTGGTTCCATGCTGGCGTTAGTCTTGACTTAAATTACAACCAATGCTTTTGTTGTTGCTTTTAAACAGACGGCACACTTGCTAGCGCGAGTCTCGGATCAAATTGCAACCAATGCATTTTTTGTTGCTTTTAAGCAGACTTAATTTTATCTCCTGAAAGTATGCACTCATTAACATTATGCACTTATTCCAGTTACGTCGTTGACGTTATGTTAAGTTAACATGCATCTGTTATTGTGTTTTTAGATTTGAACTTTATGTGCATACTGGTTATGTACAGGCTTTCTTAAATACATAAAAAAAAAACGTTTCTGATTCACAACAATGGACTCTAGAGCAAATTCGAAGTGATCGAAAGAAAGACCCCGACATTGCAAATACAACGTAGGTGCACATTGCGAACTTACTGTCATTGACGTGCAAAACCCGATCCAAAAAAGTGTTTTGGGCTAGAAGAAAAGTGAAGACCTAGACGAGTTGCATCAGTCCTTAAGGCAGAGGATACAAATTCTAAGTAGTAAGATAAAGTCCAGATACGACTGGAGAGCAAACTCTGAGGGATTTAAGGAAGGAGATCTGGTTATGCTTTGTAGCCCGTCACGAGTGAAATTGGTAAATCAAAAATTAAAAACACACCGGGAAGGACCGTACAGGATAATTAAAAGGATTCTACGGTCCTACGTGACCAGTGATCTTATTATGATCATATTATTATATTATGATTGTCCCTAAATTCCTGAAAAAGCTGGCTGAAAATGAATATGAATGAATATTTTATTTATATTCTTTAATTAATGACTCAATGAAGACACTGAAATTTTCAACCATTAAAGACTGCACCCAGAAAAAAATCATGGTAAATTAATAGTATTTCAATAGAAAAACAATAATTTATACTATTAAAATTGGTCAATAGGATGCGTCCCATTAGTTCAGTAATATTGTAACTGCTAATACAAAATGTTGTTTTACCATAAATTTTATAATATGCTTTTTTAATTACAAAAAGCAAGACCTATAAATATTTAATGATACGTATTGTTAATTTTATGGAATAATTTTCATAATAATTTATTAAAACGAATATGGATTTTATTATTTTATTGTATAGTTTGTTTTATTTAAATGTGGATATTGGAAATCACTTCTAAAAAATTACGCACATATATGCGATATAACACTTTTAATGTTCACTTCACACGTCTAGACTGAAACACTTTCAACCCAAAAGTGGTGGGGAAACTTAAATGTTTTAAGAATATGTTTCGGACATCTCCCCCGAGTATTTTAAGACTAAAATAAAAAAAATCGTAGGCAGGTTTTTTTTGTGCGGTGTTTTGAAATTATTTTTTTGAAAATAACTTAAATACCATTTAATGGTATTTAAGGATATAATGCTCAAAAAAGGACTCTTTTTGAAAAAAACCTATATTTTCGCATTTCATACCACTAATTATGACCCATATCGGTGGACAAATTATGTGAAAATTGTATGGGTTATTTTAGTGGATACAGTTAATAGTTTGAGCAAAAAAAAAAAAGAAAAATATTATTTTCAAAAAAACATTTTCAAAAAACCGCAAAAAAAATTTAAACCGCGATATTTTAAAAACCCTGCCTACGATTTTTTTTTATTTTAATCTAAAATACTCGGGGGGATGCCCGAAACATATTCTTAAAACATTTAAGTTCTCCCACGACTTTTGGGTTGAAAGTGTTTCAGGCTAGGCATGTTCAGTTTTCAATAATTTATTTTAATACTTGAGTCGGCATTTATTTTTGAGTCCGCTGCCATAATCGGCCTTCAATTACGTGTTATTCATTTTCTGTAATAAATAAACAATCATTAACAAAGGTTAAACACAGTGTAGGGCAAAAATTATTTCAAATAAAAATAAAAAGATATCAAATAACTTTCATTTATTTGTTATTTTGTGTGACAAATAATTTTTGATTTATTTTTATTTCAAATAACAAATAAATTTAATTTATTTGTTATCTTTTTATTTGTTATTTGAAAAATTCAAAAAAAAATACAAATGATTTAGTTTTCAAATATTTTTAAAAATGTGAATTAAAAACCACGCACTTTTTAGAGATATTTACAGCGTTATTAGCTGGGACTAACTAACATCTTTTTATAAAATCATTTTTTTATACCGCTCTACCTCCCGGCAGACAATGGCAAACCATGAATAGCTCTGAACCGAGCGTTAACTAATATTATTACTATAGTTGGTATATTTAACTCCAATAATTATAATTTTAAAACGTGTTTTTATTTATTGCTTCATTTTACATTTGAAATAAATTTATTTTAATTAACAAATAATTTATTTGTCTCGGAAAATAAAAAGATGAAAGAAAAAAATTTGATATTTGAACGAAAAGTAAAATATACAAATAAAAAAAGTATTTGTTATCATTTATTTGAATAAAAATGTATTCAATAATGCCCTACACTGGTTAAACATTAACATTAAATTCTTACAAATTTCAAAAAATCTTTTTTCTATTCTAAGCTCCGAAATAATACAGTTGCTGTATCATTTTGATATGGTTATCATAGTAATAAACAGGGCAAGTTGTTTTGGCACAAAATAAAGTTAAAAATGGCAGGCAAAATGGCACAAATAAACAGGAAAAATGGCACAAAAATATTCAAAAAAAAGCAAAAATGGCACAAAAATAGTTAAAAAATGGCACAAAAATAGTCAAAATTGGTAAAAAAAGGCAAAAAATGTCAAACAAAACTTAAATAAACAAAACTATAAAATTTTCAATGAACTATTTTTGTTGACAAACATAGATTTTTCTTTTACATGGTCTAATATTTATTTCGTTAATTTCATTCACAAAATTAAGAACATATAGACATAGGTACACAGGAAAAGGATGTCATATATTTTTTTTAATATAACCAGAAAATCGAAAATAATATTTAAAAAGGACTGCCAGAGTGTAAAAAAGGCAATTTTAGGCAAAGTATATCAAAATTGGCAAATTTACAAAATAATTGAAAAAATGGCAAAAATTTCATTTTTTGGCAAAAGCCAAGAAAAACTTGCCCTGGTAATAAACAAAACAAAAATTTTGCATATTTTCAGCTTTTTTTATGTTTCTGTAAATCAATAGGAGAACATACTGTATAGTATGATACGATTTGATTTTCTTCAAAAAAAGTGCATAATATTTTTTTAAATTCTTTTAAAGACTCCATTCCATAGACTGGTTCATGATCTAACTTTTTGTATTAACAGAATAATATATGACTTTTAATTGATTTTAAAGCCATTTTTCAAAACAGCACAATTTCGCAAAATAAGAATACAAAAAGTTAAATTCATAAACATCTCAGTAGTTATGTTACAAAAATACGAAAAAAATGTCAGAATTAGTCAGAATATTCTAAGTTACAATAGAGGCAGGTGTAGTTGCTGGTCGTCAAGTTCGCACAGTTCAAGTATAAAGGCCATTGGCAGATTTTGCAGATCACTAAATTCTTCAAATTTAATTTCATTCCTATTATATTTGAAATAAAAATTCGATAACAATCAATTTTATTATCTATGACAGACCCTTTAATATGTTTTTAAATGACAAAATATTGTCACTGTTGAAAAAATACTTTAGAATAAAGCAAATTGCTGCACGCAACGACAACTTTGGAAAAATTATGAGTTGAGGCTGGTTTTATGTTCTTTGCTTTGGTTCTTTCTTCAATGTACATAATTCTCATTGTGTTCATAGGAAAAGGAAAACTTTAGCAACTTGAAATGTAGAATCTTCACTCTGAAACAGAGCTCTCGATTACCTGGGTGCCCGGATACCCGGGTTGTTCGAGCTATACTCGAAAAACCCGGGTATTAAATGTTCGAGCTACCCGGGTATTTCGCCAAACCCGGGTAGTTTGTTCGTTCGTTTGTTCGAACTATTCGAGTAGCTCAATGGCTCGTTCGTTCGATTGACGATTGTTCATTTGATCGTTTGTTAATTTGTCTGTCCGTTCGTTTGCTTGATGTGGGAGTTGGTCGGAAGTGGTTGGAAAAATGTGGGTGGACAAAAGTGGGTGGGCAAAAGTGGACGAAAAGTGATAAAAAGACCGAACAAAATTTTATTGCAGAAATCTGTAGCAGACATCGTGGGAAATCGAATGGTACCACTCTCGGTGGTCCAGGTCCCCCCAAAGGGTGTCAGAAACCCCATATTCGAATTTTTTGCAGAAATTGATAGCTGATGTTATGAAATGCATTTTGACATTCACAATTTTTCGTAAATGGTGTTTTGACCCCCTTTGGGCGGACCTGGACCACTCCAAAGGGTACCATTAGGCTTCAAATGATGTCCGCTATCGATTTCCGAAATAAAAAAAATGGGTTTTGACCCCCTTTTTTGGAGTCATGGAACACTCTAAGTGGTACCATTATCCTTCTAATGATGTCCGCTATCGATTTCCGAAATACAATTTTTTGGTTCATAAATGCGGTTTTGATCCCCTTTTGGGGGTCATGCATGGACCACTCCAAATAAAAAAAATGTCGGTCTTTTTATCACATTCCGCCCACTTTTGCCCACCCACCCACTTTTGTCCACCCACATTTTTCCAACCACTTCCGACCAACTCCCACATCAACGAACGGACAGACAAATTAACAAGAAATCAAATAAACAATCGAATAAACGAACGAGTAGCTCGAACAACGAACGAGCCATCGAGCTACTCGAATAGTTCGTACAAACGAACGAACAAACTAACCGGGTTTTGCGAAACTACTCGGGTAGCTCGAACATTTAATACCCGGGTTTTTCCAGTATTTGAACAACCCGGGTATTACCCGAGCTTTCGAGCGTCCGTGTACCCGGGCTACTCGAAAATACTCTTATGAAATCGAGAGCTCTGCTCTAAATAAATAATTATTTTTATTTTAAAGCAAATTTTTTAAACACATTTTTGACAAATTTTCACCCATATACGATGAATAGTTCATAAATATAATGATTTTTTTCATATAAAAATATTATGAACACTGTTCGATTTATGAACAAATTTTTTCTGTGTGTATTTAATTCACTGGTGTACATATTGCGTTCCAGCGAATAAACTATTATAAACACTTTCAATTGTAGTTTTATAAATATATCTCTTACAATACAAAAGTTATTGTAATTTTCGCCAATACTATTTATATCATGATGCAATTTCAACTGTAGTTTTATAAATTTTTCTCTTACAATACAAACAATACAAAAATTATTGTAATTTTCGCAATTACTATTTATACTATAATGCGATCTTTGTCTGCAGATTCTACATTTCAAGTTGCTAAATTTACCTTTTTCTATGAACACAATGAGAATTATGTGCATTGAAGAAAGAACCAAAGCAAAGAGAGCTTTTCATAGGCAATGTTTTATTCTCGTAGGTTTGCCATTGACTGCCGAGAGGTAGCGCGGTATAGAAAAATGTTTTTTATGAAAAGATATTGTTAGCCCCAGTCCAGGCTTGAACCGGGGACCTTTCGGCTCGCAGTCCAACGCACTAACTACTGAGCTATCGCTGCTACAATAATAATTAATAATAGCATTAACTTTTTCATCCATGGTTATTATCAAATTTACACATTTTTATTGCACTTCGAGAAGAAGTGGTAAAATGTTTTTTTTAATCCGAAAGGTATGTTTAAAATGATCGGATATTGTATATATTATGAAATACAATCGAGTTTTGCAAATAAATTAACAATGCTTAAATGGTACTAAGTTCTAAAAATTATGATATTTACACCGAAAAAAATACTGTAATAAAAATGTATTTAAAATAAATACATATGTCTTCGATTTACGTCCAAAAGCAAATGTATTTGTTTATACTACATTGATGTAGTTGTTTTTATATCGGAAATAAGTACATAGTTTTCTGCATTTTTATACACAAATTTAATACATTTGTATTAAAAGTCCTAAATTTTGTCTTTATACGTTCCGAAATATGTAGAAATATTACTACATATCGTCGGTGATACTGCAAAACCCCTATCTACTCTTTCGAATACCTCTTACAAAATGAATTTTACAGAAGAAACAAAACTATTATCAGTCTCAATTCTGCACTTACTATTATAATGGCATTTATCCAATATATCCGATCAACATATCATTAAAAACTCGATTATAACACAAAATTTTGCGTAATTATACCCTACACCTATGACGTACAGGGTACACAGAAAAAAAAATTCTTCAATATTCTTCAATAAATATTATGAATTTTTCACCAACTACCAGATTCATCATATTGATACCCCCGTTCATTAAATGACATATTGATGAATGTATTCATTATATATATGAACAAAATATGATGAATTTGTTCATAATATTTTATCAAAACAATTTTTTTTTATAAAATAATTCGAAAAAAAAGTGTACAAATTTTATTTAAAAAATAACAGTAAAAAAATTTACAAAAAAATTATCCCAAAAATTATTTTAGGATAATGTAAAAAAAACAAATAAAAAAAAAAAGTTGTTCGAAAAAAAAATTGTACGAAAATTTTTTTTTCGAAAAATAAAAATTTTTGAAAAAAAAAAATTCGAAAAAAAGATTTTTTTTTCAAAAATATATATTTTTTAAATATAACTTATTATTAATAAAAAGTTGTAATTATAATAAATATATTATAAAACATTTTACTAGTTTATGCATGTCGAGCAAGCATTATATAAGAAATAACACACAAGAACTACTTGAGAATTGAGAAGTACGGCAAAATATGAACGAAAAATATGATAGAAATTTGGTTTAATGAACAGCATTCTTCAATATGAGAACATATATGTTGTATTTTATATATTGGTTCATTAATATGATGAAACGTATTCTTCACATACAGTTCATCATATTGAAGAATACTTTTGCGACAGTTACCAAGCGTTCTTCATATTTATGATAGCATTCATAACATTGATGGCGTTAGTCATTAATATTATGAATGGCTCTTCAATACAATGAATCCTGGTTTGAAGAACGGAATTCATCAATATGATGTACATTTTTTTCTGTGTATATTAAGTATGTGCAAATATTGTAACGCCCCTTAGGAGGCGTGGCCGGTATGGAAAAGTTTATATATACTTGATCAGCATCACTACCCGAGTCCGTTTAGCTATGTCCGTCTGTCTGTCTGTTTTGCAGTCTTGCTGTCCGTATACGAGGAAACTTGAGAAATACTGGTCAGAATGCGATGAAATTTGGTCACAATATGTTTTAGTCAAATGTTGGAACTCAGTTTGAAAATGAGCCAAATCGCTCAACAGACACGCCCACCTATCATACAAGTCACTTTTATATAACACTTTAGGAACTAACACCTCGAAAAGTATACAAAATATAGTTATAAAATCAAATCTACGAAATATTTTTCTTACAAAATTTTAAATATGGGCGTGGTGCGCCCACTTTTATTTTTCTGAATTTTTTTATTGGTTATTTTATACTTTTATATCAATTTTTTAAATTATATAAGATGTAAATTTCTGATATGTGAATAATATTATGAGGGCGATGGGGTTTATCATAATTAAGGACTTTAAATTATGATATACCAAAGGTGTAGGGTATTCCATAGTCGGTCCCAACCGACTATAAAAGTCCGTCCCATGTGGCCGAACTTACCCATGTGACCTAGCTTTCCCAACTCGTTTTCACATGCAGTTTTGCAGTATCACCGACGATATAACTTTAATTTTACTATAAAATGTAGTTAATTTACTTTGTTGTGATAATTAATATTAAAAAATATATATTTTTAAGGTACAATATTAAAGTAAGGTACAATAATTATTAATCTGAAAAATATTTAAATAAATATATTTGTAATTTATTTATTTGTTACAATTAGTACAATAAGAATAGTTCTTTACAGTACAACAGTAGATTTATACATAATCAACATTACGGATACCTTATGAAATAAAGAAAAACATTAAGAAACAAATTATAATAAACAGGAAATTTATGATAAACAAGTATTAAAATTAGATGAAAATTAAAATAATATAGAATGCAAATATTTAAAGATAATGACAAATATGAATAATTATTTAGATGTTTGGTTACATTATAAGTCAACACTACATAAATAAAATTAAATTAAATTACTGGTTTGAAATTAAATTACAGATTGTTTAAAGTTATTCGGGGGAACAATTAATTTAATATTTGAGGGTAATGAGTTCCAGAGTCTAACGGCGTTAATGAAGAATTGTCTTTATGATTGGATATAGTTAAATTTAGGTATAATAAAGTTTTGATTTCTTTTTGAAATACTGAAACGTAGCTTGTTAAAGAGATATAATGGCTTATTTGAACTGATTAACAAATTTCTAACAAATTTTATTTTAGTTTTAACGCAGCGAAAAATACGATTTCTTAATAACACTATCAATGTGATCAGTACAAGTAATTTTAGAATTAATGTAAAAACCTAATATTTGTTGCCTATTTTAACTCTTTGCATTCGCGCATCAAGATAGTTAGCAATCAGATTTACTGCGCAATCAGAAAATCCAAAGAATGATTTAAGTTTTTTTCTCAATAGAATAGAGTGAGTCAAATGCTGAAATCTAGTAGGCACATCAAGGTTATCTTCACCAAAAGGGACACGAATATCGTCTAGTATTTTCAACATAGCAGTAGAGCAACTATGACTTAATCGAAATCCCGATTGAAACTGGGACACACATGGTGAGCAGACACATGATCAGTTATTTGTTTTTATCTTCACCAAAAGGGACACGAATATCGTCTAGTATTTTCAACATAGCAGTAGAGCAACTATGACTTAATCGATATCCCGATTGAAACTGGGACATTAGATGGTGAGCAGACACATGATCAGTTATTTGTTTTGCCATCAGCGTCTCACATACTTTAAAAAAAGTAAACAAAACACTGATGGGACGATAGTCATTCATAATAGAGGCAGACGAAGTTTTTGCAACTGGTATAACAGTAGCCAATTTCCAAGAAAAAGGGAAACAAGAGGTAGTAAAGCAGTGATTTATAATATGAGTTAAAGGACTAATTATGAAGGGCAAAATTAATTTAATAAATCTGATAGGGATCCCATCTTCACCAATTGCAATTTTATTTTCATTATAGACATTATTACATCACACTCACTAATATAAGAAAAAGAGAAGTTGTCAGATTCACTCAAATCACGATTATCACAACAAAAATTAACATCAGTACCAACATTGCTAGTCAAAAAGAAATTATTCAAAGTATCAGGATCAACAAGACACTCAGTGTTGTTCTTATGACAGACACCTAGTTTTCTTATATTGTTCCATAAAGTTTTCGGAGGAAGCGATACTTTTAATTTCGTATAGTAAATTTTTTACTTAGACTCTCTTATGATAGAGACCGTATCATTGCGAGCACGCTTGTATAGCAACCAATTTTCATTAGTCTGATGTCTTTTCCAAGTGTCATGCATCTTATTTCTTCTCTTGATTGACTTTCTAACATTCGAGGTATACCAAGGACAAGCTGGATTATTTACTTTTACACAACGCAAAGGAACAAAGTCATTTAACACACTAACAATGTGAGAAACAAGGAAACTTAACTTATCATCAACTGATTCACGGAACCAGCAATCGTCCCAACAAATAAGAGACAAATAATTGTTCAACAAAGCGTTGTCAATAGATTTGTAGTCACGATACGTTACAGAAACACTTGAAGGAGAAGAGTGAAAACTTAAATTAATATTGCAAAAAAGTAGATCATGGTCAGATATAAATGAAATTTGGTCAAAAAGTAACAACAAAGAAACGTCAGACACGATACAAACATCAAGCAGACTAGGACTCGAATTAGAAGCAAAACGCGTAGGAGACACAGAGTTAATAATAGTCATACCAGCAGCATTTACTTGGTCATAAAAATTGTCAACAAGATTATCACTGTTTAAAAGATTCACATTTAAATCACCACAAAATACATAAAATCAAAATCTGTTACACGCTTATCTAATTTAGAGAAAAAGGGTTCAAGACTGTGACATTTATGTGGGTTATATACACAAGATATTAATACTTTGGTATTATTGTCAGATATTTCAACATTTAAATATTCAATCACATTCCCACTAGACTTACTAACAAATTTACTAACAAGATGTTATCTAACATAAACAGCAACACCATCGCCCCTTTTACAAATTCTATCATTTCGAAAAAGTTTATAATTTGCCAAATTATAGTAGTTGTTAGAGATATCACTATTAACTTAATAGTGATATCTCTATAGTATTAATCTAATAGTTTCAGAAATACAGATAACATCAACACTAGAATTTTCAAACACAAACTTAACATAATCAAATTTATAGCTATTTAGGCTTCTGGCATTGAAATGCACAACCGAAAGGCCATCATGCTGCCTACATAGAATTTCAATCAACATTTTATCATTAACGCCCTTAGAACAATTATTCCTCATACTAAGAGTTGGCCATACGAATAACGATAAACATCATAACACATATAATCTAAACAGATCAGCAAGTACCAGTAATAAGAAATAATCTTTCCAAGCTTCTTTACAAAACGAGAAAAGAGAATAAAAATAAAATGATATAATAACTAATATTTAAAATTAAATGAAGATAGTACTAATGAATTATAATATATAAAATAATTATCTTTATGTTGAATCCAGTGAACAGTGTGCAAGTAAATAAATAAATTAATAAGAAAAATATTTTCCTGATTATGATTATGATATACAGTGAGTTGGTATTTTTTTTTAAATAAATACAAAAGTATTTAAAAACGATCAAAATGTAGTAGAAATGCATTTTTTCAAAACAAAGACATACATGTAGTATAATTTACTACAGTAATTTTTTTCAGTGTAGGTAAAGTGGGCAACGTAATTTAAGCAATGTTTCTTATAATTTTAGTGACAATATTGTGATAAATGATTTACTTAATTGATTAGCAAAGACAAATTTAAATCGTTCACAAACCAATGAAAAACAAAAGTTTCACTTCACCTGAGATTCGATCTGAATTGCAGTAAAAAGCCGAGAAGCGATCCTTTGACAGAAACAATAGGAATACATTGATAAATATTTTTCAACTTCTTTCGAAGATTGCAAGAATTTAGTGAACTGCAATATCTGCAAATGGCCTTTGTACTTGAACTGTGCGAACTTGACGACCAGCAACTACACCTGCCTTTATTGTAACTCAGAACATTCTGAATTCTGACAATTTGTTTGTATTTTTTTAACATAACTACTGAGATATTTATGAATTTAACTTTTTGAACTGTTTTGAAAAATGGCTTAAAAATCAATTGAAAGTCATATAGTATTTTGTTAATGCAAAAAGTTAGATCATGAACCAGTCTATGGAATTGAACCTTTAAATGAATTTAAAAAATTATTAATATGTACTTATTTAGAACAAAATCAAAACTTATTCAACTTGACCCTAGGATCTCCTATTGATTTATAGACGCATTAAAAAAAGCTTAAACTCTGCTAAATTTTTGTTTGCAGTCGTCCGTCGTGTATTCGCATGAACTTCATTTAATTAAAAGTGCAGTAAACGAAGACACCGTTCAGTTTTTGTACTATGTAGAATCGAATTTCTAATATAATGAATTGGTAAATTATTTTAAATAAATACAAATGTATTTAAAAACGATCAAAACGTAGTAGAAATGCATTTTTTTCAAATCAAAGATATACATGTAGTATAATTTACTACAGTAATTTTTTCAGTAAAGTGTAAGTAAAGAAATGTTTCTTATAATTTTAGTGAAAATATTGTGATAAATAAATTACTTAATTGATTAGCCAAAAAAAATTTAAATCTTGTTCACAAACCAATGAAAAACAAAAGTTTCACTTCACCTGAGATTTGATCTGAATTGCAGAAGAAAGCCGAGAAGCGATACTTTGACAGGAACAAAAAGAATACATCTGTAAATATTCTTGAACTTCTTTAGAAGATGACAATTTGCATGAATAAAATGCCGAAGAAATTACATTTTAAGAATTTAGTGAACTGCATTATCTGCAAATGGCTTTTATACTTGAACTGTGCGAACTTGACGACCAGCAACTACACCTGCCTTTATTGTAACTCAGAATATTCTGAATTCTGACAATTTGTTCGTATTTTTTTTAACATAACTACTGAGATGTTTATAAATTTATCTTTTTGAACTGTTTTGAAAAATGGCTGAAAAAAAAATAAAAAGTCATATAGTATTTTGTTAATTCAAAAAGTTAGATCATGAACCAGTCTATGGAATTGATACTTCAAATGAATTTTAAAAATTATTAATATCTACTTTTTAGAAAAAAATCAAAACGTATCCAACTTTACCCTAGGATCTCCTATTGATTTATAGAAACATTAAAAAAAGCTGAAAATTCGCATGAACTTCATATAATTAAATAGTGCAGAAAACGAAGACACCGTTCAGTTTTTGGACTATGTAGAAATCGAATTTCTAATATAATGAGTTGGTAAATTATTTGAAATAAATACAAATGTATTTAAAAACGATCAAAATGTAGTAGAAATGCATTTATTCAAAACAAAGACATACATGTAGTATAATTTACTATAGTAGATTTTTCAGTGTAGGTAATAACTGTGACACACATCTGGTATTCATATCATATTATATGAAATACTAGATGTGTGTCTCACAATTTTATAATAGGGGTACAAATGTCAACTTGCGTAAGTCTCGTATCTTGCGTATTCTGCGTATCTGCGTATTTCGAGTAAGAAATTTGTATGGAAGTTAAATACTCAACTCTACGCAACATACGAAATGAAATTGTCTCGTAAATCTCGTATCTATCTGCGTATAATTTTGTTTGACATTTTATTTTATAAACAAAAAGTTCTGAACATTTTTATTTTTTTTATACCCTACACTAACAGTGAAAGGGTATGTTCAGTTTGGTACGCCGTTTGTAACACCCAGAAGGAAGCATCTCCGGTATGGAAAAGTATATAAATTCTTGATCAGCATGACCGCCTGACGCGATTTAGCGATGTCCGTATGTCCGTCTGTCTGTCTGTCCGTCTGTCTGTTGAAATCCCTACTACTTTTAAAATTGAAGAGCTAGATAGATGAAACTTATAACTTAGATTACTAATATACCTACGCTGTATGTGCGAGATCGGTCCTTTGTGACCTATGATCCGACCACTTATGTTCAAATACCTCATATAAAATGTACATATAAAGATCAATTTTTATGTATACGTGCTTAGGTAAACTTTTTGGTCAAATATATATTGATATCATGCTCAAATACATGATAATAATGTTTTCCTTGTGGTTCACAAAAAAAAAAAATCGAAATTCGGTACACTTACCCATTTGTAAATATGGGTATCAAATGAATGGAAATTCTTCAGCGATTGAATGTTTGTAGTTATTTTCAGGATTCGTATACCCTGGTGAACTATATATCACTTTGAATGGTAACCACACATATGTGTAGGGTATTTATAGTCGGCTTAGACCGACTATAATTTTGATAATTCTAACTATCATAATAAAACCAACTTTAAAATTTCCCATGTGATCTAACCTTCCCAACTGGTTTTTTATTCAACATTTTCTCAACAAATACCGCGTAAACAAGCCGCGCGTGTACCAAAAATGAACCATTGTGATGTTTCGCGTGATTCATAATTAAGACAATCGTCCTCATAAAGATTTATGTTTTGCGTCGTGTTACAAATGTTGTAGTGAACTGCTGCTATGGATGCTGTATGATTAATTTTTTGCGTATGCTATGTCAAACACCGACAAATCTTTTCCTAGATGTCCATGCAAATTTGTAATGCGTTTCTTTTTTGTTGTGGGTCTCAAAGTCCATTAAATCCACCAAATTAATAATTTATATAGTGATACGTAGCACCATTTTTGAGTTTTCAAATCGGCACTTTGTTGTTGTTGAATAATTTTTGACAATTCAAACGATACGAAATTCAGATACTCAACTTTTATAAAAGGTTATTCATGTCAAAAACTTTACGAGATACGCGCATACGAGGTGAAATGTGTACCCCTAATATTTTGTAGTATTCGTTGATTTCATTGTGGTATTTGGTACAAATACCTCGAAACGATTCGTAGTATTTTTGTAATTTTCGTTTTAACACAGCCAAATTTCAAAAGCTTTCCTAAAGCTTTCTGTCAAAAGAAGCTCTTTGACTGAAATGTCATAATAAATTTCAAAAAATTAATAAATTATTTGAAATTGTTTTTCAAAATTTTATTGAAAAATTAATGTTATAAACTGAATTTTATTGAACTGCATTTAATTGGCAGCACAAAAATAAAATGACCACGACCTTGCAAATTTTAATGTTGAAAAGCTAACATATTACGAAAAAATATAAGTGTCCATTGAGGATCTACAAGTAAAGGAAACCAATCGGAAACCATTTTCACTGTTATTAGAAGTCTGTAATAGAAAAAAAAAATAAAAATTGTCACGACCTTCGAAAAATAGTGCTCTTTACAGTGGACTAAAACAAAATATTCTGTAGTAACCGAGAAGCGATTCTTTGATACGAACAAAAAGAATACATCGGTAAATATTCTTCAACTTCTTTAGAAGATTACAATTTGCATGAATAAAATGCCGAAGATATTACATTTCAAGAATTTAGTGAACTGCAATATCTGCAAATGGAATTTATACTTGAACTGCGCGAACTTGACGACCAGCAACTACACCTGCCTTTATTGCAACTCAGAATATTATGAAATCTGACAATTTGTTAGTATTTTTTTTAACATAACTACTGAGATGTTTATGAATTTAACTTTTTGAACTGTTTTGAAAAATGGCTCCAAAATCTATTAAAAGTCATATAGTATTTTGTTAATGCAAAAAGTTAGATCATGAATCAGTCTATGGAATTGAACCTTTAAATGAATTTAAAAAATTATATGCACTTTTTTAGAAGAAAATCAAAACGTATCCATAGTAATAAAACAAAAATTTAGCAGATTTTCCGCATTTTTTCATGTTTCTTGACCAATTTTAATGGTATTTGCGCGATTTTTTTTTCTGGGTGTAGGGTAAAACACCCAGAAAAAAAAATCGCGCAAATACCATTAAAATTGGTCAAGAAACATGAAAAAATGCGGAAAATCTGCTAAATTTTTGTTTTATTACTATGATAACCACACTCAAAAAAAAATATAAAATTCATAGGAATTCCTATTGATTCAACCATTTTTTACAATTAAAATTAGTCAATGCGATTTTTCCTATTAATATTGAATTATTCAGACTATTGTTTTAAATTTATTGCAACATAAAATCAATAGTATACATCATTTAAAGGTAATAGCGCTCTGCAAAGACGATTTTCTCAATAGTAAAACGTCAGATTGACGTAATTTAATAGTATACAACAAATAAATTTTTCCATATAAACTCAATGGCAATGTCATGGTATTTTCTAGTTTTTAATGGTATTTTCCGATTAAAATAATAATATCCCTTTGACTATTATTAATAGTAAAAAACTATTATTTATATAGTATATTTTTCAGGGTGTAGGATCCTATTGATTTATAGAAACATGAAAAAATGCTGAAAATCTGCTAAATTTTTGTATTATTACTATGATAACCACACTCAAAAAAAAATATAAAATTCATAGGAATTCCTATTGATTCAACCATTTTTTACAATTAAAATTAGTCAAAGCGATTTTTCCTATTAATATTGAATTATTCAGACTATTGTTTTAAATTTATTGCAACATAAAATCAATAGTATACATCATTTAAAAGTAATAGCGCTGTGCAAAGACGATTTTCTCAATAGTAAAACGTCAGATTGACGATTGCATTTGTTGTTGCTTTAAATGTTTCCTTTATTTAAAATTAAACCACCGGATCAGCTTCAACCCGAGTTTGCTAAGCACCCGATCGAGCAGAGCGCAGCCATAAACAGTAGCATCAAACAGCGACACAGCAGTGCAGCACAAAAACTCAACAGCGAACTCTTCCACCGAGACACCCGCTCCATTCCATCCTCAGCGGAGAAACGTTGGTCTTCGAAATCCGGATCATGCGATTTATTTTTTTTATTTGTAACTCGGTTGAAGAAAATTTCAAAGTGAGTATTTTATTATTTTCAATTTGGCAAGTACAGTGTTTAAATTCGCGATCGCCGGTATTTAAAAATCAAGCAATAAAAGTGAAAATATATTTATTACGCAACAAGTTGCAACAATTGTCGTACCGTTGAACCCTTTTTTTTATATAGTTCGGTTGTATATACATCGGTTATATACATTGCATTTTTTCTGTGCCGAGCAGTTAATTGACCACGCCAGTGATTATTGCTTTAATAGTGCAAAAAATAACCATAAAAACCAAACCCAAAACATTTGATGCACTGTGTAAACCTAATTTAAAGGAAAACACCGATTTAATTAAATTAAGTTATATACTTTTTTTTATTTGTGCTGAAAATAAGCAGTGTAATTTTAATTTTAACATTTTCTTTATTATTGTGCGCCAAAAATATTAGCTAACACGGAAAATATTATATTTTAAATTAAAATAAAGAAAAGAAAACAAAACAGAATCGTGGGTTTTTTCTTCGTTTGATGCACTGCTGCAGTTGACGTTCTTATTTAATATTTAATGGAGCGAATAGAAGTAACAAAAGAAACATAAAGAAACTCGCAAACAGAGTTTCCATCATTTCAACTAAAAAAGAGTTAACACACTTCTTGTAAACTCACGATATTTCGATAATCCCATAATTGTAAATAAGAACCGTCAACCGCCCATTTTTATAATTATTTTACATTGTATATTTAACATACCCATATGGGCATTTCCTGGGGTTCAGGACGGGACATTCGTACGCTTAAATTTTAAATATCTCGAAGGAAAATTAATGAATTTACTTAGTTTTTTTGTGCATGTAGTATTTAAATGGAACAAACTATCTGCAAAAATTATAGAATTCTATACGGGAGATCAAAAGACATAAATAAAATAGGGGGTGCATGTCGAGGTCCGTATGGATATTCCAAAAAGTCAGCGAATTTTGCGTACAAATGATTTTTTTTAATATTTGAAAAAATAGCTGAAATCGTGTGCTTTCCTTGTATATTTACACTTTGTTGCTAAAGTTTATAGTTTTTTCAAAATAAATCACAGACAAATTCCCGACAGGACAAAAAATTCCGTATTGAAATTATCAGTACGATTTTTATTTTAAAAATACTTTTTCGTACAACATATTGTTTTGTATTATTTCTGAACATAGCTGAGACAATTTACTTTATACACTTTGTTCCTAAAGTTTACAGTTATTTCGTAATAAATCGCAGTAAAATTCCGGACGTTCCGTATGGAAATTTGCACAACGATTTTTTGCTAAAAATAATTTTGTATATGACAATATTAATAATGATTATTTCGAAATAAAAAGTGATGTACTATTCAAATTTCTCGATGATTTAAAGTTTTTAAATTCTTTTTTTACTTATTTGAAACAATTTTTTTTTGATATTTTTACACTTTTGGTCGAGAATGTTTTAAAAACCGTGGATTCAACTCTTTTAAAAAAAAGTTCAGTTTGCTATGGTCGAAAACCCGAAATTTTTACGTTATTTTAATTTGGATCAATATTTTTAAGCTTTAGAAATAATTATTAATGTTAACTGAAAAAACATAAAATAATATTTTGTATCTGTATGTCCTTAAAGTTAATTAATTTGATTACTCAAAATACATGAAAATATGTATATTTACATATTTGCATAGTAACGTAACTATATGAGTATTTTTGTATACGTTACCGTTAACGGAATAGAAATTTCATTTTAGATATTTAGAATCAGATATTTAAGATTCCAAATCAGTCGTTATTTCAAAGATTTGAACATTTTGAATTTTTCGGTAGTGATTGCCGTTTTTCTGGAAATGCCCATATATCCTTTCCGAATTGGAATTGATTTGTTTTTCAGATTCCATTTTTTTTCTTTTCTTTTATAATTAAATATTTGCACTCAATTTAAATTGAGTAGCCCCTTTAGCAATTTCATTTAATCAATTTCTTCGAAATGTTATTGAACCCGATAAAGTTGCCATCGATTAAAAAAAAATATTTTTATTTGCTAACCCGATTTTTTTTTTTTTAATTATATTTGCAAACCCGCCTTCAATTAAGTTTCTTATTGTTTTTTTATCGTAAAATGGCCACTGTAAAGGTATTTATCCAACTATCTGACGAAGTTAATTGAATTTGAGTCATATTTTATTAAAAGTACACCAAATAAGCATTCACTTTTTACCCTTAAATTTCAAATTGATGAATTTAGAGCTCTGTAGCATCAGGTAAAGATTGCTTACCAGTCTAGTCTTATCGTAGTGGCGAATGCCAGCGATGACTCAGCAGTGGGGCTCGAAGTCATTAATACAAAATATCGAAATTCGATGCTCACCTGCTCCCTCAAATGCCAATCACACTGCTCAGTCCATTAACCCACATATGGCCAGCCACAATATAAAGCTGCCACTCTCCGATACTGAACACTTTTACGGTGACTACATCTTATGGCCTTCATTCCGTGATATGTTCACCGCATTCTATGTCACAAACACAAGGCTTACTCCAGTGGAAAAACGTTTCCATTTAAATCCGAAGACCCGAGGGGAAGCCAAGGACATTGTTAAGAAGTCCCCCCAATAAAGGTTTCGTCAATGCATGGAAAAATTTAAACGATCGATTTGAAAATAAACTTATTCCTATGAACACGCAGTTAAAAATATTATTTAATTTAACACCCGTTTTCCATGAATCTGGAAGTTCAATAAAAAATTACAAAGAGATATCAATAACTGTGTTTTAGCGTTGGAAACGCGTAGTATTGATATTAGAAACTGGGATCCTATTTTCGTGTATCAGTGTTCAACCCGACTCAGATACCACCCTTTCTTTAATCCTAGCTGAAGCGATTTAGATAATTTTTTAACCAGCCGATTTCAAACTTTAGAAATGGTGAACGATATTACAGGCCAACATTTGTAGCCTGCTCCAAAACCCCATGCTCCCTCGCATGCAGCTCCATCAAATTAGTTTAGCATTAAACTCGTTAACTTTTTTCATGCCAATGTAGCCAGTACTGCGTGTAAGATGTGCAATTCGCCACATGCGATCATGCCCAGAATTTATTAAATTGAATATTGAGGATCGATGGACTACAGTACGTAGACTTCACCTCTGTTTAAATTGTTTCGCTGTATCCCATGAAATTCAATATTGTAAGAACATATTTAAATGTCTCAAATGCAAAAAAAAACATTACACCCTTTTACATCGAGAAAACTTTACTCCATCCCGATTTCCTCTATCTAGCTCATCTGCCGCCACATCTCGCAACACACAAACTCATCTAAAAAGCATACAGTCCACTAATTCTCCAGCTGATACTGTTGTGACATTTTTCTTTTCCTTATGGATATTCACTATTCATACAACTTTGGATGTTGCTGTAAATATGTTGAGCGCATCATGTGTTTAGCATGTGTACTCATGTTGTACAGAAACATATTCATAACATTGTTCCAACGCTTCATGCTGGCAACAACGATGATAACTTGGCAAAGCGCTAAAGCTTTGTTTAGGCCACACCTCTTTCAAGTTAGCTTACACAGTTAACAGAGGCTTGCAATACAATTTTTCATTACATGATTAAGGGGCTATGTTAAAATAAGCAAAGCAACGGGTCTCCAACAATTATACTATTTCGCAATTGGTGTCAGCCAAAAACTGCAAGTCGGACTTTCTTCCAAAGTTACGTACACCAAAATTGAGTGAAAGTGAAAACTCACTAGAATATAGTGAAAATAGAATTTCAGAAAAGCTTGCCACGAAGGTATTGTTAATTCCTTTCGTTGCAATTTAAAAGATTGTAGTTTAGTCAACCTCAAGTGGAGGTAATAAAGTTAATAAAGTAATAAAAGTGTTTTTTAACTTTAAAATTAAAAAGTGTTTTTTTAATTAAATTATAAAATAATCAACTCTAAATTTACAACATTTGGCGCAGCCGGTACTTCGGTACCAACCTCTCAAGGACCGTGAGTGGAAAGAAGGACGAAGGAAGGAGAACTAGAACGAAAAGTAACCAAAAAGTGGTTAAAATTTTAATTATTTGTTTTTTAATTTAAAAAAAGGGTGCTTTGAAAACAAGATTTAATAATATTTTTTTTTTGTTATAGAGATAGGGAGAGTTTTTTGAAGTTATAAATAAAAAAGGTTTAAACATTCTAAATAATTTTAAAATATAAAAATTAAATATATGGGCCATTCCACACCATATCAACCAACGGTTGGAACTCACCTTCTTCGATTTTAATGAAATTTGTGCCACTGATAAAGGGTGTCAAGCAGTGTTCTCATTCTACTCCGATCGGAGTAGATCTACTCCATTTCATTTGTATTTTTAAAATCTACTCCTCTACTCCGGTAGTAGCATTTTCTAATGCTTTTTTGTAATTTGATGAGAACAATTTCTTGCGCCCCAAATAAATTGTCAATATTATAATTTTTCTAATAATTATGATAAATTATCTGTGAAATAAATCTAATATTTTTGCCATGGTCTTTAAATTGTAGAAGTTATAACTAAATCTGTATAACTGTTTTAAATGAAAATTTTAAAACGCCATATATTTCATTGGGTATAACATTAAATAAAAAAGTAATAAATTTAAATACTTTTCGACATGTTTTTCACCCGTTGTTTTTTTTTATTTAAATTAAATACTTTTTATTTAAAATTGAAGTAAATACGTTTTATTTAAATTTATTACGTAGGTAATAAAATTTAATGTAAATATATTTTATAACTTTTTATTAAGATAATAAAATTTTAATTTAATCACAAGATCATAAACATGTCAATTGGTATTTTAAAACTATTTATTTCATGTAAAGAAGGTTAGGAAAAGATAAAATTATATTTTTTTTTACTTTTCTCGAAATTTTTTATCACTAACGGTGCTTCTATAGGGTGGACACATGACCACGTATTACATAATTTTGTCGTGGTTACTTTCAATGATCAAACTTTAATAATGTTAAAAATATTTCTATAATATAATTTTTTTGAAATAATGATTTTAATTGCGTAAGTAATAAAATTAAATACTTTTTTTTAATTGGAAATTAAATACGCGCGTAATATATTTTTGTATAGCGTATTACTTTTTTATTACAAAAGTATTTAAATCAAATTTAAATAGATTTTATTTAATATTACGTCACTTTTTTCTTAGTGTAGGAAAGACCATCCTGTATACATCAGCATTATAGAAAATACATAACATTAGGAAAGAATAAAAATTCTAACATTGACATATCTATTAATTTATTTGAAATTTAATACACTTTTCTCCCTTTCATCATATTGACTCCTATATTTAATGTTCTACTCCTTTTACATCAAATCTAGTCTAGTTTGCAATATTTTCAATTATACTCCCTTTTACTCACCAAAATTTTCAAATCTACTCCATTTGCATTGGTAAAAAGTGTGAACACTGGTGTCAAGATATGCATTGATCAATTTTTTTTTTTTTTTTACGCCTACTAATTTCAGAGATACAGTGGTTCAAAGTTGCAAAAAATGGGACAGAAATCACTTTTCTATGGTTGTTTATATTTCAATATCTCTTAAAGTAGAAATGATAGAAACTCCGTTGATGGATCGTTTTAAAGCTAATAGAACAAGCTTTATACCAATTTTTATACCAATTATGTTGTAACTTCGAAACTTAAACATGTGGCCCGTGGTAATTATCCTTGCACTTCAAAATTGATGTCCTTAAAAAGGACCCTTTTTAAAATTCTGAAAAAATCACATATTTTGCTTGTATTAATGTAAATGTGCATGCTAAATTTAAAGATGATATTTTGATCGCATCGTATTTAAAAAAATTAATTTTCTAAATTTTTACCTATTTTTTGTATTGAAAAAAAAAATTTTTTTTTCAAAAGTAAAATATGTAATAATTTTTGCAACTTTTACTCTCGAAAAAAAATTTTTTTTTTTCAATACAAAAAATAAATAAAAATTTTGAAAATTATTTTTTTAAATATGATGCCATCAAAATACCATCTTGAAATTTGGCATGAGCATTTATATTAAATCAACCAAATTACACGATTTTTTTCAGAATTTTAAAAAGGGTCCTCTTTAAAGGACATCTATTGTGAAGTGTAAGGATAATGACCACGGGCCACATGTTCACGTTTAGAAGTTACAACTTATTTTTTCTAAAAGCTCGTTCTAGCTTTAAAACGAGCCATCAGTGGAGTATCTAGCATTTCCAGTTTAAGAGATCTTTAAAAATGAACCACCATACAAAAGTGATTTTTGGCCATTTTTTGTAACTTTGAGCCACTGTATCTCTGGAAGTAGTTGAGGAAAAAATAAAAAAAAAATTGGTCAGTACATATCTGGGTACCCTTTATCAGTTGCCTAAATTTTATTGAAATTGAAAAGGTAAATTCTCAAATTTGACTTTTTTTGGTCGATTTGGTCTGGAATGGTCCATATATAAAAAAAATACACACTGCGAATCCGAACTCCGGACCCTCTAGTGTATAATAAATAATAAAAAATTCATACTATTAGTATGCAAATTATAATTTTCATTACATATAAAACGATAACACTATAAAATCAAACAAAAATATTTATATTCGAAACATATAAGTTTTTCGCAGCACTGATAAAGAGAATTAATTTTTATATCAAATTAAATGAAAAATAAAATGCGATAAAAAAAAATCAATATATTTTCCGAATGTATTGTCAGAAATAACATTTGGAAATATTCAAGAAATATTAGAATTTTATAATATTCTAAATAATAAATTTACACTTGACATTTCTCTTAAACGTCTTCTTTACTATGAAAATAAATACATAGTAACAGCGATTACATAAATTTTAATTTAAACATATTTTTATTAAAAATCAAAATTTTACATATTGTCTGAAAAAAAAGGACAATATAATAATTCAAATAACACTGAGATTCCAAACTACGGACCCTCCAGTGTATAACAAATAAAAACTAAATGATTTGATTAAATTTTGAAGCGTGTAAACACAGAACTGATTGCTGTGATGATTTTGAAAATAACAAAAAATTTATATAAAAAATCATTTTATGTTAAATTTTTTTTTTACAATCTTGAGTAACCCAATATACAGATAATTTTTTTTTTCTCTTTCGATAATTGAGGGAATATTATTTGGAAAAATAAAATTATTTTTATTTTTCCAAAGTTATTGAACCCCGATTTGAAAAAAATACTTCGATTTAAATTTGGGAATATAGTTGTACTTAATGAATGCCAAAATTGATTTCGTAGTTGTTTGGGTAACATTTTTGTTTCATTGGAATATTCAATTACAACTTGATGTAATTTATTTTTTTTTAAACTAAAAGATAAAGATAACGTTTTAAATTTATTGAAAATATTTAATGGCAGGTGCTAATGAATTAAATGCGTATATTCAAAAGCAATCTAGCGAATTAGACAGGTTTGTTGAAAAATTGTGGTCGCAATTTGTACCAACAATACTAAATAAAGATAATACAGCATTATTAAAAGATAATATATATAGAATTCTGCATTTGTCTAAATTAGACGTGGCAGATAAAATAGTAGAAGAGTTATTAAATTTCTAGAATTAAAAAATTAAATCGGTTTTAGCAGAAAATGGTGAATTAAAAAGATTAGTTGACGTGTTGAGAAAACGTTTAAACGATTATTGTTTAAAACGTACTGCAGAGTTAGAAAAATCAGCTAATATAGAAGAGGAAAACATAAAATTAAGAAATTTTTTGAAAGAAAAGAATATTTCTGAGGAATCAATAAATAATTCTGGCAGACGCGACGTTGGAGGAAGCGAACAACAAAATACAGGAGTTGAACGCGCGTATTAGATATTTCAACAAGAAGACAGCACAATCTTCACCGTTTTATTGAAGGATGTAAAGTGGTGAGGGCAGAACTGAAGCCTGAAGAAATGAAGGAGTTTATTAAAGGCGTTAGGGTTCGTTTACAGGGAGATGCTTTTGACTTAATAAGTTCAAAGGAGTTTGACACAATAAATGCTTTATACAGTCTGTTAAGAAATACGTACTTGGAATGTAGGTCAGTAAATGCCATTCAATATGACATTAGAAAGGCATCTCAGTATCCGGGGGAAAATATTAGATCTTTTTCGAGGTGTTTGGTTAACCTGCACGATTAATTGTAATTATAATGATACGAAAGACGACGTGTTCGTTAATGAATTGAATAATTTAGTTAAAAGCTCATTTAAGTTAGGACTTCGGGATTACATTTTGCGAATGCTCATGTTGAGCAGTAGGCAAACAACACTGGAGAAATTGGTGGAAGAGGCATTGGACCATGCGACGATATAAAGGCAGTCAGCAGAGTTAACGGGCATAGACAAGTTTGTAGTCCATTTCAATGAGCCCTCATAGGCATTCAGGCCAAATAATCGTAATGCACCAAGGGGCCAAGGCAATGAAAAAAAGGAGACGGAAGAGAAAACACAAAATGAAGGTATGAAGCAGCCTATACCTACATGTTCTTTTTGCAAGAAGAAGGGACATCTGAGGGATGAATGTCATACACGGAGAAACACTCAGTATTGCAGTGACTGTCGTACTTATGGACATGAACAGTGTGCAGATCGTTCGGATCGGTATGGTGTTCCAGGACATACTGCACCCCAAGGAAATCAGCCACCCGTACCTCAGGTAAATGGTCAAAGTGGTATCCAGAACCAAGGCGGGGGTTCTCCAGGAGTGAGATGCGATTGCTGCTATAGAGGGGGACACGTCGATGAGGATTATCGCGTTAAACGCGATACACAAGTGTTTCAAGGAAATAATGTTAATGGGAATTTTGCCAACAGGCCCGCTAAATATGGCAGTTGGTGCAGAAAGGACGGACATGTTATTATGTATTGTTATGATAAACGCAAATATGATGCATGGAACAATAATAGCGTTCCACAGGGAAACTACCACGGGTCCAGTCAAGGCCACTAAACTGGGGACCCTTAGCAAATAGTGTAGTAAGGACAGTAGTTGTAGAAGTTCCAAAGAGGACACTAAAACAAAATAAAACAGCGAATATTATTAACGCAGAAAATGAAGAACAAAAAGTAAAGATACATATTAATGAAGTTATAAATCTTCCAACAAAAACATATAATGAACTAAATAATAAAACACAACTTGACGCGAAAAATGAACAGAATATAGGAATTAAGGAAATTATAAATAAAGAAAATAAAGTAAAGAAAGTAAAACCAATTAAATCGGAGGTTAAAAATATTAAAATCAAGAATAATAAAATCAAAAGAAAATCGAATAAAAAGAAACTTGTAATTAAGGGCCCTGAGAATTTGGGAATTGTAGATCAAACGTCTGGCAAGACTGTGGATACATTCCGTCCAGGGGCGAGTATAATTTGCAATGAAGTAAAATCAATATTCCTTTTTATTATTAGTGCGTTTTATCGTCAGAAATGTATAATAAAATCACAATTTGTAAAATTAAATTGTCTTCAATTGCTAATACTTTTAAGAGTAAATTTATGTGGAGCTAAATGAAATAAGCTTCACAATTAGGCATACATCGAAAAATATTTAACCTACATGTAGAGTGTTTCAAGATATCCGATACAAGTGATGTGTTCATTACAGTACCTTGCGAGGCAGCAAAGAATGGAAAACTTACTCTGTTAGTGGATTCTGGAGCTGTTAAAAATAGGATGGCACATTTGCCGAATTTTAATAAAAATATTCAAAAAGATCTGAGTGGTGCTTTCGGTGGATTCGTTAGAACCTTAGGCTCCACTAAGATTCAGCACACAAACATAGACAAGCTGAGTTTAACGCTACACGTTGTGACACTTGAACAAGGGGTACCAGCAGATGGAATAGTCGGGCGGGACAATCTCTGGAACAGATCTATAATAAATGCGTTAAATAAAAAAATTACATTTTTTGATGAAGACAAAAATCACAATGTTAAATTTACATTAAAATCATTGCAAGACATAGAAAATATTAATTTTAATCAACAAATCACGGTACAGCCCAGAACGGCCATGGTTGTATCACTGCCGTTAAAAACAAGAATTCCTATAGTTTTGTTGCACAAACAGGAAATTCAGCCAGGAGTATATTTGAGAGAGAGTTTAACAAATGTTAGAAGAAATAGAGTACATGCATCAATTTTAAATGCACCCGATATGGAGGTGACCATTGATAGCAATTTCAAGCAACAATTTTCAAATTTTAACAAATATAAAGAAGCAACAAATGCGAGTTCTACAATAAATTCAATAAACTCGGTTAATATAAAAAATAGAATTGATAGATTATTAGGGAGTGTAAAGATCGATGAATCATTGAATAAAAAAAAAGGTGCATCTTTGCAAAATATTTGCTTGTCATATCATGACATTTTTCATTTGGAAGGGGATGAATTAACATTCACTCCGATATTAAAACATGAAATGCCCACACAGTGAAATCAGCCACCAATAAATGAGAAACAGTATAAACATCCCCATACACATCGAAATGAGATTAATAGACAAGTATCAAAGATGTTAGACGATGGAATTATTTCACCAAGCATGTCGCCTTGGAATTCCCCATTATTACTGGTACCTAAAAAGAGCGATAAGTATGGCTATAAGAAATGGAGACTGGTTATAGATTTCCGAAAATTAAATGACGTCACCACGAATAGATGAGATTTTGGACCAGCTAGGTTATAGTCGGTATTTTTCAACACTAGATTTAGCAAGTGGTTACCATCAGGTTCTAGTTGAAGATAGTGACAAAGAAAAAACTGCTTTCAGTACAGGTCTTGGTCATTTTGAATTCAAGAGGATGCACCTCGGTTTAACGGAGGCACCTGCCACTTTTCAAAGGATAATGAACCACATACAGATTTACAGGGTATTGACTGTTTCGTTTATTTAGATGACATAGTGGTTTATGGAAATAATTTAGCAGAACACGAGCATAGGCTATGCAAGGTTTTGCAAAAGCTGGAATTCCAGTTCCGAAAAATAGGAAGAAAGTTCATGCATTTTCAGGCTTAATTAATTATTACAGATAATTTATAGGAGGTATGACGAAATTGTCATTACCAATAAACTGTTTGCTTAAAAAGGACGCTAAGTTCATATGGAATGACCATTGTCAGAATTCCTTTTTAAAACTTAAAGAGGCAATTATGTCACCCACACTAGCGTATCCGGATTTTAAGAAACCATTTTTGCTCACGACAGACGAAGCACAGTAGCGAAGCAATTATCGCGGTTCTTTCGCAAGCGACAGTCCGATCGCGTTTGCCAGTAGGTCTCTTAACGATGCGGAAACACGCTTTTCAACTATAGAGAAAGAATTTTTGGCAATTGTATGGGTAACAAAAAATTTTAGGGCATATATTTTGGGAAGACCATTTAAAATTAATACAGATCATCAGCCCTTAAAGGGTTTAGCAAACTTAAAAGATCAGACATCACGTCTTGCGCGTTACCGACACAAATTATCGGAATATGATTTAAAACCGGGAAAAAGTAATTTAAACGCGGATGCGCTTAGCCGCATACCGAATAATACTGAAAAAGTAGTTGTAATACAAACACGTTCGAAAATCATGAAAAGAGACAAGGAAGACGATAAGAAACAGCCAGAATGCGATACTGACGATTTGATAACAAAATAAAATGACAATATAATAGTTCTAACTGAAACTCGGGACATAGAGACGGTAAGTAAAGATTACCATGATTCACCGATATGTGGTCATCTAGCTAGCGTAAAAACATGTTTAAGATTTCGGCAACAGTACCGATGGAAGGGTATGCAGAAGCAAATAAAGGCAGAAGACTACAATAAGGTACAAAAGTACCAAATACAGCGATCACACGAGATCGTCAGGCAAAATCAATGTAGGGGCAAGGAATTGTTGAAAAAACAACACGACAAGAACCTAAACCCTATGCAATTCAAACCACACGACATGGTTTTAATGAAAAACCAAACTAGGAAGAATAAGTTCTCTCCAATTTGGAAGGGACCCTACGTGGTTGTAGAGGGAAGTGGGCCAGTGACCACGTCGATATTGGTCAAAAACAAAGATAAGAAAATTCATAACTATTTGTTAAAGGCATATCACAGATAGTGTATGCCGTTAAAACTACGAATATTATAATATTACCCTAAGTAAGAACCCATAAAAGTAACAATATAAAACCAATTAGCTATGCGTTGACAATCAAACTAGTAAATAAATATAATTAAAGTTGCGATTTATTTTTTAAACATGTTTAATATTTTATTATATTATTTTCGTACACTTATATAAGTCATATTATATGATAATTATTTGCATTGTTTATGGTATAAAAAAAATAAACTGCAAGATCTGCATTTTATGCCAGCATTTGATTTTTCATTAAAACCATGTCGTGTGGTTTGAATTGCATAGGGTTTAGGTTCTTGTCGTGTTGTTTTTTCAACAATTCCTTGGCCCTACATTGATTTTGCCTGACAATCTCGTGTGATCGCTGTATTTGGTACTTTAGTACCTTATTGTAGTCTTCTGCCATATACAACGGTGAACATTTACGCTTTAAAATCGTAGGCATGTGGAAGTCAAACCCGTACAACGTACGGAATGGTGTTTGATAAACATGCATTGCAGAATGTAACCATTGGTCCCAGTTTGACCCATCCTCTTTAGTAAAACTACGTAAATATTCAGCTAGTGGACGATGACTTCGTTCCAATGACCCATTAGCCTGTGGATGGTAAGGTGTTATATGTAATTTTTTAATTCCTTGTACACTTTGGTCCATTTATACTTTGTGGCGTATCAGTTAGAACCATTGGCATCTTCGTAAGCCTTGAACTCTTGAACATTCAACAATATATTTCAAACATATCGGAAAAAATTATCATTATCCAAATATTAATAACAATTTTTTTTCCATAATGGGGGAGGAATGTTGTGAATTAGTTCACAACATTTTTCTTTTCCTTATGGATATTCACTATTCACACAATTTTGGATATTGCTGTACATATTTTGAGCACATCATGTGTTTAGCATGTTGTACAGCAACATGTTCATAACATTGTTCCAACGCTTCACGCTGGCAACAATGATAATAATTTGGCAAAGCGCTAAAGCTTTGTTTAGGCCACACCTCTGTCAAGTTAGCTTACACAGTTAGCTGAGTCTTACAATACAATTTTTCATTGCATGATTAAGGGGCTATGTTGAAATAAGCAAAGCAGCGATTATACTATTTCACAATTGGTAAGAAAAGCTTGCAATGAAGGTATTGTTAATACCTCAAGTATAGGTAATAAAGTTAATAAAGTAATAAAAAAGTTTTTCAACTTTTAAATTAAAAAGTGTTTTTTAATTAAATTATAAAATAATCAACCCTAAATTTACAACAATACTCAAAATGTACAAGGCATGTTTTGCCACAGGAAGCAGAAGGCACCGCTATGGTACAATTATGCCACCAAATTATTAATTATTTGGCGCGAGCATTGGTTGACCCGGGATTGGAAGTTGTTTTATTTCAGAACGACTTCAGAAGGTTATTAATTTACCTACTCGTCTAATCCAGACTGAAGTTTCTGGTTTAAATCACACGGTTTCGGTGCTCGATTTTCTTAAATTCTCCCTTAAACCCTCAATTTTAAATAGAAACTACGGAGCTTATACTGCCGCAGTTCACTGGAAATTTGTCCAACTGCTCTGTTGACCCCAAAATTTGACAAGAGCTACCCGACATTCCATTAGGGGATAAACATTTCTTCCAGAGTAATAATAATTATAATATAATAGTTTAGCGCTACAGTCCTGTATAGAACTTCGACCGAACTCTCTCACCATTTGAGCTGTGCTGTTATATTTGTACTCAAATTGGTGGGACCTACAGTTTATTGCCGAATCCAAATGGCGGGTGAGAGCTTTTCATAGGCAATGTTTTACTCTCGTAGGTTTGCCATTTACTGACGAGAGGTAGCATAGAAAAATGTTTTCTATGAAAAAGATATTGGCAGTCGCTAGGGATCGAACCGCGGACCTTTTGGCTCGTAGTCGAATGCACCAGTGGCTTTTCGCTCGTAGTCCAACGCACTTACCAGACTAGCTACCGACGCTTCTTCCAGTGTAGCCAGGTCGATATTTTAATTGGGGGAGATCTGTATCCCCACATTCTTCTAGAACGTATTTGTCTAAACGTATTACAATCCCTTGCTGCGTAAGAATCTGTTTTTGCGTGGATTATAACTGGTCCTGTCCCGAAAAAACCTTCACTCAAACCCAAAGTATTCGTTTCGTATTTTAACGTAATTTTATTAAATGATCAATTGTTTCGCTTCTGGGAACTGGAAGAACCCCTGAGAAACTTCTACTTACCAAATCAGACAAATTTTGTGAAGAAAATTATTTTAATACCAATGTACGCAATCAAGACGGTCGATACGTAGTGACATTACCATTTAAACCCACGTATCTACACGAAATAATTTTAGGCGTTCTCAGCATATTGCTTTTCAACAATGTCTACGCACGGAGATTTCTCTCGCTAAAAATGTTGATTTTAAACGTCAATATCACAGCGTTTTTTGCAGAGTTCGTAAAAATACATTCGCGAATGAAAAAAATTCATTCTTATTCATTCGGAGAATGAATTTTAAAATCATAAATTCCTTACGAAAAATTCTCTCGCGAGAACTATTAGCTTTAATTCTTTTCATGAATTAATTAAATGACAAGAATGTTGCTTTTATTCTTCAACGATAAGAAAGATATGATAAATTCTCATGATATTAAAATTTGCGAATGAAAGCAAATGTAAATAAATGTTCTTTTTCATTCTTTTTATATATAACTTTTATGGATAAAAAAGGAAATACTTGGAAGGTTTCTATGGACAAACTGGCTCGATTAGGATTTGGCCAGAACGTCATTGTAACTTTTTCGGGTGAATCTGTTCCAATGGGATTTGGCCCGCTTGCGTCATTGGAACTTTTTTGGGTGAATCTGTTCCAATGGGATTTGGCTAGAACCCAACTGCGTCATTGGACTTTTTTTTGGACAAATTGGTTCCATTGGGATTTCGGCAGAACCCACTTGCGTCGTTGGAACTTTTTTGGGTGAATCTGTTCCAATGGGATTTGGCTAGAACCCAACTGCGTCATTGGATTTTTTTTTAGGTGAATCTGTTCCAATGGGATTTGGCCAGAACCCAACTGCGTCATTGGACTTTTTTTTGGGTGAATCTGTTCCATTGGGATTTGGCCAGAACCCAACTGCGTCATTGGACTTTTTTTTGGACAAATTGGTTCCATTGGGATTTCGGCAGAACCCACTTGCGTCGTTGGAACTTTTTTGGGTGAATCTGTTCCAATGGGATTTGGCTAGAACCCAACTGCGTCATTGGATTTTTTTTTAGGTGAATCTGTTCCAATGGGATTTGGCCAGAACCCAACTGCGTCATTGGACTTTTTTTTGGGTGAATCTGTTCCATTGGGATTTGGCCAGAACCCAACTGCGTCATTGGACTTTTTTTTGGACAAATTGGTTCCATTGGGATTTGGGCAGAACCCCCTTGCGTCATTGGAACTTTTTTGGGTGAATCTGTTCCAATGGGATTTGGCTAGAACCCAACTGCGTCATTGGATTTTTTTTTAGGTGAATCTGTTCCAATGGGATTTGGCCAGAACCCAACTGCGTCATTGGACTTTTTTTTGGGTGAATCTGTTCCATTGGGATTTGGCCAGAACCCAACTGCGTCATTGGACCTTTTTTTTGGACAAATTGGTTCCATTGGGATTTCGGCAGAACCCACTTGCGTCATTGGAACTTTTTTGGGTGAATCTGTTCCAATGGGATTTGGCTAGAACCCAACTGCGTCATTCACCCAAAACAAAGAGAATGAAATTCAAAGAATTTTAAAAACATTAAAAAATTCGCGAATGAATGAAATGAAAAATTCCCAGAGATAATATTCTTTGGAGAATGAATGTATTTCAAATATTCTACGAACCCTGGTTTTTGGTGAGTACCTTATTTTGGGCCATATGAGCCCCACAACTGTTGCTAACTTCACTCGGGAGCCTTCACATTATTGTTAACCACATGTGGTTAAATCCGTAAGTACAACCACAAAGGTGAGGGTCGATTTCATCACGTCAAATTCCACTTCCAATGGCAAAGTTTAAATGACATTCTGTCAATAACCTGTTTATCCAAAAGATCTTTGTATTCCTCAGCAAAATTAACTTTTTGAGTGACTATTATTAATATATTTCGAATATTGTCTTTTTCGAAATTTGTTAAAACTCTAGTAGTTTGACAAAATCTTTTCGGTAACTTGGGTGAGTCTGATAATAAAAACAATATACGGGCATTCCACACCAAATCGACCAAAAAAAGTCAAATTTGAGATTTTACCTTTTGGATTTCAATAAAATTTGGGCAACTGATAAAGGGTATCCAAATCCTAAATTTTCGTCAATTTATTATAAATGTTCATACAAAATTTCAAGATGGTATATTTACGGCATCATATTTTAAAAAATAATTTTATAAATTTTTATTTATTTTTTATATAGAAAAAAAAAAATTTTTTCTATATAAAAGTTGTAATAATTCCTGAATATATATGTAACTCTGATTTCTAAAATGAAGTCAGTTTTAACATATTCAATCTAGTTTTTGAGATATTAATTTTGGCATACAGTTTTTACGATTTTCGAAAAATGGTATATATCTCAATAACTAGAGACAATTTGATGAATTAACGCCATTTTTGAAATCAGAGTTACAAAATCATTGACAAATTATTGCAAATTTTACAATTGAAAAAAAAAAATTTTTTTTTTCAATATAAAAAATATGAAAAAATTTTAAAAATTAATTTTTAAAATATGATGCCATCAAAATACCATCTTGATATATGGCATGAACATTTATATTAAATCAACCAAAATATGTGATTTTTTTTCAGAATTTTAAAAAGGGTCCTTTTTAAGGACATCCATTTTGAAGTGCATGAGTTATTACCACGGGCCACATGTTCAAGTTTAGAAGTTACAACTTAATTGGTATAAAAGCTTGTTCTATTAGCTTTAAAACGAGCTATCAACGGAGTTTCTGGTATTTCAACTTTAAGAGATATTGAAATATGAACAACCATATAAAAGTGATTTTAGGCTCATTTTTTGTAAATTTGAACCACTGTATCTCTGGAAGTAGTGTGCGAAAAAATAAAACAAAAATTGATCAATGCATATTTCGCATAATCTACATTAAACCAATTCGAATGGCCTACCCTCTCTGTGATTTTACAGACTCTAATTGAAACAAATGTTGTCCATAAGCAAGGGTGTTTTTACAGCCAAGCTAGCAGAATGGTCGAATCAGTTCAGCAGAAAATTTCAAAATTTTGTATGGATATATGGGGTATTATAGCATCAACTATATCTGCTAAAAGGGTTGCACCCCATATCTCCAATCGGGCAATGAAACCCTTTTAACCGGAGCTACTTTAGTTTTTGATGATAGCAAATGGATGGTGACAACGCTTTGGGATTCTACGCGAATATATATAGCGAAAACGAGTTATTGAGCACAAAAGTGTGATTCTCACACTTAACCCTTTTTTGTGCAACCGAAATTTGTTGCGCGTAGGTGGACGTTTAGTCTTGTCACCGTCATTGGCCTATGATGAAAGACATCCCATTATACTACCCTACGATTGCTATTTTTCAATCTGTTGAAATTTATACACCAATTGTCTATTCACGGCGGGAATAAGCTTGTGTTAAGACTCTTGCGTATGCAATTTTGGATTCCAAAAGCAAAAAAATTAATTAAAGCGACAATTCACAAGTGAAAAATTTGCGTTATTTTTAAAAAGAGATTAAAAATTATACCGTGAGCAAATGTCTTCGTTTTGTGTGTATTGCCACAAAAGCTATTCATCTCGACGCCACGAGTGTTTTGTTCACCCCTATATTTTTGGCAGCCTCAGTTTGTACCTCACAGAGGTTGTCCCCAAAAAATATACTCTGATAATGGTACACACTTTGTCGGTGCTTCAAAAACCCTGAAGAAAGATTTTAAGAATTTTCTACTCACTATCAGAGACTCTGTTCCCTCCCACTACTCTCACCAAAACGTGAAATGGAACTTCAGTCCAGCTGGTGCACCACACATGGGGGGTTTTTGGGAAGCGGGAAATAAAAGTTTTAAACTTTATTTTAAGAAAATGGCCGGAAACATGAAATACACTTTCGAAGAGTTTTCAACCCTATTATATAGAATTAAAGCATGTCTCTATTCACGGCCACTATGTCCGACAACCCATCGAATTTAGAATCAATGACACCCGCACATTTTTTAGTTGGAGTACTTCTCTTGTCCCTAGCAGAACCCGAGTGCACCCAAACAACAAATCAGTTGGGGCAACCGTATTTTTTTGCCAACCGATTTAATTAGCTCTGTCAACATTCGACTTATTCAGCTGTTGCAACACCGCGTATCAGTTCACACAACTAATGAATACAAATGACACTAATTTGTTTAGTTGTGGTAGCCAATTTAATTATAAGAAATTGGTCATTTTACCTAGCCCTAGCAAACGTGTTGCAAACACGAAGTCAGCGTCACAACAGCGTTCCCGAGATCGAACATTGCCGACGATTCGTTGTGCTGCTGAGTTCGTGTTTGCAACACGTTAAAGCGCTACGGCTGCATATAGAAAAACAACATATAGAAACAAAATAGCAAGAACTCTGTTGAACAGTACGACTCTTGTTGAAGAAAGTATATTTGAGCATGAAAAAACCGAACAGTAAAAACGAACGAGCCTTAAAACAATTCCAATTTTTGTTTAAGATGTGGCACGCGCTGTCCTCAGCACAAAATAAAACGAGTGAAAAATGTAAAGCTTGCGCGACTGGTGCTGTCCTGCTTTGGCATCGCTTTTATACAAGACAACTGATTTCGCAGTTAAATCAAATAAATATTGCTTGCTACAACTTAATGTTGTATAATTATCTATTAAGTCAACTAAATATTGGTTAGGTCTCATTTTGAACTTAGTTGCCGTGGCAATGGAAACAAAAAAAATTGAAAATGGATAAAAAGTTTGTTTCCGCAATCAATGTTGCAGTTGCTTCAACTAATACTTGGTTACGCTTCATACTATTGTTTACCACAAATGAATTTCAGTTGAAATTGACTAAATTTGGTAGATGCAAATGAATATTCGTTGAAACAACTGCACGCCAAGCAATTATTTTTTTGTGTGTAGCGCTCCAACGTGTTTCAAACACGAAGACAGCTTCACAACCAGGGTTGCAACTTTCGTAATTTATAACCAAATTTGGTTAGTTTTTTTTTGGCTTGGTTAGATAGTAATTTTATTTTTGGTTTGGTAATATTTTGCTATGTTGATGGTTCGTACTTTTTATATAGAACTCTTGAATCAAATCAAAAAAAGATTTGATTTTTCAAGAGCAGATATTAAAAATTTGTCTGTCATTACACCAAAAAATCTTTTGAGTTCTTCTGAATTGCCTTTATTAGACACATTTTCATGATATATGAAGAAAGTGACACCAAGGAAATAATAACTCAGTGGCAGTTGTTACGATTGTCCAAAACGGAACTAGGAGAAGATATGGATATATCTATGATATTTCTATAACATAGCTTTTAGTCTTAATTTAAATTATCGCAGAGCTGATTCATACTGTATTATTTGAAATTATTTACTATATCCCATGTAGGAAAAAACGATGGGTCCAAGGTTCGCTCAGTCTTGCGCCAAGAATGCAATGCTCTTGGCCAGGTCTGGTACTCAAAACTGAATTCCAAGGCTGAATACTGGTTAAGCCTTGGAATGATAAGAAGGGCACTGGCTCTAATGTGACAGACATTTTCAAATTATAAAGTTCAAAATTTTGAAAAAAATGGTCTTAAACAAGTGAGCTTGATAGCCTAACGGGTAGACTAACACTAAGAGTGAAAGGGTATATTCAGTTTGATACGCCGTTTGTAACACCCTGAAAAAGGTATCTCCGGTATGGAAAAGTATATATATTCTTGATCAGCATGACCTCCTGAGTCGATTTAGAGATGTCCGTCTGTCCGTATGTCAGTCCGTCTGTCCTTCTGTCTGTCTGTTGAAATCACGATTATAGAAAAAGTTGAAGAGCTAATGCAATGAAACTTTAGATTTAGATTACTTATATATCTAAGCTGTCTGAACAATGATCGGTCTATTGTGATCTGAGAACCGACCACTTATGTTCAAATACCTCCTAAAAAATGTACATCTACAAATAAATTTTACTGTATACGTGCTTAGGTAAACTTTTTTTGGTCAAATATATATTGACATTATGCTCAAATACATGAAAATAATGTTTTCCCACGAAACGACCTGTGGTTCCAAAAAAAAAAATCGAAATTCGGTACAGCTACCCATTTGTAAATATGGGTATCAAATGAATGGGAATTGTTCAGGGATGGAAAGTTTGTAGTTATTTTCAGGATTCGTATACCCTGGTAACCTATATACCACTTTGAATGGTAATCACACATATGTGTAGGGTATTTATAGTCGGCTTAGACCGACTATAGTTTTGATAATCCTAACTATCATAATAACACCTACTTTAAAATTTCCCATATGATTTGGACGCTTGGTGTTGGCTAAATCTCCATTCACGAAGACATATTTAATGAATCCTGGGTGACTCTTGAAAAAAATATCAGTTATCCAATACTTGGTAATCCAATCATGGCTGAGACTTGGGTAATGTCTTATCAACCATGCCTTGGACGGCAAAGGTTGGCTATTTCTTACGCCCCACATTGGGAAAACATAGCAAAAACGAACGCATCGCCTGTTTTTAGCGTTTCTACATTTTTTGGACAAGATACTTAAAATTTTGATATTACCTTCAGAATTCTTTACAGAATGGAATATATTTTTTTTTTATTTTTCGCTACCAGGGATAATACCCTACAGCCGGAAGTTAAGACTTTCGAAGAATTGCGCTGTGTAAAATCAAACTAAAATATCAATTTTATGACAATGGTCAGTCAAAAATAAAAATACACGTGTATCATCATTTTGAAAATGGGGGTGTAAAAACTTTTTTATAGTTATTTAAAGTGGGTTAAATATTGAATGAAATCATATGAAAAAACTAGTGTAACTCAATATATTATTTAAATTTTTATTATCGAAGACTTGTATTTAAATAATATACATTTTTTATAGATTGCGTTAACATATTAACAATCCATTTAACCCTTTTTTGAAGTTTTCTTTTACAAATATTAGACAAATCGTCTTAAGGGTGTGTGCGAGTTCGACTAAATTACTGACTAAACTAAATTCTACAAGTTTTTATTTGACAGCCATTCGGTAAAAGGCAATTGTTAAAGTCTCTGATAAATCAATTCTCATATGTTTACTGTCTTCCATTTTAGATAAATTTAGTTTGCTCGAAAATTTGCTAAATTGAAAAGTAAACGCTGCATTACCGACAAAATTTAGTTTAGTCAGCAATTTACGCACCCTAAAAAAGGTTTTAAAATGTTCAAATGTCATACGAAAAAATGGCTGACAAATTTGTCTTGGGATCTCCACAAGTAGCATATAAGGGCTAATCGAGATAAGTAAAAAAAAATATTTTTAAATATATGTATATTTTTTTCATATATATACTACTTGTGGAGATATCTTAAAATCGAAATATCTTAATTAGTTGCAAATAGTTGCAGATAAATTTAGTACTGGCATGTAAGTAAAGGATCCTACTAAGCAGTACGGACTGTATTTGGCTGATCCGAGATGATCTAAACAAGTTCTATTCCATTGAAAATACACAATAAAAAAAAACTTAAAAATTAAGTTTAACTACCCATATCTACCTAAACAAATAGAACTAAAATACAATTTTTACCTCAAATTGTTTGCATTAATGTTCTTAATGTAACTACTAAAAATTATCAGATTCCAAAAAAAATGGCGATTCTACAGCGATTTGTATACAGCATTGACAATTACATTTTTTTGATAAAAAATTCTATTAAAATAAGCTCACTTTATATGACCGTAGACCGAAAGCCCTTGGGTAAAATGACTTGTAAAGCTTATTAATGTGTCCAAATTACGAAAAACAAAGAAAAAAAATTAAATCCAAAATTTTTAGTTACTTCCAATGCGAGTGTTTTGACTATATTTTTCCCAATGTGCCCCCGTTGTCAAGCCTGGCGTTTCCTACATGGGTACCCAAGCATATGCCTGTTAGTTCTAGCTGAGTCTTGGGCGAGAACTACTTAACCAGACCTGCATTTGTCACTTCTGGCTAAGTCTTGGGCAAAGGTGTTTTAACCAAGCATTAATTTGTCAATTCTGGCTGAGTCTTGGGACAGAACTACCTTACCAGGTCTTGGTCTCCCAGTTCAGGCTGAGTCTTGGGCGAAGGTTTATTAGCCAAGCATTGGTCTGCCACGGCTGGTTGAGTCTTCAGCCCGGGATATTGAACTCAAGGTTGTACCTAATATATTACATGTGTTATATTATAAATATATCTACAATAACTAATATATGCATATATATATGTACCTTTAATGAATTGTTTTTGATTTTTCATACAATAAAAAGTAAAATAAAATATTGGTAATTTTTTTCTGGAATTGGTTACTTATTTTTTTTAATTTGGTAAGCAAAATTATTTTTCAGTGGCAACCCTGATCACAACAGCGTTCCTGAGATCGGAAATTGCCGACGACTCGTTCTGCTGCTGACTTCGTGTTTGCAACACGTTGGAGCGCTTGGGCTGCATATATAAATACAACATATAGAAACACAATAGCAAGTACTCTGTAGAATTGTATATCTCTTGTTGAAGAAAATGTATTTGGGCATGAAAAAACTAGACAGTAAGAACGAACAAGTCTTAAAACAATTTCAAATTTTGTTTTACACGTGGTACGTGCTGTCCGTAGCACACAAAAAAACGAGTGAAAAATCTGAAGCTTGTGCGACTGATGTTGTCCTGCTTTGGCATTGCTTTTATAAAAGACAACTGATTTCAAAGTTGAATCAAATAAATATTGCTTGCTTCAACCTAATATTACTAAATATCTGTTAAGTCAACTAAATTGGTTATGTCTCATTTTGAATTTAGTTGCCGTAGAAAGGAAATAAAAAAAAGTTTAAATGGATAAAAAGTTTGTTTCCCCAATCAATGTTGCAGTTGCTTCAACTAATAGTTGGTTACGCTTCATACTATTGTTTACCATTAATTAAATTCAGTTGAGGCTGACTACATTTGGTAGATGCAAATGAATATTCGATGAAAGAACTGAACGCCAAGCTAATATTTTTTTGCGTGTGTCAATTGTTAAAAGATGGCAAAGACTCAAAAGCATCAATTTTGTATCCGTTGGGAGTCCGAATATCAATCGGAACTTATAAAGGCATTAAGTAGAAAACACCTGTAGACAATGTTCAAATTGATGATTTAGTGGTAGTTCGCGATGAAAACTTAGCACCCAATGAATGGCGTTTAGGCTGTATTATTAAAGTTTACACCGGAAACGACAATCGCGTACGCGTCGCTGATATCCGCACCGTGGACAATATTACGCGAACAATCGTAAAACTCGTCACGTTACCCAACAAAAGAGTTCGTAAAATATCCCGCAAAGATATTTATCAATTTATGTCCCTCACAAAATGAGGGATATAAATTGATGAAAAAAAAAATTCCATCATGAGCGATATTTTTATTTTCATCATTGATCATCCTGGACATGTTCATGATGACCTTGGAATTTTTTTTTTCATTTTTTTTTGAAATGTTAAAAAAATGATTTTGGACATGTCCACTGGAAGATGAGGTGCTCCTGGACATGTCCATGATGACCTTGGACACATTTTTTTTTTATTTCATTATTTTTTGAAATGTTATAAAAATGATTTTGGACATGTCTACTGGAGGATGAGGTGCTCCTGGCCATGTCCATGATGACTTTGGACAAAAAAACTTTTTTTTTCATTATTTTTTGAAATGTTATAAAAATGATTTTGGACATTGTCCAAGGTCATCCTGGACATGTCCAGAAGCACCTCATCTTTGAAAAGGTCGAAACCATTGCATACATGTCATTCAGCAGCAATCGGATGTGTCCATTCTCTCATTTGTCCTCATATTTATCTAATAATTTTATCATCATTTGTCTCATCATTTTTTCATCTTTTTTATAATTATTTTTTCTCATTATTTTTTCATTTATTTTCATCTTCAAATGATGAGAATTCGCTACGTTCTACTTTTTCTCATCATTCAATGATGAGTAAAATTAAAGATACAAATTATTTTCATCATCAATGATAAGCACTTTTGAAGATGAGAATTATTTCGATCATTGAGCGTTATATTTATTTTCATCAATGATGAAAAATGATATTTATCAGTAGTGAGCAAAAAACTCTCATCTTTAGTGAGGGATATAAATTGAGCGATGAGAAAAAAGCATCTTCGAACCCTGCGCAACAATTAGCAACATAAGTATTAAATAAATCAATAAATAAATGAATAAATGAATGAATGAATGAATGAATGATAGAATGAACGAATGAATGAATGAATGAATGAATGAATGAATGAATGAATGAATGAATGAATGAATGAATTAATGAATGAATGAATGAATGATAGAATGAATAAATATTAAAACAACAATTTCTGGAGAGGTAACCCTACTTTCCATTTACAGCATGAATTCAACACGTCCTCAACATCCCAAAGCGGAACCGTGTCGCTTGTGCCAAGACGGACACTGCATAGGGAAGTGTCGTCAATTTTTGCAGAAATGTCTAGAGGCACGACTGCGAGTGGTATTACTTCACCGGTATTGCTCTAATTGCCTCGTATCATCTTACAGGCGAAAGGCTTGTCTCAGCACATTGCACTGTAAGTACTGCAATGCACACCAACGATTGCGAAACGGAACTAGCTCGACCACTTCGCGTCGAAACCACCCCACAACCCGGGGAGTGCACCAAGATCAACCTTCTACGGATCGTCGCGTCGCCATCAGACAGAGGGAACCTCGCTTGTTCTCCTCTAAGAGCCAAGTTCTGCAGTCTCAACAGCCGACCGATCGTAACTCAGCCATTTCTTTGCAGCCCTTCATAACCCTACTACCTAAAGCGTCCATCAAGATCGTTGAAAATGAACGAATTTGTTACGAACGCGCAGTAAGCGACCCATGCTCTACGAAGAGCCTCGTCGCAAAGTACGTCGTCAATCGATTACGTCTGGCAACCACCCGCATCTCCGAATATGATTCCAATGCAACAATCGAGTTGTCCAAAATTTCTATTTTTATTTAATATTTTGATCCTATGAAGCAATAGGAAATAAATACAAAAACAATAGTTTGCTTCATATAACATACTGATCCTATAGTTAACCCTATTAAAACAAAATGGCAAAACTATAGCAACAATATTTGTCATCCTATGAAGTTTGTATTTAAAAATGTCCTCCTATACAAGCAATAGGAAATGCATACAAAAACAATAGTTTGGTTCATATAACATATTGATGCTATAGTTTATCCTATTAAAATAAAATGACAAAACTATAACAACAATATTTTTCATCCTATGAAATTTATATTTAATTATTTCCTCCTATAGGAGCAATAGAAAATGCATATAAAACCAATAGTATAACTATTTCTTAAATTTAATATTTAAAATACTTAAGTTATTTAATAAATAAGAAAGTAAATAATACATACAAAAAAAAAAGACTTACCTTGCTGTATCCGAAGCTGTGCTGTGTCCGAAGAAGCTGCCGTGTCCGAAGAAGAAGCTCCTGTGTGCGATGAGTAGTGATGGTCATTTGCAAGAATAAAGCAAGAAATGGTAATCTTGTTCTTGTCCTTGTTCTTGCATCGGTATTTTACTTTTTTTTATTTTTACTTTTTAAATATTAAATAAAAGATTGACGACAAATATCTAAATATCTTAAACTGCATATTAATTATGAAAACGAATATAATTTAAACACTAATTGTATTTAAGTATTTATTTTCCATATTTTCAATTTCTTCAACAAAAAATAAATTATTTTACTAGCAAAATAAAATCCAATAACATAAAAATTTGAATTATATTTTAACAAGAATTAACTAATAAAAATAGAGACAATTCAAAATATCAAGGCCATAATAAAATTAACATATACGTTCATAATAAATATAAGGAATATTTCGTATAGGCATATTTCTGAGTTCGTCCGAGATTTAAAAAATCCGTATGCTGCACGTACCGTATGTCAAGAGAACACAAATAATATCTTGCTGGGTAACATTTATCTTTGCGAACAAAAACACAAACGCTACATAGCGAACACTAACAGAAAGAAGAGAATACAACAATGATGAATTACTTTCACAACGACAACTCTTCGTTGCTATCCTGTATCATCGCATGGCAACAAACAGACGCATGACAACGGACAGACGCGTGACAACAGCCAGTCGCATGGCACCACACTACATGTATCTAGTACAGCTGTCTAGTTGGCAACAACAACGAGTTTTTTTTTGTGGTACACACAATTTCCCGCCAAAAAATCTATCAAAAGCTTGGATGCTTCTTTATTCGCATTTTTGTTGTTGTTGCACTTTCAAACAAATCGGCGGATTTGTGAAAAAAAACACAAAAAGCAATATCAGCTAAATAAGGTACACTGTGAAAATGTACATGTATTAAAAAGAACTATGTAAATATAAAAAAAAAACAAGAATAATAATGTGAATAACACAGTACATATGCACAAACGATGTACGAACTAGCGTAGCGAAACAACATAGTTTTGTCTATTTTATCTTTTTGAAGCGATTTTTGAAGCTATTTACCGCTTCAAAAGTGCTTCACAGACTTTATTTTAATGATGCTTATATTCAAGGATTGAAACCGTAACCGAAACCGAAACCGATATCCGTTTAAAACCGTTTCATTTTTAAAACCGAAACCGTAACCGAAACCGTTATACGAAAATCAGAAATAAACCGATATCCAAAACCGATATAAGCGGTTTCGGTTTTATACCGGTTTAAAACGGTTTTTAAAAAAGTATACAAAAAAACAGAAAAACATATTTTATTTTATATAGAAGATCTTAAGTAAAATTTCATTAATTAAAATTTGGAGTTCCCAAAATAAACATTTTTGGTTGTACAAAAATTCACATGTTGTTTTTTGAGAAACGATATTTCCAAAACAACGGTATTTGGTCTAAAATTTGTTTTTTGTTTCATTAATCGAATTAACAACAAAACACCAGCAACTCCAAGCAAAATTTTTACGTTAAAAAATGATTAAAATTTTATAATTGGTTTTTTATTTATTTTATTAGTAAAATATATAGGGGAGCTTGAGGTAAAGTGGAACAAGTTTTGAAAAGTTCATTTGAATATATTTTAAATTCTTTTAAATGATCTATTCAATAGAATACCATTTATAAGTCTTCTAATGGATTTTTGACTGATGTTTCAAAACAGCTCAATTTCGATGTAATGTAAAAAAAAATGTAAAAAAAGTTTCAAATTATTAAAATCTCAGTAACTATTTAAGGAAATACGAAAAATGAAGTGCAACTTAGACAAGTTTAAAATTTTCAAGTATAAGGCAGATATTTGTTTACATTAGTGATGATTAAAAATTTCTTGTTCTTGCATTTTTTTTTTTGCAAGAACAAAAGCGAGAACAAAATCGAGATTTTGCAAGAAAAAGAACAAGAGCAAGTGCAAGACTAAGACAAGAAAAGGAAGACTCTTGCGTTTTTTTATGATTTTAATGTATTTATTATGTTTTTAAGATAATAATGATATACAAAAGAATTCATGATATTACTAAATATTGAACAATAAGTAACAATGGAAAGCGTGCAAAATATTTATGAACGTGAACATTAATGAAGATGTGTGTTTTTTTTGTCGAATTCTAAAGAATATAAGCATCTTAAAAATAAGGCCTGTGAAGCACTTTTGAAGCGGTAAATAGCTTTAAAAGTGCTTCAAAAGTCGCTTCAAAAAGATAAAATAGACAAAACAATGTTTTTTTTTCTTTTTTCTTCGCTACGCAAGTTCGTACATCGATTGTGCATATGCACTGTGCTTATGCACATTATTATTTTAGTTTTACATTTATATATAGTTTTTTTGTTAATTGTAAAATCATGAAGTAATAAAAAATAATATATTAACATTTTCACAGTGTGATATATTTAGCTGATATATTGCTTTTTGTCTTTTTTCACAAATCCGCTGATTCGTTTGAAAGTGCAACAACAACAAAAATGCGAATAAAGCAGCATCCAAGCTTTTGATAGAATTCTGGCAGGAAATTTTTTGTACCACAAAGAGAACTCGTTGTTGTTACCAACTAGAGAGCTATACTAGATACATACATGTAGTGTGGTGCCGTGCGTCAGTCCGTTGTCATGCGACTGTCTGTTGTCATGCGTCTGTCTGTTGTCATGCGTCTGTTTGTTGCCATGCGATGATACAGGAAAGCAACGAAGAGTTGTCGTTGTGAAAGTGTGTGTATACGAATTGTAATCGTTATTGTTATATTCTCTTCTTTCTGTTAGTATTCGCTTTGTAGCGTTTGAGTTTGTGTTCGCATGGCGTTCGCAAAGAAAAATGTTACTCTGCAAGATATTATTTGAGTTCTCTTGACATACGGTACGTGTAGCATAAGGATTTTTTTAATCTGTGCTTATAGGAAATATTCCTTATATTTATTGTATATGTATATCGTCGTTGTAGAACGAAAAGTCACCAAATACATTTTTATGAAAAACTTAATTTTCGAGTTTGTTGATTAATATTATAAAAAGTAATTGATGCATTTTTAAAGTTGAAATATCAATTGATAGATTTACATTTTCTTATCATGTGTTAAAAAAAATGGAGATCATCGATTAAAAATTGACAGACACATAAAGATGTTTGTAAAAAATATTTAGCATTTTGAAAATGTATTTGGTGACTTTTATTTCATTTTATTATGGCCTTGAGATTTTGAATGGTCTTGTCAACATCACTTGTTTTATACAATTATTTTTTATATGTTAATTCTTGTTAAAATATAATTCAAATTTTTATGTTATTAGATTTTTTTTGTTAGTAAAATGTTGAAGAAATTGAAAATATGGAAAATAAGTAACTTAAATACATTTAGTGTTCAAATTCTATTCGTTTTCATAATTAATATGCAGTTTAAGATATTTGTCTTCGATCTTTATTTAAAATTTAAAAGATTAAGATTAACATTTCTTGCCTTGCTCTTGCAAATGATCATCACTAGTTTACATATATTGCAGTTCACAGAATTGTTGAAATTTAATTTCTTTGGCTTTTATGGATGAAAATTGTACAAAATTCATCTTCTTTTCAATTCAGATCATATATCAGGTGAAGTCAAAATGTTGCTTTTCATTGGTTTGTGGTCACGAAATTTTAAATTAAATTTTTTTCTTGACGTAATCAATTAAATAAATTCATATAACACAATATTTTACTAAAATAACAACCAACATTGTTTAAATTACGTTTCCCACTTTACCCCAGTATCATAATTTGATCATATTTTAGCACCATATAAAAAATGTAAAATTATTTGAAAAATATGGATATAAAGAAATTTTATACAAAAACCGAAATCAAAACCGAAACCGTAACATGGAACCGGTATACCGAAACCATTTCGTTATAAAAACTTAAAACCGAAACCGTAACCGAAACCGAAACGCGGAAAAAACCGAAACCGAAATCGAAACCGTTATTCGTTTATGTTTCAATCCTTGCTTATATTCTTAAGGCTTGAAAAAAAAAATACACATCTTCATTAATCTTCACGTTCATAAATATTTTGCACGCTTTCCATTGTTACTTGTTGTTCAATATTTAGTAATATCATGAATTCTGTATCATTAAAATAATAAACAAACGCAAGAGTCTTGCTTTTCTTGCACTTGCTCTTGTTCTTGCATTTCTTATCTTGCTAGAAAATCATGATCTTGTTCTCGCTCTTGTTATTGCATTTTTTGCAAGAACAAGAAATTTTTGATCATCACTAGCGATGAGGGAAGTCTCTGTCTATTAATTTTGTTTTGTCTCTATTACAAATTTTTTATATTTAGCGAATTACTTATAATCAGCCCAATTCTAAATAAATACTCCCATAAATATTTGGGAGAAATTGTTGGGAGAAAAAAAGCTTTGTATTGAATTTACATACAAAGCTTTTTATTCCCAAATAAATTCTCCCAAATATTTATGGGAGTATTTATTTAGAATTGGGCTGAATATATTTTAGATGTTAATTTCATATTCACTTTGGTTTTTTCTTTTTTCACTTCACAGCACGACGTTCCCGCAAGAACAAATAGACAAGAGTGACGAATTTGCCAATCGTCGAGTACACGATGATCTTTGTAGTCACGGTTGAATTTTTTGTATTTAATTACCTACTACTTTTTAGCAATTTAGTACTTTTCGACTACTAATCATATCGGTGACTTTTGTGAAGTAGTTAATGGGCAATTAATATAATTTTTAATTGAATAAAGAGTTTATTGTATTACAAAAGATATTAGCCCGTAACTACATTCTAAATTAACATAGAGCTTAAATTCAATTACGGCTTTTTTGATGGTTTTATTATGAAAATAAAAGCTAAAATGCTATACATTAAAATAAACTCCAGATTAAAAATAACTATAGTTACGTGCCACAATATGAGATATACACATATTTGTTAAGTATATAATACAAAGTTGTATTATTGCTCTCTCAAATATATATTTTTTTTATAAAAAATCTTAATATCTTAATATTACTTATCTTAATATTATTATCTTATATATATATTATCATAATATTATTAAAATATATAAATGCCCTTTTGTCTCTTTATTATGCTTTTTTCATTTTATTTTTATAGCAACACTAAAAAAGAACTTTTTTTCTAATTTTAATGGCTTTATCGCATTACTATAATAGTTTCATTAATATACTATTAAAACAATAGTAAAATTACTATGTCATCAATAACATGTCCTACTGAATTGATGTTCACCACCTTATTAGCTAAATAATAGTACAAAATTCTATAAGAACCATTGAATAATTAGGAAAAACCATTGTTTTTCGTTCTTTAGAATCAATAGTCATACTATTGGTTTTCAGTTTTCTGAGTGCATATCAAAGTGTTACAGCAACTGTATTTTTTCGTTTTTAGAGTAGAAAAAAGTTGTTTTTTCTAATTGACGTTTAAAGATATGTACTTTAATTTTCTTCTGCAAGATTTAAAAAGGGTTCTTCTAACCTAAGAAGATGATAATTGAAATAATACATATAAAATTGATTTAAAATGTTTTACCCGAATCGGAAAAAAATTACCCACTTTTACCCAATTTAATTTTATTTTTTACACAATTTAATTTTAGAAAAATGCATCACTGGTCACTGATGACCACAGTATAGTTGTGTGAAATTGGAATACTGTCACTGAGGATCATGTTAAGGTTGACGATATTGTCATTGAGAATCATATTAGATATAGTATTTGATTGCCTACAACCATAACCCCAATCATAGATGCCCTTCAAATATGATCACCACAACCATGTTTTTTCTCTGCGTGTATAATCAAGAAATTAATAATTTAGGTATAATATTAATTTTCCCACATTATTATCCCTACACAGATGTAGGGTATTCCATAGTCGGGTCCGACCGACTTTATGTCCTATCCTTTTGACTTCACTTATTCCACTCGTTTTATTATAGTTCTGCAAGGGTCGATTCTGGACTTGCGTTATCGTGAAGTGAAAACATTTTTTCTCAATTCACCACATTTGCGATTTCCGTTGTGCTTTGAAGTGTTAACATAACGATATAAAATTATATTTATAAAAAATATTACACAATGTGAACAAGAATGGCATTTCGACCTGAGTGAAGTGTTAAGAAATCGAAATGCTTAGTGAAAGGTAAGTGATATGAATCATTATCACTTCACAATAACGCAGACCCAGAATCTGTCCCCTGAAATATATAATGGAGTTTGTATAGTTTTTTCGATGTAAATTTTTTTTTTTAAAGAATCGATTTCACAAATTGTAAATTTTAAGAAATGTTAAAAATCAAAGTTTAGTTGAAAGCACTAATAGAGAGGTCCTATGACATCCGCTCCCTCAATTACACAACGGTACTTTGTTTATTCTTCATATTAATGATTATACTTTTTTTGTTATCATTGTTGCTGATGATAATGTTTCTTTGGTGTATTTTGATAGTTTTTTTTTTGCGATTGAACAAGTTGTCTGGGCCGATGTTACTTTTACACCCAAGTCAAGTACTGTAATTAATTCGAATCATTATTACAACTATAAAAATTAAATGTGGTTTGTTTATGTTGTGTTTGCGTTTAGAGCAATATATAATGTAATATGCTATACACCGCACATTAGTACGTGCGTGTAAATGCAAAAAAACTCTCGGACATGACCACATCGAATCAAAGCGTGACCAAGTATCGTAAGCATACGGAAGCTTAGAAATGTATTTCTATAAATTAGAAAGAATTTTCTGTAAATAATAATTTATTTCATTTGGTAATATTTCATATTTTGATCCGCCTCGGGCGTTTATCGTTTATTTCCTTAGTACTTAGTTTTTAACTATGCACTAAAATAGCAATGTCTAAAATCCTTTTTTCAACCGTTGCAAAAAAAGGGCTCTCCCAAATATATTTTTGCAGGCATTAAAACATATGTTAGGAATATTATGTAAACATAATATGTAATTGACTAAAAATCATTTGTAAACAGTGTAAATAAAATAAAAATTAAATTTGTTTTTTTATTAATTTTTATTAAAAATCCATAAACATGCACAGTGTGAATTTATAATATTTGAATTGATGAATTTATATGCATAAATAAATAATTGGTTTATAACTGAAGGTACAAGTGACAGCATAAAAGAATGCTCACAATCAGTGGTCTCAGTACAGCACATAACGTAGGCAAGGTAAAATGTCAAAAAAATGACAAATTCTGTTGGAAAATCGAAACACTATTTTTTTTATTTGTGGTTTTTTACACATTCGTTTTAGAAATTATATACTGCACTATTAAATTATATATCATACTTGTTAATATTTGTACTTTTTGTAACACAATTTGTATATTTATTTAGTTTACAAATGACAAAATTATTACCGATACGAACACGTTTCTCAACGAACAACAAAAGACACGTACGCAGAAAATACTGGTCACCAAGTGTCAACTTTGTATACAAGATATGATATGATAATAAAGTAAAAATAAATTTATTGGAGCACAATAAAAATTATACCTTCAATAGGTAATTAAATGTAATTAATTACAAGATAAATCGTAAAATTAAGTATGCTCGCTTTCCCGTTTCGTTCAACTCTTTCTTTCGCTGTACAGTGCACACACTATTTGCGTGCATCAACATAAATAAAGGAAGTCACGATAATCGGAAAATATGTAAAAAAATACATAACTTTAGAAAAGTATTTTAAAAAACTTTAAACGCAATAGAATTCACACTTTTAAATACATATTTAATATTTCCATTCTATTGATGAAATAAGAAACAAATACTAAATTAATAGTTTGCTTCATATAACATGGTGATGCTATAGTTTATCCTATAAACCAAAATGAAAAAACTAAAACTATAAAACTATAACTACTATGAAGTTCATATTTAATATTTTGTCCTATGGAAGCAATAGGAAATACGTACAAAAATAATAGTTTGCTTCATATGACATTCTGATGCTATAGTTTACCCTATTATAGTATATCCTATTAAAACAAAATGACAAAACTATAGCTACAATATTTTTCATTCTATAAAGTTTATATTTAATAATTTCCTCCTATAGAAGCAAGAGGAAATCCATATAAAACCAATAGTATAACTATTTCTTAAATTTAGTATTTAAAATACTCGAAAATTTATTTAATAAATAAGAAAGTAAATAATACTTACAAAAACAATACAACAAAAAGGCTTACCTTGCTGTGTTCGAAGAAGCTTCCGTGTCCTTCTTCTTCGGACACGCTCCTGTGTGCGATGAGGGAAGTTTCTGTCTATTAATTTTTTTGTCTTTATTTCTACTTTCTATATTTAGCGTATTAGTTATTATATATTTTAGATATTAATTTCACATTCACTTTGTTTTTCCTTTTTTCACTTCACAGCACGACATTCCAGCAAGAACACTTAGACAAGAGTGACGAATTTGCGAATCGCAGAGTGCACGACGATATTTGTAGTCACGGTTGCATTTTTCGTATTTAATTACATACTACTTTTTAGCAATTTAGTACTTTTCAACTACTACCCAACTAGAACAAAATACAAAATGTTATCTTTGCGACTACCGTTTTTCAGGGAACTTAAAGGTTTTTACAAAAGTTATCTATTAAGCATCGTATAGATATATCAGGAAGGTAACTTTTTAAAGTCAACAAATCGGTATAATACCCACATAGTGGCACCTCTGAACTTCATACTTCAAAGTTGGCATTCGTTTTTTTTTGCTGCGTTATACCATTTGCTTTTAGCGTTTTTTGTGCCCCGTGTATTTTGTAAGGACAAACATGTCCGATTGATAGTAAAAATATTAACCTCGACGAGAAAATTGCGTTTCTGAATCGCTTCAAAATTGGGTCTATGAAATTGAAAATGTTCGTGGGCAGTTACTTATGCAGTCGTCATTTTACCATGTGAGGAGGTGCTCAAGACGTGACTGTGGCAGTGACAAACAGTGCAGCTAAAAAATTTCAAATAAAAACACAATTATTTTTAAAACATAGCTTCTGGATTTTCATTATTATTGTCTATTTTTATATTTATTTGATGTATTAGTTGTCATTTGATTATTTCCATCAATTTTTGGAAAAGTAAATAATTGAATGACAACCTAATACATTGATAATGATTTGTTGTCATACTTTACATGTGTATTGGTAGTGGAAAGGGTTAACAAAAAGCTGTATTTAAGCTATCTTATCGGCTGTCTAGAAGACAACTTTCTGATGATGCCTTTTAATAGTTGACTTAAACTTTAGTTTTTAATTATTTTTTCGAGAGCTAAAAGTCAACAACGAGGCGGACATTCGTAAGTCTTTCAGATACCTTTTTGATCACTTTTACGACAACATTCAGATATCGTTAACTTTTAAATTTAGCATAAAGTTAGGTTTTGGGCATCGTTTGTCTGGTTGGGCAATCATATCGGTGACTTTTGTGAATTAATTAATAGGCAATTAATATATTTTTTATTTGAATAAAGAGTTTATTGTATTACTGAAGATATTGACCCGCAACTATATTCAAAATTAACCTGGAGCTCAATTACGGCTTTTCTGTAGGTTTTATTATGAAAATAAATTTCAATATACTATACATTAAAATAAACTCCAGATTAAAAATAACTATAGTTACGCGCCAAAATATGAGATATACACATATTTGTTACATTTGATACATAGTTGTATTATTGCGCTCTCAAATATATACTTTTTTTTATAAAAAATCTTAATATTTATTATTTAAATATTTAAATACCCTTTTATCTCTTTGTTATACCTTTTTCATACTATTTTTTTAGCAACACCAAAAAAAATAACTTTATTCTAATTTTAATGGTTTTATCACATTAATTTAATTATTATGAATCAAACTTTTAATAATCAATAGTATTGCACTATAAAATAAACTATTAAAATAATAGTAAAATTATTGATAATCTATTGATAAAAAACCAGATGATAATTGAAATAATACATTTAAAATCGATTTAAAATGTTCTACCCGAATTATCCAATTTGAAAAAAATTACCCACTTTTACCCAAATTAATTTTATTTTTTTCCCAATTTAATTTTAGCAAAATGCATCATTGGTCACTGAAGACCTCAGTATAGTTGAATGAAATTGGAATACTGTCACTGAAGATCATGTTAAGGTTGACGATATCGTTATTGAGGTTCATATTAGGATCATATTATAGTATTTGATTGCCTACAACCATAACCCCAATCATAGTATGATGCCCTTCAAATATGATCACCACAACCATGTTTTTTCTCTGCGTCCATAATTAAGAAATTAATAAATTAGGTATATTATTAATTTTCCCACATTAATATCCCTACAAAGATGTAAGGTATTCCATAGTCGGGCCCGACCGACTTTCTATGTGACTTAACTTTCTCCACTCGTTTTGTTATAGTTCTGAAAACTATCGGTATAACGGTCGATTCTGGATCTACGTTTTCGTGAAGTGAAAACATTTTTCCTCAATTCACCACATTTGCGATTCCCTTTGTGCTTTGAAGTGTTAACAATATAAACAATATAAAATTATATTTTTAAAAAAGATTACACAATGTAAACAAGAATGGCATTTCGACCTGAGTGAAGTGTTAAGAAATGGAAATGCTCAGTGAAAGGTAAGTTATAAGAATCATTATCACCCCTGAAAATATAATGGAGTTTGAATAGCCATTCAACACCAAATCGACCAAAAAAAGTAAATTTTGAGATTTTACGTTTTCGATTTCAATGAATTTTGGGCAGCTGATAAAGTTTATTGGAAAAAGCATTGGCCATTTTTTTTTCGATCACTACACACAAAAAATTCCTACGGTGATATTAACAAAAATTTGGTCTAAATTAACATAATATTTATAAATATACGGTCAACAAGAAATATTTGTTTTATTTACAAATATTTACAATTCCCATTTTTCATTGTTATATTAACAAATGGTCTTGTTCATTTAATAAAGTACTTTTGTGCTATTAACAAAGTAAATTTGTATGATATAATAATTTATTTTGTTAGATGAACAAATTTATGTTAATCGAGAACAAATTTATTTTGTTCTATAAACAAATTTGTTTTGTTCAATAAACAAATTTATTTTGTACTATAAACAAATTTATTTTGTTTGAAAAGTATATTTTTTACTACGCCTTTATAATAAGGAGAAAAATTTGTGTGTCAAATTCCCTTCTTATTATAAAGTCACGTGTAGACAAAGACCCTCATCTTGGGAGATCCTTGTGATGGAAAATTGTAAAGTCGTGTCTTGATGGCTTCATATTACACAGTACCGTGCCTTTTTGATTTTAATTCCATCTTCCTCCAAAACAAGGAGCGAAGTGGCTAAAATCAGCAAATGGCTCTTGAGACTCCTTCAGTATTCCATACAAACTATTTAAAGAGTATTTTTATATTATAATTCTCTAAAACTGCACTACATTTTAATAATGCAGTGCAAACGCTAACACAGCAGAACATAATGGAATGAATCGAAGCGTCATGACGTTTTTTTTTTCTCAAAATAAACAAATAGTCCGTTCAGGCAACAAATTAGTTTTGTTCGTATAACAGAGCATTATTTAGATTTTAACAAAAACCATTGTAATTTTGACAAAATGCTAAATAATAATGATTTTGTTTTATTAACAAGTATATAAAGTTCTTTTTGGTTAAATACACAAATTAAATTTTGTAAGACCTACATGTATTTGTAAATATAACAAGTAATGCCAAATGACTGGTATGTTTGTGAAAAGAACAAAAAGTTAAAAAATCACTGTTTAATAAACAAAAGCAACAATGAGACATTAACAAATTTTCATTTGTTAGTAATACCACAGAAATTGTTTGTGTCTACTTCCAGAGATACAGTGCTTCAAAGTTACAAAAAAATGGACCAAAAATAACATTTGTATGCACGGATAGAAAAGATTTGTTTGAATATGTTTGAATGTAATTATAAATTAATACGAAATTATCATACATGTAATTGTTTGTGTCTACTTCCAGTGATACAGTGCTTCAAAGTTACAAAAAATGGGCCAAAAATAACATTTGTATGCACGGATTGTAAAGATTTGTTTGAATATGTTTAAATGTAATTAAAAATTAATACGAAATTACCATATATGTATTAGAATTGAAGTGTAATTAAATTATAATCGAAATTGAATTTATTTTTGTTCACGTGTAAACATTATTATATTGTCCAGCAGAATCTGTCAAATTTACCATAAATATGTTACAATACAAACATAAAATTTTAATTGCATTTGAATAAACTATTTCTTAGCAATTTACTTGGTTAAAACTATGTTTCGAAACACAGAAAATGCTAATCAAATCTATATACAACATATGGCCGCAACGCTCGTCTTAATTCGATAATTTATCGACTGACGAAGTTGGAAACGTTGTGCAGCATTTTCTACCGACGCCATCGTTTGAACATATTGATGTTTATAAACAATCAAAAAAGAAATTGGATTTAAATAAGTGTATTCTTGCAACATTCTTCTTGTATACGAAGTTGGCACTCGTTGAGCAGAATTTTCTACCTACGGTCACCGAGTGTCAACTCGGCATTTTCTGTTACATATCATTTGTTGTTCGTTGAGAAAATGTGTTCGCGTCGGTAATAATTTTGTTATTTGTAAAATAAATAAATATATAAATTGTGTTACAAAAAGTACAAACAGTAACAGAGTATAATATAGTGCAGTATATAATTTCTGAATCTAAAGTGAAAAAACTACAAATAAAAATATGTGTTTCGATTTTCAACCAGAATTTGTCATGTTTTTTACAAAAGCCTCCGTGAATTCCTTGCCTACGCCATGTGCTGTACTGAGATCAACTGTAACTGTACCAAATATAAAGCGAGCCTGGATCGTCTGGTTTAGCTTCTTCTGGTGCAATTGTGCATTCATTGATGCTGTCACTTGTACTTGCAGTTTTAAACGAATTATTTGTTTAAGCATTTAAAAATTTAAAAATTTGTATATGAATTCAATTATTATAAATTTCCACTGTGCATGTTTAAAGGTTTTTAATAAAAATTAATAAAAAAACAATATTTTATTTTTATTTTATTTTCAGGGTTTCTTTCCAAAAACATTTAAATATGATTCTATGCAAACATACTACTTTTTGAACTGAAACAACTGATATGTTTCACTGGAAACATATTTATATTCAGGTCGTTCAAAATCATGTTTTATTTTGAACATATTTAAGTTTCGGTTAAAATATTTATTTTATTTCGATGTAGTAATTATTTTGTTTCCTTTAGAACATACTCTATTCTAAGGGGCAACATTAAAATGTTTCCGGGATATTTAATGTAAGTCAGAGCTCATTAAAACACTGTTCAAGTCTCAATACGACCCTGTTTACAAATTACTTATCAGTCAATTATATATTATGTTTACATAAAATTCCCAACATACATGTTAATGGCTGCAAAATTATGTTTGGGAGAGCCCTTTCTTTTGCAACGTGTGGTTGTTAATATTTCAACATCTCTTAAAGAAGATATGCTAGAAACTCCATTGATGGTTCGTTTTAAAGCTAGTAGAACAAGCTTTTAGAGAAATTAAAATGTTACTTCTAAACTTGAACATGTGGTCAAAATTGATGTCCTTAAAAAGGACGCTTTTTTAAATTCTGAAAAAAATCACATATTTTGGTTAATTTAATACACATGTTTATGGCAAATTTCAAGATGGTATTTTGATTGCATTATATTTTAAAAAATAATTTTCTACATTTTTATTTATTTTCATTGAAAAAATATATTTTTTTGCGGTTGTAAAGTTGCAATAACTTATGAATGTATTTCGAACACTGATTTCTAAAATGATGCCACTTTCATCATATTGACTATAGTTTTTGAGATATTAATTTTGGGGTATATTTTTTACATTTTTCGAAAAATGGTATATATCTCAAAAACTAGGGACAGTTTGATGAAACTGACGCCATTTTCGAAATCAGAGTTACAAATGCATTAAAAAATTATTGCAAAATTTACATTGGAAAAAAACTTTTATTTTTCAATACAACAAATTTTAAATTTAGATTTTTTTTTTTAAATATGATGCTATCAGAATACCATCTTGAATTTTGGCATGAACATTTATATTAAATCAACCAAATTACACGATTTTTTCAGATTTTTTAAAATGGTCTTTTTTAAAGACATCAATTTTGAAATGCAAGAATAATGACCACGAGTCACATGTTAAAGTTTAAAATTTACAATTTAATTTTTCTTAAAGCCTATTATATTACCTTTAAAACGAGCCATTAACGAAGTTACTAGCATTTCTACATTAAGAGATATTGAAATATAAACAACCATACAAAAATGATTTTGTGCCCATTTTTTGTTTTGGAAGTAGAGGTCGAAAAAAAAATAGTTAATGCATAGCTGCCCAAATTTGAATGAAATCGAAGAAAAATCCAACCACTTGTCGATTTGGTGTGGAATGGCCCGTACATATTTTTTTTGAAAAAATCGATATAACAAATTGTAAAATTAATCTCATTTTAAGAATTGTTAAAAATCAAAGATTGGTTGAAAGCACTAATGAGGTCCTAAAACATCCCCTCCCTCAATTACACAACGGTACTTTGTTTATTCTTCATATTAATGTTATTCATATTTTTTGTTATCGTTGTTGAACATTTTTTTTTTGCGATTGAACAAGTTGTCTTTGCCGATGTTCCTTTTACGCCCTATTCAAGTAAGTACTGCAATTAATTCGAATCGTTATTACAAATTAAATGTGGTTTGTTTATGTTGTGTTTGCGTTTAGAGCAATATCCCAGACATGCCTTACCGAAACTGCAACACAAAGACAATATTATATTTTCTCACTCAAACATACATCCCTGCACGGTTAACGATAGATATATGACCCGTAATTTTACTAGTACTGAAAACTAATACTTTTGGCGCGTTGATTTGCCACCATTTTTTATTTGTAGGTTATTCATTACGTTTGCAACAGCAGCCGCGACAGCAAAAGTTTAAAACCGTTTCATTTTTAAAACCGAAACCGTAACCGAAACCGTTATACGAAAATCAGAAATAAACCGATATCCAAAACCGATATAAACGGTTTCGGTTTTATACCGGTTTAAAACGGTTTTTAAAAAAGTACCTATAAATAGAAACAGAAAAACATATTTTATTTTATATAGAAGATTATAACTAAAATGTCATTTAATAAAATTTTGAGTTCTCAACATTTTTTCAAGGCTAAAGAATGTAAGCATCTTAAAAAAAGGTCTGTGAAGCACTTTTGTAGCGGTAAATAGCTTCAAAAGTGCTTCAAAAGTCGCTTCAATAAGATAAAATAGACAAAACAATGTTTTTTTCGCTTTTCTTCGCTACGCTAGTTCGTACATCGATTGTGCATATGCACATTATTGTTTTTGTTTTATGTTTATACATAGTTTTTTTGTTAATTGTACAATCATGAAGTTTACTTAAGTCAAGTTCTATGTGCATTATTTTATTCAACTTATAAAACAAAAAAATAATAATATATGAACATTTTCATA